>LPNX010661884.1:167015-347298 GCA_001517045.1 Pseudotsuga menziesii | reverse complement strand
ACATCATGATCCAATGATCCATACATGCACATTGCATATTCACTTTCAGATTTCGTCATTGATTCATTGAACAATGAAAATTCACAATTCACAATTCACATTGAAAATTTGAAACATTCAAAGTTCAAACATAAATTAAAATAAGTTATAAATTATAATATATTAAGGACAAATGTATGTCCATGACTCCTTGAGTCCATTCAACATTGTCAAACTACATTCAAAATTTGCCTAATGGCATTTTCAGACATGAATTAGAAAGTTCAAAATAGTGAAACTGAACAATGAACAAAATAGTAAATTTGGCTTTCTCAAGCCATGTTATCAACATCCTCAGCATCAATGTCATCAGCATCACTAAGGTCCTCTGTCAGCAAGCTCTCTAGATAGGAATCACTCTCAAGTTGAGGCTCGTGCTTATCAATAGTAACCAGAGGTAACTCAACAAGGCCATCTGGTTGTATCTCTTCATCCACACAGATAGCATCATTTGTGTACTGATCCCATCTCTTGAAAGGCCCTCCTTGTATCCTGGGTCTTTTCGAGATATGAGACGAAGCGTGCTATGAATGTACACTAGATTCTCTGCTTTCTTTGACCCCAACCTATTTCTCTTCACTGAATGTATGAAAGCATAAGTGCTCCAATTCCTCTCACAAGATGAGGAACTAGCTACCTGTCCAAGTAATTGAATGGAAAATAAAAATTGTTAGTGGAAAGCTCATAGAGTCATATTTGTAAATTTGAAAAATGAATTAAAATTTAAAATTTAATACATAAGCAAGATAAGGAAATTCAAATAGTAAAACTAAATACCTGCCCAAGTAATCGTATTGCCAACTGCTGCAACTCAGGAGCATCCACACCATGAATCCACCACCAATCAATGGGATCCTTCTTCTTCTGCCTGTCTGCCTTTGATTCATGTGAACCAAAGACACCTTGCCCACGTGCAAATTGGGAAAATTGAGATCGTATCTCAGAGGCCTCCTCTGAAGAACCATACATCTTTTTGATAGCGGTCATAAACCCCTTCACCACCTCTCTATCTTGGGAAGGAGGCCTTCTTCCTATTTTGGAATCATACCATTTTGGATTTACTGCATAGGCTGCCATATGAAGTGGCGTGTTCAATTTATTCCACCTCCCATGTATAAATGATTGCAACTGTGGCCATAAATTAGGATCTTTCTTATCTGTGATGGATTGGATCCTCTCACACATAGAATCTATGTTCTCATAAATCTTGCCTAAACATGGACCATCTATGTCAGCATAGCGAAGCATATCACAAATTGGCTCTACAAATTCCACAACGAATTTGATGTCAGCCCAAAACCGATCATCCAAAACCAGCCTCTTTACCTCCACAGCTGCATCTGAGGTAGATAGCCTCCATTGCTCCCACATGTCACTAATAACTGTGGCTGCTAAAGCCCCCTTCATCTCCACAAGGCGTCTAAGCAGAATGTAATAAGAGGCAAATCTGGTATCAACTGGTTTAAGAAGCGCCATTTTTGCATGCCTGCGATAAATTGCTTGTGAATGGTGGTGGTTGCATATGAACATTTGAATTTTGCGGCCATTCTCGATTAGCAACCGGATCCATTCAAGCTTTGCAATGTCTTTTAGTGCATTGTTCAAAGAATGCACTGCACATGGCGTCCAAAAAATATGCCTACAAACCAAAAGAAAAAGAATTAGATTTTGAATTTTCATTTGACATTTTTTATTTCTAATTTTAATTCATGAATAAAGAAGAAAAATTGGAAAAAAAAATCAAACTTATAAAGTTATATAAATAAAAAATCAGATTTGTCACTAACCTATACTCTTTTTGGACCATTGTCCCCGCTGCTTTGCACACTGGGGCTGCATCAGTGATAACTTGGACGACATTGGAGGGCCCCACCTCAGCAATGGCATCGCATAATTGTTCTTTCAAGAACATAGTGTTTTTTTCTTGACCAGAGCAATCAATGGCCTTGAGAAAGTATGGACCAGAGATGGAAGAAACAATTATGTTTATCAATGGACGATTCCTACAATCTGTCCAACCATCCATAACAATGGAGCATCCATCCGCACTCCAAGATGCCTTCAATGGAGACATTGCCTTCTCAAGGCGTGCTTTCTCCTTGTCTACCAAAACTGTTCGGAGCCTTTCTTAACCAGGTGGCTTATATCCCATAGGTCCATTGTTAATCGCACGAACCATTTGCTCAAAATATGGTGAGCGGGCTGCATTGAAAGGAATGCCACATTCAAGAAAAAATCTTGCTATTGCAAGATCAATGCCCTCCCTTCCTTTCACATCAAACATATCACCAAGGACACCAAGTTTTGGTTTTTTTCGTGCTTGAGTTGTAGTGCTTTTCGATGCTTTTGATGGCACATTTTCATCACCAAACTGAACTTCATCTTCAGATGGATATTCATCACCCACCTCAATGGAGTCATCATCCACATCATCACGGCTTTTACGGGAAGGCCTTGTGATCTCCTTGCCTGCCCTACCCTCAGCTCTTCGCTGCTCCATTTGTGCATTAAGGAGTTTACTAGTATCCTCTGGGTCCCCATTACAAAGCTCAACACCCATCCTTGGGATCTGCATAAAATGGGCCTTAACTCTTGTATAAGTACCCTTCCATTCAGCCTTACAGAAGTTACATTTTACCGTAACTGTCCCCCCTGTATCCTTTGTTTGTTTTGTCTTCTCCACATACTTCCACAATGGGTATTGAGGATTTGGATTATGCTTTGATGAAGACATTTTGCTCTGTCTGTTGATGATTTTTAAGTGTGGACTGTGGAGTGATAGGAAAACTGAAAAAATTCAAAATTCAAAACAATTGTCAATTATTCAAGAAACAAAAATTAAAAATTAAAAGTTAAGGAGTTCCAAGCAAACAAACAAAAAATATTGTTTCATTCTTTATTACATTATACTTTGGCAGGCAGCTTTATTGACTGGAAGTGATCAATAGGCATATCTTATATACAAAAGAATAAAGAGTATCTCTCTAGAGCAATGAAATGTCAACAGTACTGAGTGAACACACAGAGTCAGAGACTGGGAAAACGAGAGAGAAGACTGCATCATTGAAACTCTGATAATTGAAATGAACAAATATTGATTTACTAGCAAATATCCAACATAAGGAGGACACTGGACAGTAGACAGAAATCTGCATAGGATAAATAATTATATGTTATAATTTAAAACAGTAAAATTAATATCAGCAACTAAAGCCTAATTTAGTGTCTGTGATATTAGTCTATGATATAATGATTTAAAATTATAGGAGACAGGCCAAGTGGGAGACATGCCATTGAAAAAAGTTAAAACTTATAATGCCCAAACGCACAACATACTACAGCTTGGAAAATAAATATCTTTTGAAATATATCGATTCATTATACTTCTTTGACACAGTATGCCAAACATTCAACATAAATTATTTGGAAATGCAATTGCAAAAATAACTTGTAATGCCTAAACAACAAACATATTCACTCAGTTCTCTCTATAGCCAAAGCATTTGGGCATTATAAATATTTTTGGAAATGCTATTGCAAAAAACTTAAAAAGTTATAAACCATTGGTTAACAAACCGTTGGAAATGCTCTACCTCCATTACTCTTTAACACAAAGGTTAAAACTTAACAAATAGCATCAAACTTCATTAGAGCAGGCTGCAGTAGTCTTTTAAAAGTTGGAATCGGACTGGAATTGGCCGAGGGTAGACCGACTTGATCGGAATAGGCCGACGACTTGGTTTATGATCCAGTTTGAGTTTACCAAAAAATACATATAATATGAAAATTTTAATTAAAAAAAATGTATATTATATGGACATGATTGTTAAACAGCTATACCCGAGGGCCGATACGCTGTGTTGCCCGATACGCTGTGCAGCCTGTGCTTTGATATCCCACTGTCCGTCCGTCGATACCCGAGGGCCGATACCAATGAAAATCAAACTTCATTGATCAATGAATATTTCAATATAGTTACGGTTTGGGGATTTTTAACTAGCAATGCCGTGGATAGGGTTGGGTTATGCCACGATTTAGGTATTAAAATTTAACTATTAATTAATAATTTAATAAATGATTTTCATTTCATCAAATTTGTAAACCGCCGTACCTCAGACGTACCCAAAATCGAGGTACGCCGTACCATTTCCTGCAAACGTACCCGATTTTTTTTACCGCGTACCCGGTACAGCAACACTGTTCATGGTACATGAGGGTACGTCTGGGTATGTACCATTGCCGTACCCAAGTACTCGGTACGTGTACTCGACCCCTGGGTACGCGTACCCATGCAACACAGTTTATTTTCCTGGAAAAAGTTTGTAACCTTTTATTAGATATAAAAGTGTACATTCTGTAGATGTGTTTCTCAGCACTTTCATAAAATTAAAACCTACATCCCTTGCGTATGGCAAGCATCCCGTACTATCTACCTTAACATTGTTTTCCAAAAAATATTCCTTCAACTATAAAGCCTTTATCCTCTATCTAGTCTATAATAGCTTTAATGGCAAAAAAGCTGACAGCCAATGGCCTAATATGCAAGCTCACTACTAATCCATTTAAAGGCCGTGTTACAGCTCAAACTAGCATGTGTAATTAAAGCTAAAAAGAAGAATTCTAGCCCAACCACAACTTAGACGTGTTACCCGTTGTCATCTTAGTAACCCGTTTCTAGGCTATGGCAATGAAGGCTCAAAGTGATTTGGAGAGATAGCTTAGCAAAACAGTTTTATTGTTATAGAATAGGATATAAAAAGGGGTGATGGGAGGACCATGAAGACCAGTGCCAACTCAGTAGGGCAAATGGAGTCAAGGGAAGCTAGTCTAGGAAAGGGGCGAGTTCATGAAGGGTTAGGGAAATTAGGGCTGCATTCTCATGCCACAAATAAACCTTAACACACTAAATAATGAATGTAGGAGTCTGCTAGAACCCAAGAATGCTGCCGCATCAAAACATTGCTAATTAGGCTGTCAGTTATACAATGAAGTATTACACGCAACACCTTTATAAAGATGACTGGAGAAATGTAATATAATTGTGCATAAGAAACAAAGGGAATTTAGAGGAAATCCTTCTCACATAAACCCCTTCCAATAAGGCAAGTTATCCTTTCAGTGGGCCCCAATCAAAAGTTATAGTTCTACAATTTATTAGCAACATTTAGAAATAGGAACATGGATGCCAAACTTTGAATGGAGAAGAAACTATTTCACTTCAAGTTGCACCATGAAAGATAAGTCCATCTGACTCCATTAATCTCCAAAAGAGAGAGAACTCTCAAAATCCAACGAGGACAAATGAATGAGAGAACCAAACCTTATGTAGGTTGTAGCTCTATCTCATTTTACAATAAAATATGAATAACTAGGATAAAACCCTAGATCTAGCCTAGGGAGGAATTAACAATGAATATCCTCCAATAAGCCCTAACGACATCCATGAAATATGCATGAAGTAAGGTGGTCAAAGGCACAAGTACAATATCCAAGAGAGAAAAAGGACCAAGGAGGAGGTTCCCTCCACCAAATGAGGGTGAAAACAAATCAAAACCTAATGGCAAAACCTCCAAGCATGTGATAGGTCCTTAGAACATGGTAGTTGGACCCTATATCTAGGGTTTGGTGACGTTGTTCATCCTATATCTCCTCCAATGATAGTTTTCCACAAAAGGTGTGCTAGAAAGTAGAAACTCTCCTAAAAGAGACGACCCCTCCAAATATTGCAGAAAATATTGCCAAAGTGGGATGGGCTCCATGAATAAGGGAACACCTTAAGTGATGCAACAATCCTCCTCAAATATGTGGTAATAATTAAGCAAAACCTCTCCCAAGTGGGATGGCTTCTCCAAAAGCTAAGTTGCATGAAACGGGGAAACGGGGACGTGTTGGAAACGTGACCCCCCAAAATTTTGGAAACGGGGAAACGTGATATATATATATGAGCAAAGACATTTAAAAAAATGAATGTGAAACATAAATCATAAACCATACATGTTGCCGAATCATTGCCTATATTGGGATCCTATTCATCAATAACACCCTATGCCTCCCTCCTCTAGGCTCTAGCCCTTGCTTCTAACTCAAATCTCAAAGTTGATTCTTGAAAAGTACATTTATATTAAGGTCATGACAAAGGAGTTCAATGATCAACACGAACAACATTAAGGTACATACAGGCGATGATGTGTTTGATTAAATGTTAATTCCATACCCTGATATGAAGTTCGATGAAGTTGGAACCACTCTCAAACATTCTGAAACAATTAATGGTAATGTTAAAAATTTAAGTAAAAGGATAAAAAATGAAAAATAAGTAGAATGTCACTTTTACTTTAAGAATTTAATATTACCATTTAATACTACCAATTACTACTGAATAAGGTGATATTTTTAATCAAACAAGCAAAGTTTTATTGGAAATTGTAATGTCCCCCTCTAATTAAGCACCAAAAGACCCGCTAACCTACTTAATTCCAGAGGTTCGAGTGAGTACTGCATAAGAGGGAATTGACTGAGGACAATTGGTACTTAGAACAGATCGGGACATTCATTAAGTATTAAAGTCATTAGTCGGATAAAAGAAGCCTTATTTCTTTAGGCTTAAAAGTCAACATCAAATTAGAATTGCATGCATGTAAAAGTGAAGCATAAACCCTAAAAGTTACATGCAAACCCTAAAAGCGCATGAGGCTCTATTTAAGAAGGGTTATTGGACTAAAGGAGCTATCTATTATTATTATTGTTGATTTGGAGCTTTTGAGCAACAACACAGCGTGTAGTCACGATAGTTGGGGTTGAAGATGGCGTCTTCAGCTAACGAGGGTTCTGCAGTGCAACTATCTACCCTAGTCTCTTTCAGGATAGACCATCCAGGTTTATCAACAACATTCATTGTATTCATCCATATCCAATGATTCAGTATCCACCAGAAGATTATTTGCAGGTTCATGCGTGCAGCTGGGGATTTAGATGGAAAACCCCAAGGTATTCACTGGGTCTCTGAATCTCAGTCTATCTTTCGCATGTCAGCTTCATCTTCATCGGCAGGGTCACTCTACTGCCTTGAGTGACTATCAGCCATCAATTTACTCATCCAGAGCAGTTATCAGCAGATTCAGGAGGCTGAGGGCGTGAGCACCAGACTGGTAAACCAATTCGCTAGGGCACTTGGAGAGGTAAGAATCTCTGCATGCTTCGGTCATTCTCTCCGGCATGGGAAGATCTACTTCCCGACAAATTCTCAGCCCCATCAGGCACCTGCTTCACCAAAAACATCACCTTTAGCTGAGAAGAGGGTTTCTTGCTGCCGGGCGGTAATACCAGGAAGGAAGCAATATTACTTCACTAGCTCAGCTTTATCTACATGCGTCTTATCTCTGGAGCATCTTCAACTTGATTATTACTGGTAAGTGTTTACCTTCTTCCTGTAAATCTTTGCCCTAGTTCAGCTATATTTTAGGGCCACTATCTCGACACCTTGTATGCAAATTTTTATTCAGTATTCTTGCACTTTAGAGTACAAGTAAGCCCTAGAATAGTGAAACCGTAGAATATCGGTATTTGGGATATTATAGAAACACGGCTTTTCGGACCACATCAGTATTGGAAACACGTTTATGTACGGAGGAAACAATGCGTATCCATGCTGTACGATACGCGTTTCCAGCAGGAAATGACCTGGGGATGGGGGGGGGTGGAGTTCCCTGCAACTTAGTCCAAAAGCATGAACAAGTGCGCCAAAAACCTGAAATGATGGAGTGCTCCTCTAAATTTGACAAGAAGTCCATCAAATCGCAGGAAGGTGTCCATCAAATCTCAAGCATCAAAGTGTGGATTAAAACCATGACAACCTACTAAAGTGCAAGTCCCTGTAGGGATCTGAATAGATCAAATTTCCTTTTCTGTTGGCTGAGATTGCTTTAGGCTTGCAAATAATGCAACATTTCTTTACCTCAAAACCATCTAGTAACATTTTTGCTATGTCCCAAAGGACTGGTTTGCTGCTGCAAGTTTTCACGCCCTTCTACAAGATGGATTACTTCTATCTTCATCATACATAGGCTAGAGAGAGGGCGCCCATAGAGAAGTAATCGCCTATCATGAAATCATCACATGAGCAAGAGCGTTATAAGAGAAAATGGGCCCCACCACAAAGGCCAGCCGAGCATTCCATAGGAAAAGCGTACTTCATATGATCAAGATGCTATATTAACCATAGATGCCAGAATGCTTCACCAAAAAGGAGTCATGATCAAGCGACATGAAAGTGGAATGCACCAACCTCATCAACAACCAACAACAAGAGATCATAGCAATATCAACCATATCCCATAGCTACTAGCTGAAGTATATCATGAACATCCATATGCTAGAGCATTATCAACAATAAGGCATCATCACACATGAGGCAAGAATCTAGCATAAAGGAACATAGGCCATCTGTATCTGCATCAATATGTACCCCCTACTGAAAATGTGACAAAAATCACATGTGGACACCCATGCAAAATGGGAGGGAACAGGCTGAAAGCCAATCTACAGAAAAACTATTCCAGCAACACTGGGTATAAAACAGTATCATTAAGAAAGAGAACTCTCTGAATTATCTTTACGCCTAAAGGGGCTTTGGCATGATCTGACTTCCATTGTCAGGTCTGGCAGGCTTTCACCCTCCTTAAAGACAAAGGATTTTCCAGCCAAACTGTGTATGAGAGCTGAAAAGTCAGAATTCTCCATTGGCAGCCTTGGGAATACTCCATTGGCAGCCTTGGCAAGCCTGTACCTTATTGTTTTGCGAAAAATATTCGCTTAACAGTTAACTATAAAGCCGTTATCCTCTATTTAGTCTATAACAACTCTAATGGCAAAAAGCCTGACAACCAATGGCCTAATATGCAGCTCAGTACTAATCCATCTGAAGGTTGAAAGTCAAGACATTTAAGACAATTCCAGTAAAATTGGGTTTGAAACAACAGTATAATTGAGAAAGAGAATCCTTTGAATTGTCTTCAGGCCTAAAGGACTTTGGCATGATCATCACTTGATTGCCATTGGTAGGCCTGAACCCTCCTTAAGACAAAGGACTTTTCCAGCCAAACTGTATGTGAGAGCTAAATACTCAGATTATTCCTTTAGCAACCTTGGCAAGCCTATGCTTTTCTTAAAGACTTCTAAGAGACTTTTCTATCAGAACTGTGTATGAAAGCTTGTAGCAAAATAAAGCTTTTAAACTTTTCTTAAAAAGAACACAAAGATATTTGCTGAGACTGAACATTATAAAATACAGCCCACAAGCTAAAGCTACTGCAACTGCATATTGCCATATAGTAGCCTAACTATCTTTTGCTATTGAAACAGGTTTACGATCAAAGTCTTCTCCTTTCAAATGCATTAATATCAGATTGACTTTCCATGGCTGATCTGACATACCAATACCTTCTTTGTACTCCTGTATGCAAGTTGTATTGAAATTCAAACTCAAGCCTTCATTGGACAGAAGATCTGCCACTGCATTTATTTTTTTATAAACATGGATAAATGACACATTTCAAAAGGAAGATTCCACCTGTTTTAACTGAGCTAAGATTGGGAGAAGAAACAGGTACGTTATCCATTCTGAACCTAGCAGTCATCCAATTAATAACCACTGAAGAATCATCAAATCCTGAAGGTCTTGCTGCCGTTTTTCCAAAGCCAGCTTTATCAACAATTTCAATGCTAACAGCTCAACCCTGTTATTTGATCCTTTCCCTAACCCTGCTTTAAAGTGAAAATAATGAGTTTTGGACAGAATTAGCACCTCACCTGCTTCACTTACCTCTGGCTGCCCTTGGCTAGATCCATTGAAATAGCCCCTGGCCCCTCTCCTCCTATTTGATGGTGCTCCAGTATTCCTTGTTTGACTCCCTTTCGAGGTGCCTAAATTGAAATATGCATTGAAACTTGAAAGGAAGTCACCTTCATCTTGAAAAAATAAAAAATACCTGAGTTGCGTGCAAGCCAAATGCCCCAAGAGGCTATCGATGGGAGGGCTCTGTATTCTTTATGCTCCTTATTTTGCATCCAGTTTTTTGAGGCATTCCCCTATAGGTTGACCATTCCATCCTCCCTTACACGCGGTTACCAAATCCAGTTTGTCCACAGCTTTTGCATATAAACAACTGTTCAAAAGGTGGTTTATCATTTCAACGTTTACATAAGATACATCTACCTGGTCCCTCTCAATTGTTCCTTTGTAGCACCTCCCAAGTAAGCACCTTACCCCTTAGGGCTAATCACTTACAGTTTTGACCTAAAAGGTGCCTTTAATCTCCATAAGAGATTCCACCACCAAGAATCTACTTCCTGAGCCAATGTTCTGTGCCCACTCTTGGAGTATAGATCCCCAACATTGGATATTTTGACCAAATTAGCATGTCCTCTTTCAAGTTTCTCCTCTTCCTTCCCTTATATTTCCTTTTTAACTGGCCATATATCCATTCTACAACCCAACATCCAACTCTGTAGTGCTTAGGCTCTCTCCTGTTTTCTACCCCTGCTGCCATAATGTAGTAGCAGCAGGCTCCACTGCCTGATTTATCCTACGTATGCCTAATCCTTGCAATTGGGTAATCATTTCCACTCAATGTTCCCCGAAGTTTCTGGGACGCGGGAGCGGGGAAACGCAGAAACGACATATGCAGAAGTACCCCCCAAATTTTAGGAAATGTTGAAGGGGATGTCGGGGTCTTCAACATAGGGACCCCGCTAGGAATACTACAAAATTTACCCTTTGATACAAAATTTATGTGTGATACTCGTTTAATGTTTTGGGACTTAATTGATACTCATTTAATGTCTCGGTACTTAAAAATTGAACAAATGAGTATCAGAATAACACTCAACAATCTGTGAATCTTATGAAATGAGTATTACAATAATACTACATCAAGATTGATATTTTTAAATCTCTTGGAGGTTAAAAGTTAAAAATGTTAAAAAGTTAAAAAGTAAGTCTAATATATGAAGTCTATATCATGTGTAATGTACTTAGATCCAATGAGCCTCAACCAAACCATGAATTAGTGACTCAACCCATGTATTTATATATCCATGTGATGAATTCAAAACTGGTTTGTTGTTTATACTGGTTCGTTGTTGCTAGTTCAAATGAACCAAACCATCGATTTGTGGCATTGCTTATATTGGGAGTCAAATGCATTGATGATTAATTGTGTGCTCTGGTTGCTAATCGTTGCGTCACGCGTGTAGCTAAATTCGCAGAGTGTGTTGCAGTCATAGGGTGTTTGGTAATTCTGAAGTGTTTTCTTAATTGTTTAGCACACCCATTTATTCGTAGCATTATTTTAATCTTGAATTGATGCATTTAGAAGGATGCAAACAATCAATTTTTCAATTGACTGGTAAGAAGATTGAATCTGAAGAATTTTGTTGAATAGCTCGCTTTATTTATGTAAGTTTGAAGAGGGATTTTCTTCAGGTAGGAGATCAAGGTCATAATCTTGGTTTCTTAGGAAAATATGATTTCCTAATAAGTGCAGTTTCTCTATGGGATTATTGTAATATTGCATGTCAAGTGCCAGATTCTTGTTTGTTGTTCTTATCAAGCAAATCCTGTGCAAAACTCAACTAACTTTGGCTTGTTTACATTTCATAGACTGGGAAGGCAAAGCACTATGGCTTCATCGAGTTTGAGTCACCTGCGGTAAGTGATTCACCTTGCTTAAGACATAATCTTCGCACTGGATCGACATGTACTTCCCATATCTCTCTGTTTCATGGTATGTAATTGTGATGCCCTGTTCTGCAGGTTACTCAAATTGTTGCTGATTGCATGCATAACTACCTTTTATTTGAACACATACTACAAGTTCAACTCGTTCCACCTGAAAAGATTCACCCGCAGCTGTAAGATTACTTTCAAGCAATTCCATTTCTAATGTAGAAGTTGTTTTTGGTTTACATGGTTAGATTACAGAGTATTGGAGAAAGCTCCCTGAAACAAGATGTGAGAAATGATAGATATCTGAGTGTACAGAAAGAAAGTAAAAAATTCTACTATAAAAATTCTTAGTTTGAAATAAAATAATGGATATAGAGAAGCCTTTGGACCATATAATCTGTTTCCTAATTTCAAAATTGTAGCTTCTAAGAATATTAAATGTGTCAAACTTTGAGAATAGAGATCCTTATGATGGTTGTCATGATCAAGGTTATCACATATCATAGATGTGTTAGACACTGAGAGGGGGGGTGAATCAGTGTAAAGCAATCTTAGAACTTTTCTTAACTTGTCACAATTAACTACCAATTCATCATTGCATAATCATTTCATAAACATCTTTCACTTCATCATTCACATATCATAAGCATTTGAATCACCAAGAACCATAACACAAAATAACACAACACCTTATAATTTTGTAATCTTTTTGTATTAGTTTTGGTCCGGCTACAACCGTTAGGTAAAATCAGTACCTACTGATACAAAGAGCACCTACTCTGCATCCAGGACCCTGCCTGGTTTTCTTAGATCCTGCTAAGAAGGGTTTGAGGTATCCTAACCTCGAAAGCAAGTCAAGCTTGCATTTACAAGTTAAGCTCACTGTCTCAACACATTTTTTTCACTCTGACATCACACCAGCACTTATCTCTAGCACCTCTTCAATCTGCATTAACATACTGTCTCATCAGTTGTTCATCATCATTCTGTCAGGCACATCATTCTGACCATAACCATGAATACATCATACTGTCCATCAAATTGCTGTCAGCATCATCTGACCATCATCATTTCAATCTGCTCTGCTGCTTGTCAACATCATCAACAATTATGTCAGTCTGCATGCATCATCACATCATAGCATGGCTCATATTCACCAACTCTGTCATGTCAGTCTGATGTAGGTGTATTGTTTATGCACCACAAGAAATCTGTTGTGTCAATACTGTCATCATCATCATGGTCTTCTTCACTTTGTCACTGATCATAGCTTGACAGAGCTGAGCATGTCAAGTCATCAAGGAAGTCTTCAATACAGTCACAGAGATGCCATCAATTATCTTCATTGCTTGTCATGTCTTTTACTGAAGTTATCATTGTCACACATACCTTGTCATGTCTTAGCTTGTCATTAGGATAACTCAGCCTTGGACTAATCACACTCCACACTCAGCCTCCTAAACTAGGGCTGTCATCTTTTGTCAATGTTCAAGCTTTGTGTTGTCAACCTCATGGACTGTGTATACATGCCCACCTCTTTCCAGGCAACTAAACCCCAACACACATGTCAAACTGAACTGTGTATCGACCTTGGACATGGAAGCATCAAAAGTTGAACTGTGGAAGAAACTCGGGCTTGTCTACATGCTGAGAAAGACCCCATCCAAATCCCAAGTCTGAACTATGTGTTCTTACAGACAAATTCGGATGTGTTTCAAACTTGAGTGTGCATACAAGCTTGCACTGTGGACCAATTCGGACTGTGTCTCAACCACTGTCATCTACCTCAGACTTGGAGTCAAACTCAGGACTGTTCATCACTCATCATCCTAGGGTTCCAAACCTCTTCACAAGAGACTGTCAACTTCTTCAAGAAACTGTTTATTATTGCATTTTGTATATATATCCCTTGTACATCATCATCCTCGAACTACTGTAGAGGTCTGCATATGTCACTTCTCTGGAATGCTCATCAACATAGGGTAAGCACAATTAAACATCATTAACACCATAATCACGTATGAATGCCACTGTAGATTGTGCATCACTGAACATGTAACTGTGAATGTTACTGTATGTATTGAAACTAGGGCATCATCAAGTGTCACTAAATCTACTGTTTACTCCACTCATCATCATTCTCCTCTTCATTATCATCCCACATTATCACACAATACATCATTAATTTCATCAAGTAAACATCACTGCACATACCTTATATAAGGCTCCATCAACAGATCGTATTTACTTACCTTCTGTCATCATTCATCTCAGTCAAAGACAGGCTGATAGAGGTCTTCTCTTCAAACTTTCTTCAAAGCTGCTGCTGCAAATACAAGTTAGGGCTGTCAAATTCTTCAAAATTCAGATTGAGTTGTGTATGTCCTCATCATCATCTTCAATAAATTATGGATGTCATCCCAGGATTGTCAATACTTCATCATTATCCACTACTTCATCAATCTTCTAGGGATGTCAAGCTTCATCATTCTTTATGCATGAACTGTGTATATGCTAGGACTGTCCATGTGCTTGAACTGTGCATGTGCTGGGAAGACCTTCAAAACATATCAAAAAACCATACTGTGTCTACTCACACACCATCTTATGCGTACTGGAAAAATCGGGTGTCTTTCTCTTTGTCAATATATTTATCTTTGTGTATGCAGCCTAAAATCCAAATAAAGTGCTGCTACAACCACCGAAAATCAGAGATGTTGTCTCAGTCATGCCAGCAAAGAAGGAACAAAACTCGCTAAGAAGAAGGTCAATCTTTAAACCTCAAAAATTTAATTTTCATGTCTGAAAGTGGCTCGGGTCTGTTCCCATTTTGCTGCTGCCAAAACCTCATGAAAAGACATCCAGAGACTTACCGCTCCTGAACTCTTCCCAAAAATTAAAAGGAAAGTAGGTCTGTTTTCGGCACAGTTCTGCCTCTTTTACTGCTGAAAAAAAATCTCAGAAGACTGTTCCAAAAACGGATCTGTCAAAGAGAAGGGAGCAGCCTCAACCTTAGGCCTGTGGATGAGGCCTGATCTTAACCCAAAGAAAAAACTTGAACAAATTCGGGTCTGTTCTTTTCAATGTTCCCCCAAGTTTCGGGGACGGGGGGACGCGGGAGCTGGGAAACGCACATTCGGGACGCGTGGAGACCACCCCCAAATTTAGGGATATTCGGGCGGGACGTGGGGACGTCTCTAAAATTATAAAAATAAAATAAAATATCAAAAATAATAATTCATTTGATGTATATTAATGATTGTGCAATGTAAATAATAAATCTATCAGTTTATTTTCTAAGTAGTACCAAGTAGGAAGTGTAAAATGTGAAAATAATGGGAAAACATTAAAAAAAAATTCCTAGGGGCATGGTTGGGGAGGGAAAATTTCGCCCAGGAGTCCCCAAGTCTCCGGGACGCAGGAAACGTGGAAACGCGTCCCCAACCCTGCGGGACGCGTCCCCGTGGAACACTGGTTCTTTTCTTCTTCCCCAATCAGCGAAAACATCTCAGACAACTTCCCCAAAAATCCTCAATTAACTGTATCCCAGCGAAATTTCTCAGTCCCTCTCTGCAATTTTGGGTCTGCTGCTGCTACCCGAATTTTACCTCAGTCAATTAGCGAAAAACCTCAGAGCTATTCTGAATTTTTTCATCTTCTATATGAAATTTTGATGGGGTATTTATACTGGTTTTTAAAATATTTTTGGAGCCGACATGTACTATATTTATTTTTAATTTTATATTTTTTTCGTTGAGCCGACTTGACATTTCATATTTTTTTATTTGAATTATTTTTATTTTGTGTTGACACAAAACTTTACCATTTCAATGGTCACCATAAGGACAAAACGTTTTGTCATTTTATTTGTCCCACAACCACTCCTTACCATAAGTAAGGGTGTCCTCCGTACATTACCATCAAAAGGGTGCCATTAAGTCACTAGGGCTTCCATACACATTCAATCCACCATGGTGTGTGGGTTCAAGACCCAAACAATCACATGCAAGGGTGTAACCATATCATCTCTTTCAAGGGTTCAAGGACCATTAACCCAACAAATGTGGGTCCAAAGGCTTCTTCATGTCAACCAATACTTCTCCAAGGGTTTCAAGACTCCATCAAACCATCAATAACCATGTAAGCCACAAATGATCACATAATGGGTCATTTGGCCCATTTGTTGTTCCAAAGGCTTCTTTGACATGCCAAGGGTTTTCATGAGCTTCTTCATCAAGCAAGGGGCTTCATGGTCTACTTTAACCGTCTCAACCACATGATCAAGCATGATATCACCTGTGGGGTAGCTTGGTTTCTCCTGGGGTACCATGACACCATCAGAGCATGAATGACCACAAAATGGGTCATTAATGCTTTTCTAACCCAACTAGGGTTTCTCCAACGTTCATCAAGGCTTCAGGACCATCTCCAAGGTATTCAACGTCATCAACAGAGTCTTCAACATCTTCAATAAGGCGGTGGCATCAAGATCCAGCCTTGTGGGTACAAGGACCTTGTCAACTGGGTACAAGGTGCTTCAAGGCACAAACCCACTTTGTAAGGGATCAAGGCACTACAAGTGGGACTTGGTGGCATCAATGACATCCCGTGGGGCCACTGCAAGTCCATGTTGGCATCAGTGACAATTTCATCAACAAGATGGATGACTTGTATTGGCACCATGTGTTGTGCTACCTAAAAAAATGAGTTACTTCAAACTCAGAAGGTGCTTCCAGTAATACATGTGCGAGCATGATCTACCATGACAAAATATACTATTTTAAACTTTTTATCTTCTCTTATGATAACATTATCTTCTCTATTTTACATTTTTATTTTCCAAGGAAAACCTTGTGGGAAAACCCAAGGGATGCTTCCTCACATTCATCAATGTGCATCCCTAGTAAACCCGCTGGCGTAGACTAGTGTGTCTCACTCAGGGATTCAAACTGGGTTTCCGCTGGCATGGAACTAGCTAAGTTCCCAACAACATTGGCGACAATTAGTTGAGCTATCTTCTCTATTTCACATATCTTATCTTCTATTTTTTTCTTTCTAGATTAACATTTTTATCTTCTCCAAAAGAGTATCTTACTCTATCTGATCTCTCTAGTACTACTATTCATATCTTATCCTGTCGTTATCCCTCCTAATTTTGGAGGAACTGCCAGGTAGTCAGTGAGACTTATTCCATGGCCAAGTGTAGTGCCCATATTGCTGAGGATATTAGGGCTTAGTTGGCACCCATATGTCCTTAAGATAACTACTTAATGATTAATCTGTTAATTTTCAGACCATGGTATGCAGATTCTGCACTTAGAAACAAAACCTTAACTACTAGTTCAATTAATATTTTAAAAGGCCAATCATAATGATGGATCTGAACTACTTTAATATGCTAATACATACACCTGAAAATAAGAACAATGGGAATATGCTAGATAGAACCACTCAAATCTGCATTTGTATTCTGTTATTACAAAGAAGAGATACACAAGATATAAGATCAACAAAATTGCTAACACAGTGGTTCATCCCTTATCCTTTGTAGACCGAGGAATAAGAAAGCATTAGTTTGAATCTAGACGCATGCAAATAGTGCCCCTAAATTAAGTCACATCAACTGGTGCACCCTCCTTGCATGGCTATATGTTTGCCAGGTGAAGTGTGCCTCAACTAGTAGATTAGTTGGAGAATGCAAGCATGCATCTCCTCTTTGAGATCTATGCTCTATACCTAAAATTCAAAACTCATCATGCATGAGTGCTCCAACTGTCTAGGGATTTGCACTCATTTTACTAACACTAGATCATTCATGCTAAGATTAACAAAATCGAACTTTTAAAATAAACAAACTGTATCTTATAGTGGAATTGCAGAATCTGGAACAATATCTAAACTGGAATTAACTGAACTCCAGCAGTGATGAATAAGTTGAATAAGGGCACAGGGGACAATGATATAGACTGCAATTTACTGTGTAGCGAAATGCTGAGGGTGTCATCTCTATTGTCTTCTCCCTTCTGCCATCACTGGGAGATTCACTGCTATCACTGGAAGAACCACTAGCTGAACAATAGGTACAAAATCTTACATTCCCTCTTTGCAAGAAAATTGTTCTCATACTGTTTTTGCCTCATTCAAATTGTTCTCTTACATTCCCTCTTTTGCAAGAAATTACTTCAAATCTGCTATTGCCAATCTTCACACATACTGTTCATCAAAGTTCCATGTAGTAAGTGTTAGGTGTTCATAGATAGATACTAGGTTCAGAGCTTGATCAACACATTGACAGAGATCATAGCTGTACATTGACAGAGATCATAGCTGTGCCTTGAATGCCTTCCAGATCAAGGCTTGAATTCAAACGAAATTCAAATCTGCCATTGACCTTCTTTGTCCAGAACACTTCAAATCTGTCATTGAATACATTATGTGTATCGCAGAATTAACTCTGATTTGTATTCAGAAATCGGGTTGTCTTCATAAAAAAATCTTGATAACCAGCTCTACATAAATCATGTAATCAGATACCAACAACAGGTGTTTTTGCTAATTATACCCGAATCTTCTTCCACCTAGGATGTTCTTTATGCCTTCAGATTTGATCCTTTTCAAGAACTCATATTGTCATATGTCTGCTCCCTTTTATCAAGTACTGCTGTACTTGTCACCCAAACTGCTTGCTTCTGGATCAAATATTTCACTTTCCCAGTGAATGCTTCAGGTTTACATATTTATATTCCAAGTTCAGCCAACTTGGATACAAATTTTGAGCTAAGGGAATTGTCTTTTCAATCGTATGTATGACTTTTTCCGCTGAAGTTTTGTCATTGACTGCGTCTCTTTCTTCAGAGTTGAAGAGAGGGTCAATAATATAATCGTTTAGGATGTATCCATTTCTCACACATCAACATGTTGATCTTTGTCTTGATCATACTGTTCAGAACCTACATTAGTTTTCTTCATCATGAATATCTCCCTTTTGTATTCAGTTCTTTGGATGCTTGATTTCTTGAATAGATTTCTTGCCCCCCCTATCATTATCCCACTTATTTGGATCACCTCACATAGTTCAGACTTCATCCCTGCGTTGTATAAAACACGATCCTTGGACCTGTTACTTGTCTTGGAGTGGCCAAAATTTACCTTAGAGTTCATCCTCCAATAATGAACTTAAGGTGCACTGAAATCTTTGAGGGACCTCAGTCTCGGTTTGCCATGTGGCAGCCATTTTCTGTGCACTGATCAGCTTCATTCTTGGACACTGAATCGGTGAGCTTGGACTCACTTCAGTTTTAACTTCTTCAAGTTTTAAAACTTAAGTCATCATTTCACATTCAATTCAACATCATATTCATCAATAGACTATGTATCAATAATCAATTTATTCCATCAAATAAAAAGCATACTCATCAACACATTGCACAAGAGACACACGATATTATGTTTGTAATATTTTTGTATTTCAACGGCTGCGTCCATGAGGTAAATCAACACCTACTGATACAGAAGTACCTACTTCAATCCAAGACTTTGCTTGGTCTTTTCTTAGATCCTACTAAGAAAACATGTACAAGACCTAGCGTGTAAATACATACAAATTACATCCTTGTCACATCCTCATTCAACTAGCTTTGTCATTGTCGTCAATTGCCACTGTCATAGACCACTACTTATCAACCTGTCATTTTTCTATCATATCAACTTGTCCAATATCATGTCCATTCAATCACTGTCATTACTACAAGAGATAACTGTCAATTCAATGCATCACAATTATCACATCAAATGTCAAGCCATATTGTCATTGGCTGGTAATCATATCACTGTCTAGTTAAGCTGTCACAAATCTCTGCTTTGCCATGTCTATTGTCAAGTCATTCTCTGTCAAGCTAATACAGTATGCTCACCTCTGTCTATCATTTAATTCCTTGATTTCATCATTTTGATCTTGCAACTTAACTTGCAAGTCTTTGTTCTTGAGTTTTAACTTCATTAGCAAAGCTTTTGTCTCCTCTTTGTATTTTTCAAATGACCTCATCATTTTATTCTTGAGTCTTGGTTTGGATCTAAGATCAATATCTGTCAAAGTGCTTGTAAGTGCATTATTTGCTTTCAACATAACTTCTTCATCTTTTGTAAGAACAACTTCATCATCATTACATTTAGAGTTATCATCCATTGAGGAGTACTTACCTTCACTTATATTTGAAGCTTGTACCTGCTTTTCTTCTTGCCTTTCATCCTTGACTCTGCTTCCTTTTCTTTGTCTTGATTTTTCTTTAGGTATTCTTCTTCCAGCTTGAACCAGAGATCCTTGGCAGAGGTGTAATCGTTTACACTTTCTTGAATAGAGCTTGATAGACCATCCATAAAAAATTTCAAGGCAATCTTATTTTATGTCTCAACAGCTGTCTTTGTCTTTTTGTTGTGTTGGTTAGGTGGGTTAACCACTATTTCCCAAACATCGAATTTTTTCAAGTAGTCTTTCATTTTACTTCTCCAACCAAAGTAATCTGACTTTTCCAAAACTGGAACTTCATGGTTAATGAGCTTTGTTTAGGTATTCTTCTTTTCTTTGTCTTGATTTTTCTTTAGGTATTCTTCTTCCAGCTTGAACCAGAGATCCTTGGCAGAGGTGTAATCTTTTACACTTTCTTGAATAGAGCTTGATAGACCATCCATCGAAAATTTCAAGGCAATCTTATTGTATGTCTCAACAGCTGTCTTTGTCTTTTTGTTGGGTTGGTTAGGTGGGTTAACCACTATTTCCCAAACATCGAATTTTTTCAAGTAGTCTTTCATTTTACTTCTCCAACCAAAGTAATCTGACTTTTCCAAAACTGGAACTTCATGGTTAATGAGCTTTGTTGATCCTTCCATGATTGTGTCCCCAAATCCCTTCAAGCTTGTTAGGCTTATGTTGAAGGCCGGATCTGAAACCAATTGTTAGACACAATGGCTCATCAAGAGGTGGGGGGTGAATCGGTGAGCTTGGACTCACTTCAATTTTAACTTCTTCAATCTCTAAAACTTAAGTCATCATTTCACATTCAATTCAACATCATATTCATCAATATACTATGCATCAATAATCAATTCATTCATCAAATAAAAAGCATACTCATCAACACATTGCATAAGAGACACAAGATATAATGTTTGTAATATTTTTGTATTTCAACGGCTGCGACCATGAGGTAAATTAACACCTACTGATACAGATGCACCTACTTCAATCCAAGACTCTACTTGGTCTTTTCTTAGATCCTACTAAGAAAACATGTACAAGACCCAGCTTGTAAATACATACAAATTACGTCCTTGTCACATCATTGTCATCAATTGCCATTGTCATAGACCACTGCTTATCAACTCGTCATTCTTCTATCATATCAGCGTGTCCATTATCATGTCCATTCAAGCATTGTCATTACTACAAGAGATCACTGTCAATTCAATGCATCACAATTATCACATCAAATGTCAAGCCATACTGTGTCACTGGCTGGCAATCATATCACTGTCTAGTTAGGCTGTCACAAATCTCTGCATTGCCATGTCTAATCACCACAGGATTCGATTTTTCACAAGTTTTCAGCCACCGGTTTTAAGTAAAAATTATATCTCTGTTTATGACATTCTCAGAAAAATAAAGTGCTGGAAATAAACAATTATTTTCAGACTTAAAAACATTGCTGTAACTAATCTTTTTCAGTGATAGTAAATAAAAATCAGCACGCTATTTAATCACACAAAACACTAGTATTTTTGGCCAATGGCCCTGGAAAAATCCACAAGGGGAAAACCAGTTAGAGAGAGAGATTTTATCATAGGGAAATTTACAACAAAACGCAGAAATTTTCAGACCAACTTATCTCAACCCGGAAGAGAAAATTTTTTCCTTGTTTTCCGCGCCAAACAGGAAAAAAAATCAAACTCGGATTTTTTTCTTCTCTGTTTTTTGCCTCGATTTTTGTGTCGTTGTATGGATTGTATGGACCTCGAAATTCGTGCCAAAGATTTTTTTTCTCGAAAATTGTGCCCAGAAATCTGCCTCGAAAAACATGCCCGCTGCCTCGAAAGCCGTATCGTATGCACTGTACGGACCAACAATAAATGCTGTCGTCTTCTCCTCGATTTTCATGCCCTCTTTGTTGTTGTCCTTTCCCTCGATTTGCGTGCTGCAAAATTTTCCTCTTGCTCAGGAAAAATGAAAACTTTCTCTCTTCTCTCTCTCAGCTCTCTCTTCTCACTTCAATCTGCAAAAGTGAGTCAAAATGCCTTTCCCATGCCTTTTTGAGAAACCCCTAGGGTGAGTCTAATCTAATAGTGGAGATTAGATTAGATCAAGGGCTGAAATTAAATGCTCATATTTTATTTCTAAAATATTAATTTCACTCACCCACTTAAATTTATCAAAAAGTGACTTTAATGCTCTAAAGTCAAATTAAATGCTTTTACTTAAGTCATTTAATGCAAGGATCACTTTATGTCCCCTCTCTAAGTGACTTTAATGCTCTAAAGTCAAATTAAATGCTTTTACTTAAGTCATTTAATGCAAGGATCACTTTATGTCCCCTCTCTAAGTGACTAAGGAAAAAGTTACTAGTGGAACACTTCCCTAGATACAAAACTAACACTCCCTCTTACCGAGGAAGGTGTTCTGCACCAGTCCCAACTTGTCTTTGAAGAAGACAAACTTGCCCTTCCCCAAAGACTTCATAAGAATGTCAGCTACTGAAGCATCATTGCCCCTCTCTGAACATAGTCTCGGATGAAATGATACCTGATCTCAATGTGCTTTGACTTGTCATGGAAAACCGGATTCTCAGAGAGTTGGATGCAACTCTTATTGTCACAGTAAATAACCGTAGGCCTAAGCTCTTGACCAAATAGATTCATCAGCAACTTGCAAAGCCAACAAGGCCTCGCAGCTAGCCAAATTGGCTGCCATGTACTCAGCCTCTGCAGTATTCAATGCAACGGATTTCTGCTTCGGACTGAACCACGACACTGCTGCCGAGCCCAAACTGAAACAACATTCGGAAGTGCTCTTCTGGTCTGCCACACTTACTGCCCAATCTGAATCTGTATAGCCAACCAATTTGATCTCCTCTGACCTCCTGTAGTTCAAATCAAAATCCACTGTCCCTGAAAGTTAGCGCCACACATGTTTTGCAGCGACCCAATGCACACTCCTAGGCTCAACCATGAACTGGCTAAGAGTGTTCACTGCAAAACACATATCTGGTTGAGTGTTGACCAAATACATCAATGACCCGATAAATTGACGATATAAAGTAGGGTCCACCAACTCTCCCTCAGAAGCATGAAGCTTTTTCCAGTTGGTGATCATAGGTGTCGACATAGGCCTACAATCCTCCATCCCGAATCTCCTCAAAATATCAACTGCATACTTTCCCTGCCCCAGGAAAATATGTCTAGGCTCCTGCCAAACCTCCAATCCCAAAAAATAATGCATCAACCCAATATCAAGGATCTCGTACTTTGTTGCAAGATCCTTCTTGCAAGCTGCAATGGGTCTCTCTCTCCCTGTGATAATCAAGTCATCAACATATAGCAAAAGAACAAGCGGATCATCTTCAACCATGATGAAGTAGAGATTCGGATCTGCTTCACTCTTCTGAAACCTCAACAAGTAAGAATCAATCCTGGAGTACCAAGCTCTTGGAAATTGCTTCAGCTTGTAAAGGGCCTTCTTCAGCCTGCATACATGTGTCTCTCTGTCATGTATCTCAAAGCCTTAAGGATGCTCAATGTAAATCTGCTCTTGTATGATCCCATTGAGAAATGCGGTCTTCACATCCATCTGATGGATCTTCCAACCCATTTTCGCTGCAATGGAGATCAAGCTCTTGATAGAAGTATATCGAGCAACCAGCGCAAAAGTTTCATCATAATCAATGCCCTCAACTTGTGAAAACCCTCGCGCTACAAACCTGGCTTTGTATTTCTCCACACTCCCATCTGCCACATGCTTCAGCTTGTAAAGCCAACGAGAAGTCACCATGGACTTCCTCTCTGGTCTCGGAACAATCTCCCATACACCATTCTTCATGATGGAATGGTACTCATCCATCATGGCATCTCTCCATACCGAATGCTGGGAGGCCTCCTCAAAAGTAGAAGGCTCAGAATCTCACCTACAAGCCACCAACACCATGCCCAATCCATCATGCATCTTGATGGCTCTCACCTTGTCACTGGGTGTCCCAGCCTTTAAGCCATCCTTCAAGGTCTCCGGAAGCCACTTAGGCTTCTTCTTCCCTGAATGTTCTTTCCACACTTGCCTGTCCTCATCTGAAGAGCTACCAGAGCTAGAAGCCCCAGTCAACTGTGAACCTGAAGCTGGTGTGCCAACACCAGGTGTACCTTGTAATCCTGATCCTGATCCTGATCCCTTGTAAGGTGTACCTGTAATAGTAGATCCATCATCTGTCCCCGAAGACCTTGCTTGCCTAACCACTGAACCTTGTGAACCTGTGTCAACACTTTGTGGTCCTGTAACCCCGGAAACTTGTGATCCTAACTGCTGCGTAGATGGAACCTGTGCCACAACCTGAGGTGCAGGGACCTGCTGCTTTGCCTGCTCTCACTCTCTCGACCTCCTGAAGGCTCGCTCCTCCTCAGACTTCACATCCCTTCTCACCACCACTTTCTTTTGAGAGGGAAGATAAATATGGAAAGCCTTTGCAGTCTCATCATAACCCACAAAGATGCCCTTCTCTGCAGTGGGCTCCAACTTTGTCCTCTTCTTTGAAGGGACATGAGAGTAGGTCAGACTATCGAATATACGAAAATGGCCAACTTCAGCCTTCTTGCATGAAAAGCACTCCTCAGGTGTCATATTCCGCACTTCCCGATGGGGACTCCTGTTTTGAAGATATAAAGCGGTGCTGCAAGCCTCAGCCCAGAGAAAGAAAGGAAGTGACTGGTCATGTAACATAGCTCGAGCTGCACCAACAATGGACCTGTTCTTCCTTTCTGCTACTCCATTTTGCTCTGGTGTATACGGAACTGTCAATTGTCTCATGATCCCCTCCTGTCTGCAAAATCCATCAAACTCCTTGGAGGTATACTCACCCCCGTTATCCGATCTCAAGACTCGGATCTTCCTCCCTGTTTGGTTCTCCACAAGAGCTTTGAACTCTTGGAACCTTTGTAAGACTTCCTCAGACTTCTTGCTCTTCAGAAAATGGATCCAGGTCTTCCTGGAATGGTCATCAATGAATGTCACATAATACTCGTATCCTCTCAAGGACACAAAAGACATAGGTCCGCATAAGTTTGAATATATCAAGTCAAGAGTACCAGCTGAGCTCCTATCACTGCTCGGAAAAGCAGTCTTGGCGTACTTTCCCAAAGCACACCCCTTGCACACATCGCTCTGCCTTGTGCTAAACTCTGGTAAACCTGTCACCATGTGCCTCAACAACCCCAAGGCTGGATGATGTAAGTGAGCCATCCTCCTATGCCAAAGCTCACACCACTCACTGCTGCTGCTATGTGCTAAAGCATGCCGCGACTGAAATAAGAGCCTATACAGTTTCCCACATCTCGCTTCAATGGCAACTGAAGCAGATGGTCTTGCAGTCTTGGGAAACATATGCACGTGTCAATCAATGAAAGACACCCCAAGACCTTGATCCTCGATCATGGAAACTGACACTAGGTTCTTCTTCAGCCCAGGTACACACAATACATCCTGCAATACCCATGGGACTCATGGACTCCCTCTGAAATGTAATGGTCCCACGTCCAACTGCACTAACTACCGAGTCATCTCCCAACACAATCTCCACATCTGTATCTGCTTGTGAAAGCTTGGAGAACATCTCACGAGCACCTGTCATGTGGCTCGAGGCTCCGCTATCTATGTACCAAGTGCTAGAACTAGATGCACTGTAAGAATGGTCTATCACACAGGAAAACTCCCTCTGTCTGTCAACATCCGCATTGGTGAGAATGGATGCTCTCTCTCTCTCAACATGCCCAGTGCATAGTGAAAACTCACTTTGAAATCTAGCTGCAAAATCCTCGATCTCAGCTGAAGCGGCTGTCTGCTGCTTCTTCTTCTTGTTCGGACACGTAGCAGCATAGTGTCCCATCTTGTGACATGCAAAGCACTTCACAGTGTTCATATTATTCTTTTGCCCATCTTGTTGCTGCTTGGCCCCACCCTTCTTGGGACCCTTTTTGCTCTTCTTCTTCCCTTTCGCTGTCAATGCCACATCCTCCTCATCTCCCCTATTAGTAAAACCACTGCACTGTAAGAAACCCCTGCGAGTCTCCTCCTGAATAAAGTCATCACAGGCCCTGTCCTAAGATGGTAAGTTCTCTCTTGCCACCAACCCCTCAACAAACACAGTCCAAGGTGCAGTCACCCCATTTAGGGTTGTCTGCACTAACTCAGGACCAGTAACCACCACCCCCACAGCTGCAAGCTCATCTCTCATTTGAGAGATCCTAGTAAGATAGGCCATACACACCTCTCCTTTGACCATCTTGATTTTTTTCAGCTTGTCCCCAAGCACCATCTTCCTGTTCTCATTAGTACTCTCAAACAAGCCGGTCAAAGCAGACCAAATCTCATGTGCATGATCCTTTGCTGAAATGTGAGGAATAACATGATCTTTAATAGCATGTAAGATTATCTTTATGGCTTTAATATCTTTCTTATTAAAGGCTGCAAGTAACGCTGCATTAGTAGAAGGGGGATTAGTAATGGGATTTGCTGTAGTGTTTCTAACTACTTCCTCCCACAACTCATTCTCTTTTAGCACAAGTAAAATCCAGGCTTTCCATGAGACAAAGTTTGCTGTCCCATCCAACCTATCCTCATTCTCAACCCCACGGAAGTCATTTTCTCAAAGAACAAGTTTCAACAAAATGTACTATTGTCACAAAGGTTTTTCTGAATTCTGGAAATGACTTATTCTCTGCTAAAATTTAATTTTCTGCCACAACCCGCTCTGATACCATGTAGATTTTTCACTAGTTTTCAGCCACCGGTTTTAAGTAAAAATTATATCTTTGTTTATGACTTTCTTAGAAAAATAAAGTGCTGGAAATAAACAAAATTTTTCAGACTTGAAACACTGCTGTAACTAATCTTTTTCAGTGACAGTAAATAAAATCAGCATGCCATTTAGTCACACAGAACACTAGTATTTTTGGCCAATGGGCTTGGAAAAACCCACAAGGGGAAAACCAGTCAAAGAGTGATTTTATTATAGGGAAATTTACAGCAAAACACAGAAATTTTCAGGCCAACTTATCTCAACCCGGAAGAGAAAATTTTTGCCTCGTTTTCTGTGCCAAACAAGAAAAAAATCCAACTCAGTTTTTTTCCTGTTTTCTGCGTTGATTTCCGTGCGAATGTATGGACCTCGAAATCCGTGCCCAAGATTTATTTTCTCGAAAATTTGTGCCAGAAATCTGCCTTGAAAACGTGGCCACTGCCTCGAAAACCATACCGTACAGACCAGCAATAAATGCTGTTGTCTTCTCGATTTTCGTGTCCTCTTTGTTGCTGTCCTTTCCCTCGATTTGCGTGCTGCAAATTTTTCCTCTTGCTTAGGAAAAATGGAAACTTTTTCTCTTCTCTCTCTCAGCTCTCTCTTCTCACTTCAATCTGCAAAAGTGAGGCAAAATGCCTTTCCCATGCCTTTTTGAGAAAACCCTAGGGTGAGTCTAATCTAACGGTGGAGATTAAATTAGATCAAGGGCTGAAATTAAATGCTCATATTTTATTTCTAAAATATTAATTCCACTCACCCACTTAAATTTATCAAAAAGTGACTTTAATGCTCTAAAGTCAAATTAAATGCTTTTACTTAAGTCATTTATTGCAAGGGTCACTTTATGTCCCCTCTCTAAGTGACTAAGGCAAAAGTCACTAGGGGAACATTTCCCTAGGTACAAAACTAACACTTGTCACATTATCATTCAGCTATCTTTGTCACTGTCATCAATTGCCACTGTCACAGACCACTGCTTATCAACCTGTCATTCTTCTATCATATCAGCTTGTCAAATATCATGTCCATTCAATCACTGTCATTACTACAAGAGATCACTGTCAATTCAATGCATCACAATTATCACATCAAATGTCAAGTCATACTATCATTGGCTGGCAATCATATCACTGTCTAGTTAGGCTGTCACAAATCTCTGCTTTGCCATGTCTATTGTCAAGTCATTCTTTGTCAAGGTAATACAGTATGCTCATCTCTGTCTGTCTAGCTATCTACAGTCTGCTCACATGGCAGGCTCTACCAATGCACAGGACTTCAAGATCATGTCAAATCACCACAGGATTCTGCTCAAAAAGCCATGCCAAAAACACCCAAGAGACCACACCTTCTCCTTTAGAAGTAAATAGATAAATAACAAAATAATCTGTTGTAAGTATATTTTCTTCAAGTTAGGCACGCTGCTATAGAAGTGTGGACTGTGTAGTGTTTAGTGGAAAATCCACGAGCTGCTACAGGAAAGAATTTTCTTCTCCTTGTTCTATGTGAACAGAGATGTAGCAATGTAGAGAACTAATATTATACACTCTATTGCAACCTCAATAGCCATGATCCCTTTGTCAACTATATGAAGATGGCAATCCAATGAAGTCACTGCTATGGCATGGTACCCTTCTTTTGTACAATCGAATATACCCACAGAAATAAAGAAGGATAAAAGAAACTTGTTGCTGCTCCTTTTTATTACTGCTGTAATAAAAAATAAACAGACTTAAAAAATCAGACAAAATAAATTCGGACTGCTGCTCTGTTGCTGCCTCAGAGACCCACGAATTTGCCTTAATCTGGATCCACGAAATTACAGAGAAGAATATTAACAAAACCGTATTTAATGCTTCTCATTAGCAGTCCCGAAATCAAAGCTCTCTCACCACGAATTCATCAGCTGTTCTTGCTGCAACTGCTGCCCCCGAAATTCTCCTCAGAGCTTTCTTTTCAACTCACAAAAAAGACTCAAACTTTGGCTCTTATTTATACTGTTTTTCTATATGTATTTTTTTTAATTGGAGCCGACTTGTAATGAATATAATTTTTGTTTTAATTTTCTTTTAGAATTGTTTGTGGAGCCGACCTGTCTGTATTTTATTTAGACTTGAATTGGGCCGACTTCATTACATTGTCTCCACGTCATTTTCTTTAACTAAATATATTATATATGTATGTATATAGAGTGTTTATCTTCTTTGTTGCAGCATCATGTCAACTCTTCACAAGGCCATTAAGTCTTCTTCTCAAGCCATTATGTGTTCCCAAGTTCCTTCATACCACCAAGCAGGTGTTAGACCATCTCCATGGGTTCCTTTACCCCATCAAGCCACCACTAACCTCATAGAACACAAATGACCACAGAATGGGTCATTTGGCCAAACTGGTGTTCCAATACCCATGTCCTTCTTCCCATACTCTTCATGTCATCTACCTTCATTATGCCTTTGTCATTAATTGTTCGTCATCAATGACAACCTTGCTCATCAACTTGAGGCTCTTCAGAATGTTTGCACAACTCCTAGACTTCTTTTAAGTCTTCTTCTCTAGGAGCTTGAAGTCTTTAGTGATCTCTTCTTTACCATAGCCTAACCCAGTCTTGACATGTGGTGATCTCTGATAGCTGAGGATGTCATCTAGAGTCAATGAACTCTTTTTAAACTTCCAATTTGTAGTTGCTGACTTTTTCATTTCTTCTTTCAGAGAAATGATCTCGAGCTCCTTTGCTTGACTAATTTCATTTTGTTCCAGTAACTGAGCTTTGGTCTCTTGCAATTGTCCTTTAAGACTTGTACAAGTCTCATTTGTTTGTTTCAACTTAGCCACTTTATTTTTCAATCTGTCGAGTTCATCTTTCAAGGAACTGACCTCTGCATCCTTTTCTCGAAGTTGACTCATGAGGTTTTGCTGATTTTGTTCAACTTGATGTTTCTCAGATCATGTCTCTCTTGCTCAGATTTTTCTAATAGTCTTTGCTGCAGCTCATTCTTTTCTTTGGATTTCTTCAATTCATCAAGAGCCTGCAGAACCTTTCTTTCAATCTTTATGAGTGATTCCCTTGGTACTTCATTCATTGAACACCCTGTTTGTTCATCCATTGTGTGTGTCCACGGATCTCCTTCGAGCTTGTTAGGCTAGTGTTGAAGGCCCTGCTCTGATACCAATTGTTAGACACATTGGCTCACTTAGAGGGGGGCTGTGAATCGGTCAGCTTGAACTAACTTCAATTTTAACTTCTTCAAACTCTAAAACTTAAGTCATCATTTCACATTCAATTCAACATCATATTCATTAATAGACCCTGCTTGAATAATCAAATCATTCATAAAATAAAACACAATCATCAACTCATTGCACAAGAGACACAAATATAATATTTGTAATCTTTTTGTATTTCAAACGGCTACGACTGTGATGGCAATTCAGCACTTACTGATACAGAAGCACCTACTTCTATCCAAGACTCTGCTTCGTCTTTTCTTAGATCCTACTAAGAAAATAGTTACAAGACCCAGCTTGTATCACAAGTACATATTTGTCACATTACATTATTACAATCACATTATCCTCATTCTGTCAGTCACGGTCCTCTGCTCATGTCCTCAAGGTCTGCTGCAATCACTATTTCGACAATAGGACATGTCAATAATCATGTCAATCTAATCAACTAATCATGTCAATCTAATCAACTATCTCCAAGATCATCATATCACTGCCTAAAGTCTGAGTGTAGGCATCATCATCAGTTATGTCATACTGTGCATAATCACTGTGTATATATCATATCAATCTCAATCATATGACAAAGTATATCCCTATGTACCCATGAGCATATATGTCATCACTGTGTATGCATCATCCATTACATCACTATGCATATATTGCTATCATCATTCCATTATACAAACTGTCATGCATACCGCAGTTTCAATCTTCTAACTGTTTCAACAATTTGGACTGTGTATCACTGAGCTGACTGTGCAAGAATTCAGACTGTGTATAATGCTGCAATCTCAGCCTTGAAATGTCTTCCAAAGACAAACAAAAACCAGACTTATGATGTACACTTAGGAGAAATAATAGGACACCTATTGATTGCCCAAAAATAAAAAGATGATGCTGCAAATTTGGGTCTGCTATAGACCTCTTACTGATGCCACTGTGCCTGCGTTTTCCACATTCTGCTGCCCATGAAATTTCCACAGAAAAACAGTAACGAATTTCCTCAGTGCTAATCCGAATTTCTTGACTTCAAAATGAAAATGTTGACTTCTATTTATACTGGTTTTCTTAAGTGTTTTTGAACCGACATATCTTTTAAAAGAGTTATATATTTTTTATTCTTTTAATGACGCCGACATGTAAATGTTTAATCATTATTGTATAATTAAATGGTCTTTTAACATCAAAAATATGTTTATGTTTTTGGTCTTTTTGCCACATTGGCAAGGTGGGCTTGTCACCACTTTAACCCTTCTTATTTAGCCTTCCATATGCCCGTATATGACCTCTAACAGCAGTCTTTATGGAATTCCCGAATGGGCTATCTTCAGGAAACCCACATTGTCCTTAACTATGCCCGCGGAGGTCTTTTAGGATGCCCGCATGGGCCTTTCGAATGCCAGAGGGAGCCGCATTGAAATGCCCGCACAAGGGTCTTTTAAATGCCCGCAGGCAGTCTACAGAGATGCCCGCAATGGTAAAAATGTGATGCCCGCACAGCCTTAATATTGATGCATGCAGCCTCTTCTCCTTGTCCACTTCATCATCCTTATTTACCTTTTGTCCATGTTCTTGTTTTTGCCATGTCACCCAAGCCACGTCATCATACTTGCTCATCATGTTATCTTCAAATGACCACAGTATGGGCGATTTGGCTCATTAGGTGCCCTAATGACCACATCCATAGTCCTTGTGCTTTGTCATCAATCATTGCTTGCTCGTCCATCTTTGTCTATGTCACTTTTTCAATTCACACATTTGTTGTCATCATATTGAGTTGCTTGTCCTTCACACTTGCTTTCCGTGCTTGCCATCATCCATTTGACCTCTGTCATTAATGTTGTCATCAATGACAATCACAGACAACCATATTCATCAATCTCCCCCTTTGTCATTGATGGCAACCTGATTTCTCTCCTTTGACATTAATGACAAAGGGCCAATTAGCCATTTAAGGCTTCACAATCCCCAAAAAATATTGTATCTTTAAAAAAAAAAACTTCCATGCCAACTTTGATCTGGGCTTGTTGTCGTTAGATTATCACTTGTTATCTTTTAGCATACTCCCCCTGTCGTGTAGACCTCTTGATTTGCTGAGATTGATCCTTCCTTATAGGGTCTGCCTGCTCCCCCTATGATGTATGTAGTTGTGATTGTTTTTGTAATTATTGTTGTTGCTTAACCATCTGCTTCAATTTGCTGTAGTTTTCCTCAAGAATATAGACCAATTCATTTGCTCATTGTACTCCCCCTATCAACCATGTCATCGAGCTCTTTTTCGAATCTGGTTGAATATACTTTTGCAGTAGTTTCAACTTTTCCAAGCTCCACCTTATCAAGTATGCAGCTGATACTAATTGATACCAATTTCATGTTCAAGTAATTTTGCATACTCCCTTTTGGCTGTCGAGCTGCCCAAAGAAATTTCGTATCGCTTCCATAATTCAAATCTGCTTTTGCCAATCTTCACACATATTGTTCATCAAAGTTCTGTGTAGTATGTGTTAGGTGTTCATAGATAGATACTAGGTTCAGAGCTTGATCAATACATTGACAGAGATCATAGCTGTGCCTTGAATGCCTTCCAGATCAAGGCTTGAATTCAAACAAAATTCAAATCTGCCATTAACCTTCTTTGTCCAGAACACTTCAAATCTGCCATTGAATACATTATGTGTATTGCAGATTAACTCTGATTTGATTTGTCTTCAGAAATTGGGTTGTCTTAATAAAAAAATCACGATAACCAGCTCTACATAAATCATGTAATCAGATACCAACAACAGATGTTTTCGCTAATTATACCCAAATCTTCTTCCACCTAGGATGTTCTTTATGCCTTCAGATTTGATCCTTTTCAAGAACTCATCTTGTCATATGTCTGCTCCCTTTATCAAGTACTGCTGTACTTGTCATCCGAACTGCTTGCTTCCGGATCAAATATTTCACTTTCCCAGTGAATGCTTGAGGTTTACATATTTAAGTTCCAAGTTCAACCAACTTGGATACAAATTTTGGGCTAAGGGAGTTGTCTCTTCAATCATATGTATGACTTTTTCTGCTGAAGTTTTGTCATTGACTGTGTCTCTTTCTACAGAGTTGAAGAGAGGGTCAATAATATAATCATTTAGCATGTATCCATTTCTCACACATCAACATGTTGATCTTTGTCTTGATCATACTGTTCAGAACCTACATTAGTTTTCTTCATCATGAATATCTCCCTTTTGTATTCAGTTCTTTGGATGCTCGATTTCTTTAATAGATTTCTTACTCCCCCTATCATTATGCCACTTCTTTGGATCACCTCACATAATTCAGACTTCATCCCTGCCTTGTATAAAACACGATCCTTGGATCTGTTACTTGTGTTGGAGTGGCCAAAAGTTACCTTAGAGTTCATCCTCCAATAATGAACTTAAGGTGCACTGCAATCTTTGAGAGACCTCAGTCTCGGCTTGCCATGTGGCAGCCATTTTCCGTGCACCAATCAGCTTCATTCTTGGACACTGAAACACCTAGCTTTTGAATCTTTTCTTCTTGCCTCTTAGCATCATTCTCAATCAGGATTGGCTGACATATCTCATTTCCTTTTTCTTCTCTAGACACATTATTTTCATTGGCTTGAACCTGTTCTTTCTTTCTTCATACTTTGTTGATCCTTTGCACTAATCTTTTGCAATGTGCTCATATGTGTGACAGCTATAGCATTCGATGTTGTTGTTTAATCTATTTATGCAGTTCCTTGCTATATGACCATAATGATGACAGTTGTAACATTGAATACAAGTATTCATACCTCTAGGTCTTGCCTGAGTGGATCTATCACAAGATCTGCAATCTACAGCCCTATGCCCAATCTCATTACAGGAGTAGCAATTACCATAAAATGCCTTTTCATTACCTGGGAACACTTTGTCCTTTTGGTAGAATGGTCCATCTTGGCTGACCTTGATCTGGAGAAACTTCCTTGTTTTGTTGAGTTTGAGTGTCTTCTTTCTTGCTTTCTTCACCATACTTGAGGCTCTTCAAAATGTCTACAAAACTCCTAGACTTCTTTTCAGTCTTCTTCTCTGGGAGCTTGAAGTCTTCAGTGATCTCTTCTTTATCATAGCCTAACCCAGTCTTGACATGTGGTGATTTGTGATAGCTGAGGATGCCATCTAGAGTTGATGAACACTTTTTAAACTTCCAATTTGTAGCTGCTGACTTTTCATTTTCTCTTTCAGAGAAATGATCTCGAGCTCTTTTGCTTGACTAATTTCATTCTGTTCCAATAACTGAGCTTTGGTCTCTTGCAATTGTCCTTTAAGACTTGCACAAGTCTTATTTGTTTGTTTCAACTTAGCCACTTCATTTTTCAATCTGTCAAGTTCATTTTTCAAGGAACTGACCTCTGCATCCTTTTCTCGAAGCTGACTCATGAGGTTTTGCTGATTTTCTTCAACTTGATGTTTCAGATCATGTCTCTCTTGCTCATATTTTTCTAATAGTCTTTGCTGCAACGCATTCTTTTCTTTGGATTTCTTCAATTCATCAAGAGCCTGCAGAACCTTTCTTTCAATCTTTATGAGTGCTTCCCTTGGTACTTCATTCATTGAACACCCTGTTTGTTCATCCATTGTGTATGTCCACGGATCTCCTTCGATCTTGTTAGGTTAGTGCTGAAGGCCCGCTCTGATACCAATTGTTAGACACACTAGCTCACCGAGAGGCGGGGGGGGGGGGGGGGGGGGGGGGGGGGGGGTGGGGCAAATTGGTGAGCTTGAACTTCAATTTTAACTTCTTCTAACTCTAAAACTTAAGTCATCATTTCACATTCAATTCAACATCATATTCATCAATAGGCCCTGCTTCAATAATCAAATCATTTATCAAATAAAACATATAATCTTTAACTCATTGCACAAGAGACATAGATATAATATTTGTAATTTTTTTGTATTTCAAACGGCCACGATCGTGATGGCAATTCAGCACCTACTGATATAGAAGCACCTACTTCTATCCAAGACTCTGCTTGGTCTTTTCTTAGATCCTATTAAGAAAATAGTTACAATACCTTGCTTGTATCACAAGTACATATTTGTCACATTACATTATTACAATCACATCATCCTCATTCTGTCAATCACGGTCCTTTGCTCATGTCTTCAGGGTCTGCTGCAAATACTATTTCGTGAATACAACTTGTCAATAATCATGTCAATCTAATTAACTATCTCCAAGATCATCATATCACTGTTTACATCATCGTATCACTGTCTAAAGTCTGAGTGTAGGCATCATCATCAGTTATGTCATACTGTGCATAATCACTGTGTATATATCATATCAATCTCAATCATATGACAAGTATATCACTATGTACCCCTGAGCATGAATGTCATCACTGTGTATGCATCATCCATTATATCACTATGCATATATTGCTATCATCATTCCATTATACAAACTGTCATGCATACTGCAGTTTCAATCTTCTGACTGTTTCAACAATTTGGACTGTGTATCACTGAGTTGACCGACTGTGTATACTGCTGCAATCTCAGCCTTGAAATGTCTTCCAAAGACAAACAAAAACCAGACTTATGATGTACACTCAGGAGAAATAATAAGACACCTATTGGCGCCTCACCTATTTATATTCATTTGGTGTTTGCCTCAACTAACTAACTAGGTCGGCCAGGTTCCCTAATTAGGGCCGACCTACCTTGGGAGACTCAAAATACATTTTATATAATACTTTTGTGGGTACTATTGCCCTGACTTACAACAGAGGGTTTACCTCATGACTTTTACATGACTAATTACATCAAGGACATCTACGAATGGAGGAAGAACATTTCCAAAGGAGAATACAACAAAAAGTACAATAGAATATCTTCCAAAGTTACAATATTTTAACACTCCCTCTTCACTAGGAAGGTGTTCTACATCAACAACAACCATCATTACAACTGTACAACTGACTGGTGAATCTCTATGTGTCATAGGAAGTTTTGGAACATCATCATACATCTTCATCATCTATCTCAGCTGGATCATCTTCCGTAATCTTAGTATGTAAATACTAAATCATCTTTTGTACGTGCTGATTCATCTACTATCATTATCATCTTCTAGATCATCTTCTGTAGTATCAGTATGTGGATACTGAATCATCTTCAAGAACTCATCTTGTCATATGTCTGCTCACTTTATCAAGTACTGATGTACTTGTCATCGGAACTGCTTGCTTCCGGATCAAATATTTCACTTTCCCAGTGAATGCTTCAGGTTTACATATTTGTATTCCAAGTTCAACCAACTTGGATACAAGTTTTGAGCTAAGGGAATTGTCTCTTCAACCGTATATATGACTTTTTCTGCTGATGTTTTGTCATTGACTGTGTCTCTTTCTTCAGAGTTGAAGAGAGGGTCAATAATATAATCATTTAGCATGTATCCATTTCTCACACATCAACATGTTGATCTTTATCTTGATCATATTGTCCAGAACCTATATTAGTTTTTGTCATTATGAAGATCTCCCTTTTGTATTCAGTTCTTTGGATGCTTGATTTCTTTAATAGATTTCTTGCTCCCCCTATCATTATGCCACTTCTTTGGATCACCTCACGTAGTTTAGACTTCATCCCTGCCTTGTATAAAACACAGTCCTTGGACCTGTTACTTGTCTTGGAGTGGCCAAAATTTACCTTAGAGTTCATCCTCCAATAATGAACTTAAGGTGCACTGAAATATTTGAGAGACCTCAGTCTTGGCATGCCATGTGGCAGCCATTTTCCGTGCACTGATCAGCTTCATTCTTGGACACTGAAACACCTGGCTTTTGAATCTTTTCTTCTTGCCTCGTAGCATCATTCTCAATCAGGATTGGCTGACATATCTCATTTCCTTTCTCTTCTCTAGAGACATTATTTTCATTGGCTTGAACCTGTTCTTTCTTTCTCCATACTTTGTTGATCCTTCGCATGCAATCTTTTGCAATGTGCTCATATGTGTGACAACTATAGCATTCAATGTTGTTGTTTAATCTATTTCCGCAATTCCTTGCTACATGACCATAATGAAGACAGTTGTAACATTGAATACAAGTATTCATGCCTCTAGTTCTTGCCTGAGTGGATCTACCCTAAGATATGCAATCTTCAGAAATTGGGTTGTCTTCATAAAAAAATCTTGATAACCAGCTCTACATAAATCATGTAATTAGATAGCAACAACAGGTGTTTTTGCTAATTATACCCAAATCTTCTTCCACCTAGGATGTTTTCTATGCCTTCAGATTTGATTTTTTTCAAGAACTCATCTTGTCATATGTCTGCTCCCTTTATCAAGTACTGTTGTACTTGTCATCCGAACTGCTTCCTTCCGTATCAAATATTTCACTTTCCCAGTGAATGCTTCAGGGGGAAATGGGGGGACGCCTAGAAGCCCTCCCTAGGGGGAAACACGTTCCGCACACTGGGAAACGTGGGGAAGCGCTTTTCCCTGAGTTCCCCCCGAAAGGGGGACGTAGGGAAACGTTTCCCCAGGAGTTTCCCCATCCCGAAAGCATGGGGAAGTGAGGGGGCACACTCCCCACCCTAGGGGACGCGTCCCCGTGGAACACTGATTTATATGATGCAGTTATACTTATACATAATATATTATTGAAATAAAAACAGCATTTTAAATATTTATATTTATAATTTTATTCCATATCCAGCTGTATTGCATCTCAGAGATTTCTAACAATTGCTGTAGCCATATCTGTCCCATTACATGTATCCTTTTCATGATTATTTATGTTTAACAGCTAAATCAGCGGACAGGCTGGAAGTTGATGTTCACTGGCAGTCAACCTCTTTAAAACGAGAAACATTTATTATATATTTATGGGAATATTGTATTTATTGTACAGATGCAGTTATATGTTTTTGAAGCAGATGGTTTTTGTATGTTTTCTTCTTAAAGGTAACTGCATTATGTCAGGGATTATATTTAGAATTTATCTGAAGATTCTGAACAGTATTCTCTCCAAGTATGTAAAATGGTTGTTTTTTCATGGAGAGTCAATCTGAGAAGCAAATGTGTTTATACCTCTCACTCGCTTTCTAAAATTATTTCATCTTCATTTTAGATGGAATGGATCAAAGCGTAATTTTAAGGCGTTAAACTGTCAGAGAATTCAAATGAAACATCATAATCGGGTATGTATTTTTTCACTTGTGTTCTTGCTAGTATTGCAGAAGAGATTTTATTCTTTCTTTATGAGATTAAATCAATTTATTTATTTTGTTATCAAGCCACATTCAGTAGAGTTATATAACTAAGTAGCATGAGGGATGTTGCTTTTTTCAACTGTATAAATTTCCTATATACCGTGTATCTATATTTTGTGCTTGCTTGTAATCTCAGGAGAGAACAGCAGAAGAGCAAGCTCATCTGATGAAAGCAACACTGAAAAAGGATGCAAAGCGTCGCAAGAAGATTGAAGCTGCTGGTATTGAATATGACTATCCAGCCATTGTAAGTATGATATATATTGAAAATAATCATTGTTTCCATATTAGGTGAGGATGGCATTGAGTTCTAAAATATATGAATGAATTCTGTATCTGTTGCAGACTGATGGCCTTCCACCTGTCCCTAAGAAGATCAAGTTCGCTGATGATGAAGAATGATGCTAACACGGGGAAATATCAGTTGATACAACCAAAGTTTAAGCATCATATCTGTACCATTAGGTTTTTTCGATAGAACTATCTATATACCAAATTTGAGTCTTCCAACATTATAGGTAGATGCCCCTTGTGTGTGAGGTCAACTGTAGAAAGGTTCTTATTAGTAAAAAAATGTCATTATCTGCTCGTTTCAGTGCTGCAAATGAATGACATTTAAATTACTATGATTTATTATTGTATCATCCAAATCACAATAGTGATTTCTTAGGTTCTATAATATAATCCACACACGGTAACTGAGTGACATGTGGAGGAAAGTGGTCTGAGTTTTATGGATATTCTATTGATGCCATGGAGCAAATGAGGGTTCACCACTTTAAATCACAGCAGTTTTGTGAAATGTGATATTTTACAACAGTTTTTATTAAATGTTATAATAGTGATTCAACACCATGCAGTTCATGGGCTTTTTTGGCAGCCGTGTGCTGTCTAGTTTTAATTGTTGTTTGCAATCACTGTTATATAATTATAGGCAATTTATAACAAGTTTATCTCTTCCAATTGCTACTACTAGTTGCAAACGTTTTGAACTGTGGCACGTTGTATGCATCTATAGAAGCATTTTTAATACTGTGATTGTTGTCCAGGTACTGCCTCGATTCCCATTTACTATTCACAAATCATTATAACAGTCTCTATGAACTTAAATGTGTTAAGGTGTACAAGTCACGTGCTGGAGGCGGTAGCAGTTTGACATCTGTTCTGGCCCCTTGCCTACTGCAGGAGAATTGTGTTTTAAAAGAAGGCAACACGCGGAGAAGTGTTGCATTTCAGTGCCTTTTAACTTGAAAAACGGTTTGCAGTTTTAATCAGTTCCAAGGAAATGTAAACTCTGGTGAAGAATGGCCAATATCTGGGCTACTTTAAGTCCTATCTAGATTTGATTTCTTCAAAGCTCTGGCTTCCCTATCGACATTTAACAACACTATTCAAATTTAAGTGTACAGAACCAAAATTACTGCAAAGTAAAAATTGTAAATCTGCAAATGTTAGGATATTCCAGTTACATCATCTGTTTATTTAGTAGTTTCCAGTTGTATATGGAATGTGTAAAACAATGTCTAGACTCTAGATTGCAATCTTGTTTTTTAGAAGCAGAGCTGTTTTCCAATTGTATCCCTGATTTTAAGGGCAGTGCTGTTTGTATGTTTGTATATTCTTCATAAAAGAAAAGAAAACAAGGTGGACAACAATTTGTACCTTTAGAAAGTTTTATTTTATTTTTACGGGTGGTATGTGGGTCTTGCCTTGAATGGTTTCTCACAACCTTGGCAGGATTTTGTACGAGCAATTGTTGCCAGAGAGAACATGTTGACATGGACCAGGCTTTGGGATGACTTTGTATAGGAATTGAGACCAAGGTTCAGTCATGCTAGTAGAATGGTGATGATGAGTAGGATGTGTCCCTTTCAGCTAAGGGCAAGAAGAAGGGCTTGAGTAGTGGAACCAAGTCCGAGAAGGAAATGAACAAAGTTAAGTGTTTTACTTGTCAGAAGTTTGGCCACTATGTAGGCCAGTGTCCTAGCAAGAAGAGAGGCAAGAAGAAGGACGAGACAAAGTAGGTAGCTGTAGCATTAGCTGAAGAGGAGTACACCAAGAGGTTTTTGAAATAGTTCTCATTTGCGAGTCTTGTCTTGGGTAGCAGTGTTGCCGAGAGTCTGAACACCAGTGCATGGTATGTGGACTGTGGGGCAACACACCACATGAGAGGAACACGAGCTGTATGCTTGTAGTTGGCAAATATTGATAGCGTTATACTTGCAGAGGATGTGTTTGACATCACCCATGCAGTAGGAGTTGGTTGTGTCAGATAGCTTCCCCCCACCTCCCTTTCCCCTCCCCCTCCCCCCTCTTCTCCCCGCTTTTCCCTCTTCCCTACACTCCCCGACCCCCGCGCCCCGGCCACTCTCACGGTCGTCTGCGATTCTCAAAATCACGTTGCCGCGAAGACCTGGGGTTTGGGTGGATGAGGTTTTTTGTAGGTGATTTTGGGTAATGTTTTGGCACACATTTCGAAGGGTTGTTGGTACATATTTTTTGTTTGTACCGGGTTTCTATGCGTCAATATTCTAATGTTGTAAAGCTTTGATATTTTCTTAAGAAGCTTAATATTTGTTTCTTGACTGTTTTTTCTAGGGCCTTGGACCAAATTTCCAGTGTCTTAATGTCATTTACAGTCTGTTGTTTTACATTATTTCCGCTGCCAAATGTACTTAGTTACAGGATATCGACTTACAATGACATGAAAGATGTATGCATGTGATGTGTGATGAATTTCATGACTATTGAAGATTATTATCAGAGGTGAGATAAGTGTGTGGGTTGAGTTAAGTCTGAATTTTAACATGGTATCAGACTTAGGGATCTGAGTGGATTGTATTGTGGCAGCTGTTTGCAAGTGAGTTGTTGATTGGTACATTGTTATATTCATAATATATATATATATATATATATATATATATATATATATATATATATATACTATACTATACTATATGATAGGTCATAATAATTTGCTTTTTAAAAGTTTGGTTATATATATATATATATAGTGATTCAGTGGATTGTTTTGTGGAAGCTGTTTGCAAGTGAGTTGTTGATTGGTACATTGTTATATACATAAAATAAAATATAATGTTTAAATATAATATATATATATATATATATAAACTTTTAAAAAACAAATTATTATGACCTATCATGACTATACGAACAATCACGATAAGGTTTATATAAGCCCAAAAGGCCTATTGTAATTGATATATCAGAGAATTTTTTATTAAATACATTTTTATCAGACTAGTGTTTGTTTTCTGTCGTTTCATTGGTATCAGACTCGTGTGGTTCTCGGTTGCTCGAGTTTCAACATTCGATTGCTGCTCCATTCTTCCCATCTCGTTATTGCTCTTACTGACGTCGCTCTTTCCATTCACTCTACTCACTCCCATTCATATGCAGTTCTCTCCACACACTAGGTCCAATCGCGCTTGTCCCAGTCCTTCCCTCTACAACCACATCTCCACTCATGCTACCTCTCTACACCATTGCCAACCCTCATACTCCTGCCCTCTCGCGTCCCTCCACCATCGCGTCCCCTGTTCTTGCTCTAGGCCACCATACAATTCATAATCCATGCTACCTCCACTCCTTCCCGCATTCTGCTCCTACGACGATGCTCTCCTCCCACGACTCCTACTCCCTCGTTTACTCCTTCCTCCCTCATGTCGTCTCTTCGCCATCATTCCACTCTCTCCTGCGTACAGTTCCCCGCTACCTCTGCATGCGTCCTGTTTTTCGTAGCTCCTCGCCACCTTCGCCAGCACACCCTTCCCTTGTTGTACGGATAAACAACACATCCGATTTTTTTTGAGGAAAAATGAAGTCGACTCCTTTGGTTATAAGTTATAAGGTTATAAAATAAACTATACCTTATTAAATTTATAAAGCAAAAATAGCTTTGTAAAAAATAATTAATTTTTTTTCAAATAAATATTATAATAATAATATTATTATTATTATAAAAAAAATCGTGGCTGGTTGGCTTCAAACAACCAATAAAAATAAATCAAGGTTCAGCACGGAAAAATTCTCAATAGTTGACAAAATGGGAGATATCAATGCCAGATTGGACCAATTAGACGAAAAAGTCGACAAGAGATGCATAACTCAAGGTGGACATCAACAAAAACAATAATGAACTAACAGGACTCAAGGCAGGAATAGAGCAAGGCATCAATGCATTGCAGACATAGTAAAAGACGATGCAAGAATATCTCAACACTATCTTGGCCAGACTACCATCACACACTTCATTTCTCTCACCTAGCCATAACCCACACCTAGACCCTTTCAAAACATCTCCTCCAAATAAGCCTAAATCGCCAGCGCGGCATGACGCCACCCCATGAAGTTCCATTCTTTAACATTTCGTCGATATCAATCCCCCAAGCACACAGATACCTGATAAAGGTAAAACTAGAGTTACCCAAATTTGATGGTGTCGAGAGGTAATGCATTATATGGATCAATAAAGCCGATGAATACTTTGATATCCATAATATACCCTACGATAGCGAGAATATTAAGTATGTCGCCATGCAGTTAGAGGGAAATGCATACAATTGGTACATGTGGTGGAAGTCGACAACACGAGTCTACTCCTATAGTTGGAATAACTTTAAGAACGATCTTCTTAAAAAGTTTCAAGGTGTAACTAAGAAAAACTTCTTTGCCAAGATCATCATGTTGCAGCAAAAAGGCAGTGTAGATGAGTACACATGTGAATGGGAAGCTTTGGCAACTCGAGTCCCATAACTCACTGATGACCAATGTCTGTAAACATACATTGATGGACTAAAACCGCACATTCGAGAAGAGTTGGAATTACATAACACTTCTACGATGGAGAAGGCCCGACGTAAGGCTAAGATCATCGAATACAAGTTTAAACGATTTACTCAAAGTAGCTTCGACAAAAACTATTCCAAGAGGAATCCTTCCCAATCAACGAATACAAGAACTTCAAGGTATACGCCGCCACATCTAAGGGAATGAGCAAAACATAGTTTAGAACCCTAGAGGATGAGGGAAGGAAAGTGCAAATATTGTGGAGAAAAATGAGACCCTAAGCATAGATGTTTGCAAAGGAGCAACCCTAAAAAGCTGCATGCTTGCGAAGCTAAAGAAGAAAAAGTCTCAAAACCAAGAGGAGGATATAAGAACCCAACATCACTGCCACTCAGAACTAGAAGATGATACACCAAAGATCTCATTAGCCCCCATTACAGGGATATCCCAACCACAAACACTGAAACTAAAATGACATACAAAAAACAACAATGTTTCGATTCTCATAGATGTCGGCAATACACATAACTTTATTAATGTTAAACTTGCCAAAATATTCAACTTATTAGTTTTTCTAATTCCTAACATGAAGGTTATGGTAGCAGACGACAAAAAGATTGAAAATGTGGGAAAATGTCACAAGGTTAAATTATAAATACAATAGTATAACCTAGAGTCCGACTTCTTTGTAGTACCTCTTGGAGGAGTAGATGTTGTATTGGGAATCCAATGGTTGCAAACATTGTGTACATACTCCGCTAACCATCAAGAGCATTTTATCGAGTTCAAATGGCTAGGGAAAAAGTACAAGTTGTAGGGTTTCCAACCACCTCAAACTCAATTGGTTACATCATATCAGATGGAACGACTAATTCGAAAATGAGCACCTGCTTACATAATTCAATGTCAAGAGATGGAGTTGCTAACATGTGAAGGAGATGGCTGCAAACCACCAGAGATACAAGAGCTAATCCAAAAACACCACAAGGTGTTCCAAGAGCTTCTGATGGAGCTCCCATCAAACACGAAGATTGAGCATTTGATTGAGCTAGAACCAGGGGCAAAACCTGTCAATATCAAACCGTATAGATATCCTTATTACCATAAAACAAAGATCGAGAGGTTGACCCAAGATTTGTAAAAATGTGGAGGCATTTTAAAGAGTAGAAACCCTTATGGAAACACTAGAGAAAGAAGGATGGGTCATTCAGGTTGTGCATAGATTACAAAGGACTCAAAAATGTAACAAATAAGAATAAATTCCCTATGTCATTCATTGATGAGATGATGGATGAACATCATGGAGCTAAGTACTTCTAGAAAGTAGACTTGAGATCAAGATTAACCAAATCAAGGTTAGATTATAAGACAAAGCCAAAACTGCTTTTCGTACTCACGAGGACCATTATGAGTTCAAAGTAATGCCCTTCGGGTTAACTAACGCTCCAACCACCTTTCAAGCTGTAATGAACGAATTGTCCAACCATATTTACGAAAGTTCGTGTTATTATTTTTTGATGATATCCTCATCTATAGAAAAATGCGGAAAGAGCATGCCTGACACCTAGATCAAGTACGAACCATCTTGGAAGAACATCAATATTTTGCAAAAATGTGAAAATGCAATTTTGGAAAAGAAGAAGTGGACTATCTTGGCCATATAATATCAAAGGAAGGAGTCAAAGTTGATTTCAGTAAGATCAAGGCAATCACTGAGTGGCCCAGACTAGATAACATCTCGAAATTACGAGGGTTTCTAGGCTTGACAGGATACTATCGAAAATTTGTGAAGAATTAAGCCCATAAGACTTCCCCTTTAATAGATTTATTGAAGAAAAATTCATTTCAATGGAATGATGAAACCAAAAAATGTTTTGAAGCATTGAAAAACATTATGTCATCAACGCTAGTATTAGCAACCCGAATTTCACAAAACCCTTTGTAGTTGAGTGCGATGTTTTAGGATTTGGGATAGGAGCAGTGTTGGTGCAAGAGGGTCATCCAATAGCATTCGAAAGTTGAAAGCTCAATAAAAGAGAGTCTAAAGTCCACTTATGACAAGGAAATGCTTGTCGTTATACATGCCTTTAGCAAAATGGTGACAATACCTTCTGGGAAGTAAAATTTTGATATGTACTGATCACATCAGTCTTCAATATCTTTTACAACAAAAAATATTATTGACCGAACAAAAAAAATGGATAGAAAAGATTGCCACTTTTGATTTAGAGATATTGCAAAAAAGGGGAAAGGACAATGTAGTCGCTGATGCCCTTTCCTTAAGGGATGATGAACCCAAGTCTTATGAAATTTCAGCTGCAATTCTCGAGTGGTTGGATGAAATTAGAAGTGAATACGCCAAGGATTTAGATACATATACACTGATAGATAATCCAGAACGCAATCCCAAGCTTGAATGGAGGAATGACATCCTTTGGTATAAGAGAAGGATTTACTTAAGCCCCACATCCATATTCAAAGCTAAGGTTCTTAACGATTCTCGTGACTCACTTGTTGTAGGACATGTAGGAATTTTCAAAATTCACTACAATGCTAGGAAATCCTTCTACTGGAATGGGATGTATAAAGGCATTCAAAATTACGTGGTTGAGTGTGACATCTGTCAAAGAAACAAAAGCAAAAATGTCATGACACCAGGGCTACTCCATCTGCTTCACATTCCAAGCCAGAAGTGGGAGGAAATATCCATGGATTTCACTGAAGGGTTACTCGTATCTGAAGGCAAAGACAAAATCTTCGTGGTAGTCGACCGATTAACAAAATATGCACATTTTATGGGTATTAAGAAAACTGATTATGTTAAACAAATTTCTGAAGTATTTTGTAAAATATTTACAAATTACATGGATTTCCAAAAATCATCGTTAGTGACAGAGATGCCAAATTCACAAGCAATTTTTGGAAGCAATTCTGCAAACAATTTGGGATTACTCTTAACATGAGCTCAGCCTATTATCCCCAAACAGATGGACACACATAAATTGCTAACAAATGTGTGGAAGCCTATCTTTGTAGTTTCATCACTAACAAGAAAAACAAATGGCTACAATGGTTACATCTTGCAGAATGGTGGTATAACTCCACCTATCATACGTACATTTTTAAGCATTGTATGGTTATGCACCTCCCATATGGAAATAATTAGTTCAAAGTGACGCAAAAGTACCAACAGTAAAAAGTCAACTTGAAGAAAATAAAAAAGTAATGCAAGTACTCAAAGATAATTTAACTTTGGCACAAAATGGTATGAAACAACAAGTAGATCAACATAAACAGAACGAGAATTTGGCGTAGTAGATTGGGTATTTGTTAGACTTTATCCCTACAAGCAATTGTCACTTAAGGAACAGGGGAAGAATAAACTAGCTCCCAAGTTTCATGGACCATATCGAATTATTCAAAAGATTAGCCCAATAGCATATGAGTTGAAGTTACTAGACAAGAGCCGATCTCACAATGTTTTTCATGTTTTGAATCTCAAAAAACGGTTAGGTCAACAACAATCTGCTCAGGTGACACTTCCTACCTTGGATGAAGAAGTAAAATTTGTAACAGAACGAGAAGCCATTATCAACGTAAGAGAAAAAAGACTACGTTCTCACATAATCAAAGAATACCTTATTAAGTGGAAAATTTGTCTTGAAGAAGATGCCTCATGGGAAATTGAGAAGTTCATTCGACAACACCGGTCATTGCCCTGCTTTGAGGACAAAGCATCTTAAAAGAAGACGGCAATGTTATATACATAAAATAATATATATATATATATATATATATATATATATATAACCAAACCTTTAAGAAACACATTATTATGAACTATCGTGACTATACAAACAATCACGAGAATGTTTATATATACCAAAAGGCCTATTGTAATTGATATACATTTTTATCAGACTAGTGTTCGTTTTCTGTCATTTCATACAATTGAGTAGTGATTTTTGACATAGTGGACAACAAGTGATTTGCTGATATTTCGAGTTGTTTTTGGTTGGTTTATGAAAATGTTTGTAACCTTTAGCTTATGGTTTGAGGATAGGCTTGCAGAAGAGTCCAACTTCATCCCATGGAAGGAGATAGTCACTTTACTTCTGCAGGAATTTGAGTTATGGGACATAACAAATGAAGTTATCATGATTCTCACATCTGCTGATGAGTTGGTTGAGTACAACAAGATAATGTGAAGGAAAAACATCTTCTTATTGTAGTTAAAGACCACCTAATACCTCACGTGACTGGTAAAAATAATGCCTATGAGATGTGGGTTGCTTTGATAAAGCCGTTTTAAAGCAATAATCAAAATCGAAAAATGGTTTTGAGGGAGAAGTTACGGAAAACTAAGATGACCAAGACCAAGAATGTCACATCATACTTGACCTGGATTTCACAAGTACATGATGAGTTGGGGTATGTTGGCGAGATAGTGAGAGAAACATAGTTGGTGAGAATTGCCTTGAATGGTTTCTCACAACATTGGCAGGATTTTGTATGAGCAATTGTTGCTAGAGAGAACATGTCGACATGGACCAGACTAGGGGATGTTGGTGAGATAGTGAGAGAAACATAGTTGGTGAGAATTGCCTTGAATGGTTTCTCACAGCATTGGCAGGATTTTGTACGAGCAATTGTTGCTAGAGAGAACATGTTGACATGGACCAGACTTTGGGATGACTTTGTATAGGAGGACTTGAGATCAAGCTCTAATCGCACATGCCAGTAGAATGGTGATGATGATTAGGATGTGGCCCTTTCAACTAAGGGCACGAAGAAGGACTTGAGCAGTGGAACCAAGTCTGAGAAGGACATGAGCAAAATTCAAGTGCCTTGTTTGTTAGAAGTTTGGCCACTATGTAGGCCAGTGTCCCAACAAGAAGAGAGGCAAGAAGAAGGACAGGACAAAGGAGGGAGTTGTAGCATCAGTTGAAGATTACACCAAGAGGTTTGGGAATGAGTTCTCATTTGTGAGTCTTGTCCTAGGTAGCAGTGTTTCTGACAGTTCGAACACTAAAGCAATGGTATGTGGACTGTAGGGCAACACACCACATGACAGGAACAATAGCCGTTTTCCTGCAGTTGACAGATATTGATAGCGTTATATTTACAGAGGATGTGTTTGACGTCACCCATGCAGTAGAAGGAGTTGGTTGTGTCAGATTCCAGCGCGAGTCTGGTGGTTTTTTGGAGGTGGGCGTGGCACTGTTTGTACTTGAGTTGAGAAAGAACTTGTTCTCATTCTTAGCTTTGGAGGATGACGAATATGTGGTCCTGGTTTGCAATGGACAAGCTATTTGATATCCGATGGGTGAGAGCGTGGATGTAACACGACACTTTAGAGGGCATGACATACATGTTGCGGGGATGACTTGTGGATGGTGAGTCATGATTGATATCTGACTTAGTGGTAGTGTCGACGGTAGCTGCTAGAGTGGGTTCTTTGATTTTAGTGAGGAGATTGAGTTGGTATGAGATGACCCTTGATGATAAACACAAGGGTGAGAAAAACTCTTAGTTCAACGTTTTTTGGCACAGATCTTCAACGCATGATCTAGAGTAGGTAGCTGAGAGACCTTCAGTTTTAGAGGGAGCAACTTCAACAATTGGAGAGAGGAGGTTGGAGATGGATCTTGGTGGAGTTGCCAACAATACCTCCCTTGCTGAGAGGGAGTGTTAGTTTTGGTAGCTTGGAGGTACTTTTGTACCATGTGCCTAGGTATAGGGGTCTAAGCACATGTATCTCACTTAAGTGGACATAAAGTACTTTATAATATGATTTTGTAAAGTGACTTTATGATAGTGTTTTGTTGACGGGAAAGTCTGGTCTGCTCCTCAACAAAGGAGAAACACCCCGAACATGATCTCTAAAGCAGTTCTTATTTCGAACAAGTTATACAACTTGAGGAGAACTCGACATTGTTCTTGTTTTTTTGGGAGTTAATTTTAATAGCTATTTTTGCCTTCATTTCAAAAAGTGCGTATACTAGTAGCACTATTTTTCATTTTGAGCCATTATTTACAAATAAGTTATTTCAAATTTAAAATTTTACAAAAAAAAATACATTTAGTAGCTAGTTATAATGGAAAAAATACACATTTTCAAAATTTTTTAACATTTAGAAGCTCCTTAGAATGAAAAATATATACATTTTGGAAGTTTTTCTTCAACTTTTCTCTTAAATAAGTCATTTTTGGGGGGAAATTTGTTACAAATTTGAGAAGATAAAGATATTTTAAACCATTTTAAAAGTATTTTCAGCTATTTTATGAATAAAAACAATACTAGTTAACCCTATTTTTGATAAAGTGATGATTCACATAAATTCAACAAAAAATATACCATATATTTGTAAAAAAACATAATATTTATTCTCAAAATGAAATCTTAATTGAAAACATTATGAAAATATATTATCAAAAATTTGTGAAGTTTGATATTTTTCTCACTAGAATAAAAGTAATAAAAAATATAAAAAATGTCCTTTAATAGAATATATATATATATATATATATATAGAGAGAGAGAGAGAGAGAGAGAGAGAGAGAGAGAGAGAGAGATATCATTGGATGGCCTTGGATGGTGTTTTCTTTGCAAAGATAACGAAGAAAGTCCAATTCACCTTTTTCCATCAGGTTTTGCTGGGCAGGCCCCACTCTGGATGATGCCTGGAAGTCATGGACTACAATCCCTCTGACAACATGGATAAGGGCTCTTCCTCTTATTCATATTTGGGGATTTTGGTTAGCCATAAAAAAAGCTATTTTTCTAGAAAAAGAATCCTCCCCGGAAGAAGTAGCAAAACAAGGACTAGATATACTATCTTACTTCCCACAAACAAAAGACCTCCCAACCCCAAGATTCATCATAGAAGCACAGATAGACAAAGACATCCCTTGGGCCTTTTTTGATGGTGCCTCACAAGATATGAAATGTGGGGGAGGAGATACCATTTTCCTCAATCAAACCCATCACTTTCAAATAAAGATGAGACTGGGCTCTGGAACAAACAACTATGCAGAACTAATGGCCCAGAAGCTTCTTCTCTACTTTGCACTTGAAAGAAACTGTAGAAAAATTCAGATTTTTGGTGATTCTTTAGTTATTCTAAACTGGATTAATAAAATTCAGAAATACAGGAACATCATTATCTGCATTATATGAAGAAGCTAACAGACAACTATCACACTTTGATGCTATCACCTGCAAACATGTCTACAAGGAAAGGAACGAGGAAGCAAACAGACTCTCCAAGGCAGGCTTGAATTTGGAGCCAGGCACTTGGAAAATTTTGGAGACAAAAGATACAGAGGTATATGAATTTTTTAATAGACCTTTTATTGACCCCGTGCCGGGGGCAGGCAACTCTTAACTCGACTCGCCCATAATCTCTTTTTGACTTACGTTTGAATCGACACTACAACTCACAATTGGATTTTGATACGAAAACAGAATGAATTGAACCACCATTTTTGTTAAGCCTCAAAGACTAAAGATTTACATTGCAGGAAGCTTCTCAAAGGTCGGTAGGGACCAACATTTTGTGGAAAGAGTATTTTTGCACAGCAGCAAAAGAGGAAAACAATGCATCATTTTTTGATGCGGCTCTTGATGTAAAACTGTTGAAACAACAGGGACTATACATACTCTGTATGTTTTTGATCAATACAAACAATTTTTTTTCTTTTGGAAAAATATATATATACAATAAACTATAAAACCTCTATCAAGACATTTAAAAACCATAAAAAATACAAACCTATATTATAAAATTAAATTTAAAACAATGACACAAATATAATACATATAACATAAAATTAAATTTCAAAACAATCTGATACAAAATATGTAATATATAATAAAATTTCAAAACAATATATGAAAAACAATATAATAAGTAAATGTTTAAGTTTTATGAAGTGTTCATGGTATGTTTGGTAGTTCTTTTTTGTGTACAAGGGGAGGTTCTTAAGGATGCCATGATTATGGGAATCATTCCACCCCTTAAGCACCACTCCAAGTAGTGGCGGAGTGTTGCTATTACGAGAATCACCCCACCTTAAGACCTTCCTCGTTAACCCATTAAACTTACAATTTATGGAGTGTGATTTTGTGTTTTGAATTCTTTTTTTTTTTTAACAATATTGTGTTATAATATTAACATTTTTAAATGGTTATGATTAGTTTTTTTTTAATATATTTTTTAATATTTTGTCATACTTTTAACATATATTTGATTAGTTTTTTTATATTGTTTTTTAATACTTTGTTATAATATTTTTTTTGTTGAAAAAGTGGTGGAACCCCCCTGGCTAGCAGGGTTGTCATTGGCTAGGTAACCACGAATCATGGGCATCTAAGTCGTCAAAATCACCTGGGGATCGCACCAACCCTTAACATGGTTGGATTTTTTGGTATCCGACGGGATTAGAACCAACGACCTTTCAGCTTAGGGGGCGTCTTAACCATATCCCGCCACCAACTGTTCTACATCTCGCGGATATACTTTGTTATAATATTAACAATTACTTATTTTTATCATTTCTTTTATTTTGTTTTATATTGTTTTGGTGTTTTATTTGTTTATTATTTGTATTTTTTAATGTTTTGTTAGGGTTTTAAATTAGTGTATTTTTTTCATATAGTTTTATATTAATGTTTTTTTTTTCTTTATTTTTTTGTTATTTAATATTTTTTAATGTGTTTTATGTTATAACAAGTTATATTGGTAACACCATTTTTCATTTTGACCATTTGAGATTTTGAAACTTCTTGGTTATAAAAACTCTATAATTTTTATTTACAAATGTTTTTATTCAAATTAAAAAAATATATTTAGTAGCTACTAATAATGAAAAATGATACACTAATAACATCATTCAAAAGGTAGAAGGACTGGGATTTTTGGACCTGTATCGCACGACTCCCTCTGCTATGGTTTCGACTGTCTCTCCTCCCCTCAGCCGCCTCTAGCCTCTTCGCTAGGCCTGCCTCTACTCCCCCCTCAGGCTCCCCAATGTGTCGCACCTGCAACAACTCTTCCCTTCGGCTCCCCTAACTTCAGTGTCCCCGCCCCAATGGCACCTGCCAGATATGCCGCGTTTTCTGCAGCCACTCCCTCTCCTCCGAGTGCCGCTGTCTCCTTCAGTGAGGGACTCAAACACAACGAGAGTTCCTCTGGGCCTCCTCCTTCATTGCTTTTGGTGCAAGAAGCTCTGACCCTCACCATTCCTGTCACCCAAGAAGCTCTGGATCATGTTGAACACTACTGAGCTCATGATCTTGCTTGCAGATTCAATAGCTTGTGGCCCCGGTTAGTAGATCTTCATTTTGTTCAGGTACATAGGGTACTCTCAAAAGACCGAACACTTAGAGCAATCACTTCACACAAATGGATCACAGATCAATACATCGATGTTTGTCACGTGGTTAAAACCCTCGAGAGGGAAACAGTCCACGGCCTCAGCCAAATAGCTACTTGGAGCAATTTATTATGTAAAAGAAAGAAAGTTACATGAGCTTCTCATAATCGATCAACTAACCAAGGACCCTCCATTCTCTTTAAATAGAGATCATGGACCAATCGGGTGTTAAGCCACAGATCAATGGTAGGTATGATCTAAGAGAAGTTGAACCGTCGGATCACTCTATATCGTGACCATCAGATTAGAATATTTACAAATGCATACTAATGCATACTAAAAAAACACACTTTTACCTAACATATATATTACACAAGTTGATCTTAACTATCTCCTAAGTGTCTAATTATCCTAACATCCCCCCTTAAGAACAACTTGGGATACGATTGAAGGATTTACAAAAGTGACACTATTGGGAGAAGGAAGAAGGCATTAGAGCCTATCCCCCCTTAAGGACACATTCCTGAACTCCTAACATAGACCAAAGTTTAGAAAACTTCGCTTCTCTAAGAGACTTGATGAAGATGTCTGCAACTTGATCATCTATAGGGAAATAGAGCACTTCAATAACACGATCATGAACAAGATTTATGATGAAGTGCATGTGTAGCTCAATGTGTTTACCGCGTTGATGTAGAACTGGATCTTTGGCAAGCTTGATGGCACTTTGATTGCCGCACCAAAGTGGAGTAGGTTGCTGCTGCTCGAATCCAAACTCTGAAAGGATCTGTCGAAGCCATAAAGCTTCCTGACTGGCATTAACTGTGGCTCGATATTCTTCTTCTGCTGAAGAAAGAGCAAGAGCTTGTTGTTTCTTACAAGCCCAAGTGACAGGTCCAGATCCCAGACTGAAAACATAACCTGCAGTAGACTTTCGATTATCAAGATCGTCGGCCCAATCTGAATCAGTGAAACCAACCAACAAAGGTTTCCCCCCTGTACTGTAATGAATCCCAAACTGAATTGTACCTCGAATATATCAAAGTATTCTTTTTGTTGCTTTCTAGTGACTTTCATGAGGAGTTTGCATATAACGGGCAACACGACCAACGGCAAAGGAAAGGTCAGGACGGGAATGAGTCAAGTATAAAAGACTAATAACAAACTGACGATACAAGGTGGCATCTACTTTAGGGGAAGTACAAGTGGCAGAAAGTTTGACTCTAGACTGGAAGGGATAAGGGGCTGGTTTACAATCTTCCATGTGGAAGTGACGAAGAAGGTCACAAGCATACTTAGACTGGGAAAGAAAGATTCCTCCTTTGGTTTGCAATACTTGGAGACCAAGAAAATAATGCAAATGTCTTAAATCTGACATTTCAAAATTTTGCTTAAGACTGGATTTCACATGGGTTATAAGTTTAGGGTCACTACCAGTAAGGATAAGATCATCAACATAAAGAACAAGTATGATGAGATGGTTTCCTAATTTCTTGGTATAGTCATTGGCGTCAGAATGGCATCTAGAAAAACCAGTGTCAAGGAGAAAGCTATCCATTTTGGCATACCAAGCTCTAGGACCTTGCTTAAGGCCATATAAAGATTTCTTAAGGAGACAAACAAGGCTAGAGTTATCCTGAACATATCCAGGAGGTTGTTCCATGTAAAATTTCTCCTATAAATCATGATGTAAAAAGGCACACTTGACATCCATTTGATGGACTTCCCAGTTATGTAAGGCTGTAAGGGAAAGAACAAGGCGGATGGAATTCATTTTTGCGACAAGAGAAAAGGTTTCATTGTAGTCAATCCCTTCAACTTGGGAAAAACCTTTGGAAACTAACCTTTCTTTAAGTCTTTCAACACTTCCATCTGATGCATACTTAGTTCTATAGACCCATTTACATTTGACAAGTTTTCTTCCTTTTGGAAGAGGAACTAGATCCCAAGTATCGTTCTCCATTAAGGAACGATATTCTTCATCCATAGCTACATCCCAATCTGGATTTCCTGAAGCTTCTGCAAAAGTTTTTGGATCATGATTCTCGAAAACTTGAGCCAAACGCGAAGAGGCTCGCTGAAATTGAAAACGTGTTTGACGTTGATATTTAGGATCACTGACAAGATCACCGACTGCTTCACATGTTGAACGGACCCATCGAGGAAACATTGGTGCTAGTGCAATTAGAGGAACATGAGCAAGCGGAGGTGGATTTTCATCCTCACTGTCATCTTCAGTAACTGGAGTTGGAAACCTGTCAAGGAAGTTGGAAGATGATAAAGAAGAAGAAGGCACAATCGCCGAATCAGGCTCGCAGGCCAAATATGGCACACTCGCCAAGTTATGCTCGTAGGCCAAGAGATTTTCATCAAATTTAACATCTCTTATAATGATTATATCATGTGAATGGGGCTAAAGAAGTCTATAACCTTTTACATCTTCAGAATATCCAACATTTATGCACTTTTCACTTTTAGGCTGCAATGCTTTCCGTTTTTCATCCGGAATGTCAGCCCATGCTTCACAACCAAACACTCGAAAGTGACTTACATCTGGTTTAATTTTACTCCATGCTTTTTCTGGTGTTCTACCTTGTAAAAATTTAGTGGGTGTGCGATTAACTATGTAATTTGCACAATTTATGGCCTCAACCCAATATTGAAGACTTAGTCCCTTAGATTGGATCATACAATTAGCCATTTCTTTTAAAGTGCGGTTCTTCCGTTCAGCTACACCATTTTGTTGTGGTGTATATGGAACAGTGTGCTGTTGTTGGATTCCTTGTTCAGTGCAAAAAATAGTGAACTTGTTGTTAACATATTCTCCTCTATTGTCAGATCTTAACTTAATAATTTGATGACCAGATTGTTTTTCAACAAGGGCCTTGTAGGCTAAGAACATGTTAAATACTTCGCTCTTAAGTTTTCGGAAGTAAACCCAAGTGCGTCTAGAGTAGCCATCAATGAAAGTTAAGAAATATTTGAAACCAGAAAATGATGCAGATGGAAGAGGGCCACACAAGTCACTATGCACAAGCTCCACGGGAACTGAGGCGTGCCAATATACACATTTGTCAAAACTGTCCTGATGATGTTTTTCGAGTACACAACCAGAACAAACACCATCCTTGCAAGATACCATCGAAAGACTAGTCACCATATTGTCTTTACATAGTTGTTGCAAGGAGCGATAATTTAAGTGACCAAATCGCTCATGCCAAAGTTTGCTCAAGTTATCACTATGAGCAAAAAAAACTGAAGGAAAAGGGGATGATCCAAAATTGTTAAATTTGTACAACTTGGTAATATCATCAACAGTTCCAGTAGCAAGGACATTTTGAGGATTTTTAAAATCCTTGATTACAACTTGGTGAGGTGTAAACGTCATAGTTTTACCTTCACCCGAATGAGTAATTTGATAGATTGATAACAAATTGCAAGAAATTTTTGGAACACATAGTACATCACTGAAATGACCATTTTCTATTGGAACTGTTCCAGATCCTACAACACTTAGAGATCTATCATCACCAACAAATATTTGTTTGGTGTTACATTCATGCATAATAGAAAAGATGGCTTGATCCTTAGCCATATGATAAGATGCTCCAGAATCAATGAACCATTCAATTGAAGTAGAAGAAGATGATGCAGCATAAGAGTAACCAGAAGCATAAAGTGCATGTCCATGAGAGGTAGATTCTGAAGACGAATCTAGGCTGATGCGGTGCTTCTTCATTGTTGCTTCCAAGGCTTCCATCTTCTTGAAACACTTAGATTCATCATGATTATCTTTCCCACAAAAATTGCAACGACGCTCAGTCTTCTTTCCTTTTGGCTTGGATCTTTTGTCATTTTTTAAATAAGGAGTTGACTAAGAGGGTTTGGGACCCTTGTTGTTTGGCTTATTATTACGAAAATTCTGTTTCTTGGGAGGCTTGGACTTTTCTTTCTGTTGGGACAATAAGGATTTCCGAGATGTATCTGCATTGTTAATTATTCCAAGATGAATGAGCTTATCTTGCTCTCTAATTAAGGAATCGCAAAAGGATTCAAGAAAAGGATCTTGATATCTAGCTGCAGTCAAGGATCTTTCATGGAGTAGAATGTAGATACAAAAACAAAATATGCAGGTCCAAGTTTGGAAAGAATATGATAAATACATTGTTTGTTTTCTTTCTTAATCTTGCATTCCGCACATAAGAGTCTAAGAGTTTTATACTTAGATAAATAGTCTTGAATGCATGAAAAATCATTTGGATTCAAGAAAATCAACTCATTCTCAAGTTGATGACCCCGAATTTCATTGTGTTTACCAAACACAGATTCCAACTTTTCCCAAGCTTGATCAGGTTCATCAATTCCAGATATGTGGAATTGCAAATCAGTAGAGATTGACATCCCAATCGATCAACGAGCTTCATCACATCTATTTGCCCATTTAATTTTCTTATCATCATTAGTGGGTTCTGTTTCTTTCCCTGAGGTTATCTTAAAAAGTCCCCTACTTCAAAGAAAATCCTCCATACGAGATTTCCATGAGAAATAGTTAGAAATTGTAAGTAATATAATATCACAAGGGGTGGCCATAATGTAAAATAATGGCTGAAAGAATAAAAACTAACTGTTTGTATGCAAAGAGCTCGAAAAAATATGCGGTTTAAAAAAAACGGCACTGAAAACTGATTTTGGATGATGAAGTTATGCTTGATCAAAGAAAATGTTGCAGATGTCCCCAATAGTGAGGTGACAGATATAAACTTGACCAACTAAAAAAACAACCCCCTCTTCCCAAGATCAACCTTTGACAACCACTTTACAATAAGTTGCTTTTAAGTGAATCGCTTTTGTAAAATAGGTGATGTTCACTTTTACAATAATGTTACTTTAAATAGTGTGGCAATAAATTAAAAGACTTAAGTGACTCACTTTTTATTTTATTTTATTTAAATGAGATGCACTTTTACAATAAAGGACTTTGAAAATAGAAATTGCATGCACTAAAAAGTAGTTTAATAAGACTTGAACTCAAGACCTATTAAGGAAGAAAACAACTTTGGACCAAGTGAGCTAAGTTTAAAAGATACGTAAAAGAATGGAAAGCGGAAGAGGGTTTTTTTTTTCCCTCTTTTTCTCTCACTCTCCGTGCTTGCCTTTTTTTTCCTGCAAATCATAAAAAAACAAAAAAATAAAAACAATTTTTTTTCTTCCACACAATGGGGTTAGATCTTGGTTAGCTTACCCGAAAAATCTATGTTTTCAAGTTTTCTTGTTGTTTCTGATTTGCTGTGATCGCACAAGGTGCACGACAAAGAGCATACGTAGCTAAGAAGACAAGAAACAAAACTTTCCCTTACTGTTTCTGATTCGCCGCGATCGCGCAAGATAAACGACAAAGAGCATACACAGCCAAGGAAGGCAACAGTCCGAGTCTAAAAAATTAAAAATCTAATAATAAAACTAATAAAATATGAGAGATATAAAAAAATTTAAACAAATCCATCACTGTAACATTATACCTTCAGATTTGCCAAAATGGATGTTTCTGGATCAAATGGAAATGGTTTTCGGTGAAACAAAAACTATTTCCCAATGGAAATGGCGCTCTGGACGCAATGGAACAGCTCTCATAGGCCACAAATGTACAAAAACTCCAGAACGAGAAACCCTTTCAAAGTTTCGGCAACACCGGTTCCAGATCTTGATCAAAACCGAAAGCGGCTCTTCATAAACACTCTGATACCATGTTCGGGTACACAGGGTACTCTCAAAAGATCGAACACCTATAGTAACCACTTCACACAAATGAATCACAGATCAATACACCGATGTTTGTCACGTGGTTAAAACCCTCGAGAGGGAAACAATCAATGGCCTCAGCCAAATAGCTACTTGGAGCAATTTATTATGCAAAAGAAAGAAAGTTACATGAGCTTCTCATAATCGATCAACTAGCCAAGGACCCTCCATGCTCTTTAAATAGAGATCATGGACCAATTGGGTGCTAAGCCATGGATCAATGGTAGCTATGATCTAAGAGAAGTTGAACCGTCAGATCACTCTATATCGTGACCGTCGGATTAGAATATTTACAAATGCATACTAAAGAAACACACTTTTACCTAACGGATATATTACACAAGTTGATCTTAACTAACTCCTAAGTGTCTAAATATCCTAACACATTCGTGGATCTCTTCTGAATGGAATCCTCTCTTAGAGGAAGAAGCTATTATCTTCTGTGTGCAAAAGGTTTTTTTTGTTGTAATTTTTGACTTTCTAAAAGATAAGGAACAAATCTTCAGATCCGGGCCTTGGTTCTTGGGAGGTCGGGTCTGTTCATGCAGCCATGGGACTTGCGGCTATCTCCTCGACACTGGTTTGAGTTAGGCTTCCAAACCTTCCTTTGCATTTTTGGGGCCTTACCTCTCTTCAATCCATAGGGAATGCCCTCGAAAAGTTTCACAACAGAAGTCGAGAAACAGAGACTGCCTTCACCACCTATGCCGTATTTGCATGGAAACGGATTTCAGTAAAGGTTTCCTAGCAAAAATCATCGTGCAAGGTAATGGTTATTCATGGACTCAAAAATTAGATTACGAGCATTTACATTTTAGATGTAGAGCATGTTTTGAGAGAGGGCACTTAGCCCTCAACTGCAAAAAATTTCCAGATAAATATAAAGAAATTAAAGCTCTACGAAAGCCCACCTAGTGTATTGGGGAAAATCCTGAACATTAGCGGATTGGGAAGGACCAGGACGCTGAAGAAATACCAACTGATGAAAAAAGAAGTAGACCATCCCAAGAAATCATGGGATCAATTTCAAATTCTCTCTCTGCTCAGGAAATTGTTGGGAAGATCAAGTAGAATAAGAAGATTCAAAAGTTTCATCTCTAGACAGTCAAACAATTTTTAAAGAACAAGAGCAATCCAAGGAATGGATGAAATTCTAAAAAAAAAAGAAGTCTACTCAAGCTAGGAGTGAGTGATGACACGAAGACAGACTGGCACCTTGAAAGTGTAATCTCTGTCATTTTGGATTTTTGAATTTCTCTTGGTTAGGAATCAGACCTTGATCTATGTGTCTTTATTCCTATGTTCACACGCAGCTGACTTGAAATTTTTGTAGACCTTTTTACAGTGGTCAAACCACTATTTTTATCTATAAACTTTCTTGTTAAAAAAATGAAAAAATATACATTTTCAAATGACTTTTCATTTAAATAAGTCATTTTTGGAGAAAATTTTGTAAAAGAAATGAGAAAATAAAAACATTTCAAACCAACAACATGAAATTAACTAAGAATATCAAGAACTATCTTTAATAATGAATATACTTCAGAAAAAATAAATAAAAGTTTACAATAAACTCTAAAAACCATATCAAAATATTGAAGCATCACAATAAAACATTAAAAAATATCAAATATAAACATATAACATAAAATTAAATATGTAACATTAAACAAATTAAATATAAAATACATAATATAAAATTAAATTTCAAAAAAATACGAGAAAAATATAATAAACTTCTTAAGGTTATTGTAAAAAATAATAAAAACTGTTTTAGTCCATGTTCACATTTTAGCCAAAAATAAATAAATAGTGCTACCATTTGCACTACTTTTCTCGAAAAAGAAGTCTTTTTGTCGTGAAAGTTCTTCTAAATTCCTAAATGCAAAATCTATACTAAAAGAAATACAAACTTAAATGTAATCTAATTAAAACAGCTTAATAACTACTCAATATAACTTCAGCAGCTACTAAAAAAACTGGTTGTAAACTACAAAAATTAGTGGCAGAAAAAGAAACACATCAATTAAAGCTTCATAAATGTAACCAAAGCAGCTACAAAAAATAATGAAAAAACTTAATTTATATGTTTGATGACTGTTGGATCTCAACCAGCTCAAGATCCAACGATCATGAAGCTTGCTGCAGCCGCATTAAATGCTCTGCAACTCAATGGATAGCTCTTGCCCTTATCCGATGGGAGCGTAGATTAATGGAAGAGTATGATGTATAAGAGAACAATTATATTACTGTTTACTTAAAGAAAATGAAACAAACAACACTATGTTGAACACACCAATATCGCAGAGTCTAATAACCTTCTTTGATTCTGCAAATATGGTTTACACATCATATCTCTAACAAATAGAAGCATATTTAACCATAACAATGAGTAAAATGAAAACTTCTAATTGAGTTTAAACATTACTGTATGTATAAGAAACAATAGCAATTATGGTCTCTTTGCATTTCGAACCCTCAGTCGTGAAAAGATCAAAGAGTTTTTGAGTTTTTGATACAAGTCGAACAAAAATGGATGGCAACATCTCCAAGTTTCATTTTCAATTAAAACATTACAACAGGGAAAAGAGCTCTAGAAAAAGATATTCTCTCTGTTGTGTGTAACGAATTACTAGTGCTTTTATTGCACCGAAGAGGTGCATTCTACAGCCTAGTAGGGGAGAGATGTGTAACTCCTTCCATGCTCATCCTAGAGTTGACACGTGTCTTTTCTAAAAAGTAATAAAATATTATTAATCGAAGAGGTGCATTCTACAGCCCAATAGGGGAGAGATGTGTAACTCCTTCAGAAAAATAATAAAATATTATTAAAAATAACTTGTCCCCTTAAATTAAATTTAAATTATTTAGAATTGCATATATATAAAACAACATAAATTGGATAAACAAAAACCATAAAAATTAGATTACACTTTTCCACTCTAAAAAAAGGTTTGCACCTTGAGAGATTTGATCTCTTTCGGTGCTTGGTAGATCCCTTTTAGATGGATCTATGCTGGTAAGTGATTAGATCCCTTCTATTTGAGCTTAAGCTATTGGAAAAGATGAACTGCTTTCCCATTCTTGATGATATGTTCTCCAAAATTAGTCCTTCATGCAACGGTTGCTCACCATCTTATGCAGGTGCATGTCAAAAAGATATGAATAGAATGTTAGAAAATGAATATTTCTAATTAACAAGAAAAGGAAAAAAAAATATTATGAATGGTGAGAAGATAAGAAATCTTCTCCTTCTTTTTGAGATCGAAAATGGTAGGGGTAATGATCATGTTTTCTACAATCTCATGATTTATTAACCTTAGAAAGAAATTGTGTATACCGGTAATACTATTTATAAATGTTTGGTTTCAAATATTACAAAAAAAAATGTTAAATAACTAATTATTAATTAAAAAATTATATATATTGGATTTTTTAAAAATTGTTTTAGAAGTTACTTAGAATGAAATATATATATATATATTGGAAAATTTTTAATTTTTTTTTAAAAATAAATCATTTTTATGAAAATTTATAAAAATAAAATAAAATTATAGACATTACAAACCTTGTTTAAAGCATTTTGAACTATTTAATGCATAGAACTAAACAATTTAAAAATTTTAAAAGAAAATAAATAAAAAAAACAAAGGAAAAAAACTTAAAAACAAAAGAAAAAAACTTACAAAGACTGAATCTAAAATTAAAAAACTAGACTTGATTTTACTACACAAAAATTTTAATTAAAAAAAAAATTAAAAAATATACAATAAATTTTAAATTAAAAAGAACTTGAATCCCCACTCTCCCTACCCTTTCCTTCCTCCCTCCTCGCCCCTACCCCTTCTCCCCGCTCTCCCCGACCCCCNCCCCTCCACGCTTCACCCTCTTCCCCCATTCCCCCCTCTTCGACCCCTGCTCCTTGCCCAACCGCCCTCTTAATTTAAGATTTTGATTAGTTTTCAAATTTAATATTTTAAGTTTTAGATTTTGTATTTTTTAAATTTTTTTTCAAATAATTTATTAATTTTTCTTGGAACTTTTTATAGAATTTAATTGGTTTAGAAATGTTTTAATTTTTTTTTTGAATTTTTGGATTCAATTTTGTTCAATGTTTTTAATTTTTTTTAAAATTTACCTTTAAATTTGTTTTATTTTGAAATTTGTGTTATATATATATTTATTATTATTTTATTTTTATTTGGTAAGTTTGTAAATATTATTGAAAAAAGATTTTAATTTGGTTTTTGAAAAAAATAAATAATTTTTGTATTTAAAAAAAATAATTTTTAAGAGGTTTATTTTTTAATCAAAGAGTAGATTTAGGGTTTAGATTGCAACTATACAATCTATGGTTTACTTTGGGGTTGTCTTTTGGTGTTTTTGATGTTTTATTTTTATTTTTATTTTTTAAATTTATCTATGTGTTTCATGTTCCTCCCTTTAACATCTACTTTTTATGGTTTAATATGTGGTTTTATTAAAAATAATATCCTAAACTCTTTTATTTTATATAGGAAAAGTGGTGAAATATATTTTTAATTATGATACAAAGATATAATAATGCTATTTAAAAAAAAGTGTGCTATGGGTAGCATTAATGGTCAATTCAGGGCTTGATTTTAAGGTTTTTGTAAATAACAATAAAGACTATTTTGGTGCATATCTATATTAGCCCCCCAAACAGTGGTGCTATAGGTAGCACCACTTTTTGATTTGAAGTTTTTTAACAAAATATGAGTTTTTGGCTAGAGTTTTTGTTTTGAGTATAAAGTTCTCATCATGTTGTATAACTTGTTTTTGGTGGAATCTGATACTTACATATTTTTTATTCGAAGTCTATGATTTCTGTTTTATATAGATGTGGTGAAATCTGACATGCTATATTGTTTCTAAGCTGACGAAATAGCAATGATTTTAGCATTAAAAATCTCGGTAAAGTAGTAGCTGAAAGAAAGAGTGGCTTTCTAACGTAATCTGGTATCTTTAGGTAGACTTATGTGATAATAAAATGTAATGACATCTCCTTTTAGGGAATGTTTTTCATGCGATCTCTTCCTTTTTCTGGATAATGAATAATCTTGATAACATTTGCTTGAAATCTGTGCAAGATGAATGAATGCTATTAACTCTTTGTTACAATCTCCTTCTTTTGTGTCGAGAAATTAGATAATAAATGAAATATAGTTATCTTATAAGCTTGTTCACCTTGAGAAAATTTAAATTGCAATACAAAGAAGATTGTAAAACACAATACATCATTGAGAGAGCATATAAAAATAATAATCTAGAAACTCATATAAAACAAGATTTAGAAGCAAAGTTGCATATTTTGTGCCTTTAGGGTTGAAAGCCTGCATGGCGAGTTGTCTAAAACAATCCATGGCGAGTTGTAAAAGAGGAACTAGTTGAAACTCAATACTTAGAAGATCAACTACAATGCCATCTCTAATAGTGCATGAATGTCAAGATTAACAGGAAACGTTTTGTGGTCATGGATGGACATAAAAATCAATTTGACTATAGGGTCACAATAAGACCTATACTTGCCCTTGACACTTGCTTTAGTAATCACTTAGGAAGGAGGTATGTATTGCTACAAGAATGACGTCCCTTATTAGCACTACATGAATCAACCTAACCCTTTACTTAGTTACCTAGGATATGGTCAAAACAATCTACAATTAAGAAAACTAAATATTGTCCAATAACTAAATAACCAAATTTAGTTATGTTTAAGATATAAAAATAACTAAATAAAAAATATTTAATTAAAATTTAAGCTATAAATGTGATCAAAGATGAAACAAAATCTTACTGTAACTACCCACAACAACCATTTGATTCGCCTATTATCATTTTTAAATATTTTAAAAGTGAAACATAATAATACTTTAAATGAAATCTAATTCATTTAACTCTTACAAAAACCATTTGATTTGCTTATTATCATTTTTAAATATTTTAAAAGTAAAACATAGTACTACTCATGAAATCTAATCTGTTTAACTCTTTCATTTGTATCTTCATGAAATAACCAAATAAACAATCTCACCGAAATATTTTTCAGATGGAAAGATCCACGGAAACCCAGCAATACTTCTCCACATTTATGGATGGTAGAGGTGGTAAACCGCTGGCCATCCTAGCAGAAGGCCTAACCCCAGAGGACTCAAGGCTCGAACCCGTGACCTCCCCCGAACCGAATGAATGTGCGCATGTCTTACCAATTGAGCTAACGCTTGAGGCTAATCTCACCGAAATATACAAACAAAAAAACCCATTAATGTTCTATCTTAACTAAAATTTCTTATGTTCGAATGCTCAAAACAATCGCAGAGCTAACTCATTTGAAGTTTTCATGTGTCTTTGTGAAGAAAGATAAATCTCGTCTAAGATCCACTATAGTCATCAATCTTTTCCTTTCATGTGAGTGATATAGTACATGGTGGATCACGGTGGACATGGACATTCCTAACTAGAAGCTGTAAAATACATTTTAATATATATAAGATCTTTACTTTATATATATATAAATTTTTTACTTTATATATATATATATAATTTTATTTTTTTGACATTTTATTATTATTATAAATTAATAAATTTTGAATTAAATTGTAAATTAACTTTTTTTATTCAATGAAGTAATGGATAAAGAATATAGTACTCGAAGAACTAAATCATTATTAATTCATAGTAGTAGAGTTTGAATTCTAGATTGTAAATCAATTTTTCTCAAGACAATATTCTATTTGATAAATGAATAATGAAGAGTAGGTTGCAAATTTGATCAGGACTCATACTTTGTTAATTTTTTGTGGTTAAGATTTCCTTTACTGCACTAATTTATCCTAGCATCATATGTGCATATGGAGGCCAAGCTGCATATCTTAGCAACTTCCATTTCGTTGCTGTATTTGTTTGTATAAAGTATTTGCGATTGAATAGGGTCCGAGCTGAATAACACTTTCGATTCCGACGGGTTGATCCAAAAGAATGCAAAATGTATCAATGTATTGCACTGCATGGTTACACAGATCACCTTTTAATTAAATGAATATGTAACAACAACACTTGTAGCTTCGCCACAGTGCTACATGAATAGATTTTAAATTTTAAAACATTTCACCAACACTTTACATGGCAAATACCTTTAAAGATTAGAAAGAAATCAAGGGATTCACTTAACATGCTAAAATGTTGTGAAGTTTTGAACAAAATTCCGAGACTTTAAAATAACTCACTCAAATAAATATGAAAAAATTCCACGATCTTACAATATTCTTGAAAATTCTCCACACTCTTGATATGATAAAATGCTTTAAATATTTCAACTAAAATGTCATAAAACAAACATAACTCCAAATTCATGTGACATTTAAAGTGAAAAGAAAAAAATAAGAGGCCAAATTGTACCTCATCCAACCGAGCCAAAGTCGGACACTATCGAGATCGATCTCCTGATAATTTCAATCAGAATTCTGAGAAAGAAAATTAGACTTTGAGAAAGAAAATTAGACACTATCGAGCTCGATCTCCTAATAATTTCTTTCAGAATTATGAGAAAGAAATATAAAAAGAGAAACTGTTGAATTTTTTTGTTACAAGCAAATTCTCTCCATAAAGGACTTGAAAGCGGGGTCCGTAAGGAGAATGTTCTTTGTTTCGCTCTTCTGGTAGGAGTAGAGTTGGCAGGATTGAACAATTCAGAGTCAACACAACAACATGGAAAAACTTGGTGTAAAACACAACGACAAATTTTAAAAAATAAGAATAAAAACTTACAAGGGATCATGATCTCCATAGAACTTGACAAACTCAACAAACACAAGAAATTCGACCATAACTCGACAAACTTGGTAGACCACAATACGTTAAGTTTTGGCTGAAATGTGAACCTGACTTGCCGAATTTGACTGGCTAAGTACTCACCATGCTCAACAAGATCCATTACAGAAGTACAAACATAACAAAACTCCCATTTGCAGTATAGACTTATGTTAGTTGGGAGCATAAATGATATATCCCATTGCAAGACGCGTTCAAAGGATGGCAATTATGGCAGCGTGACAAAGGAAAATTGGAAACACACTATAGGTGGTTGTCAATTGCACATACGAGACGTATACATATTGTGTATACAACTCTGTATTTTTCCTTCTGTTGGGTTCAATATTATAAAGAGAGACTCATCACACACATGGCTCTATATCTTACTGGTCAGGATCATGCAGGCTAAATTAGATACAAATCTAATGTAATACACTTCCACCCGCAAACTAATATCAATGTCAAAAGAAAAACTATCTAATAAACTTCTACCATATTTGGCCTTGAAACCTGAAATACCTATGAAGGTATGCCTTTTGTCTTAGGTCTTGGAAGAACAACCGAATCACGTCGGGATTAGAAAAAGTTATAGAATCTACACCTACAGTCCACATTGAGGTGTTAGTTTAGTATTTGTGGAAAGAACAATTAGAAAACAAAGAAGAGTTAGAATTTCCTTATAGGGTCAACAAATAGAAGATCCAAACTTCACAAGATAATTCACAGTATAGTAATAAGACCTGCAGAATGAGTGTGTTAAATCTAAAACAAGATAAAGAGGGCCTAGCACTCTATACGATTAAATTTAATTAATCCCTGATCTAGATTGTAAGGTATAATTGCACAAATATGAATTTTAGCAAAACCATCTCTAAAGTTCTGTGCCTTACAGTGTCCGTTTAAAGAAGACTTAGCGTAGTCAACTGGTGTCTATACAATTAATTCTTATTGAAAGGCTTGGACCATCAAAACCCTTAGATACATGGTGGAAACCTAGCAAATAGACAAGGACCACCGTTAGATTAGTTCAGATAAAGAGTTCATAGATCAAAAGTTGAAAACATTTTAACAGGTTAAAATATTTATGAAAACTTACTAGGGTAAAGAATATTAACTAGTAAATAGAAAACTCCGCAAGCAATATATGTGCGCCTGTGTTTTTGTATGTAATGTACATGGATGTATATACAGATTTGCATAAAGTGGGATATTAGATTACCTCTATCCCACCAACAACAACTTCTTAAAAAGAATGGGGTCTCTTTCTTGAATAAGTCACTGCCCTTCTTCCTGTAATGACTATAGGAATTACAGAGAGAACTCAACAATTGTTTTCTAATTTTTAATTTCTATTGATGACAATGCAGAAAGCCACAAAAACTTTTTAATTGCTATCAATGACAATGTAGAAAGAAACAGAAACTCACCATGAATAAGCAAGCCACCAAGATCCATACAACATTTTTACCTAGAATTTCAATTCTTCATGTTCTGCAACGATACCTCCGACTCCATGTAGAGTGTTGCATGCACCTCGATGAATCCCCGTCAAGGTGTCAAAGCGAGCAGGTGCATGCTCTTCACAGTTGTCAGAGCATGCGGTGACATGTTTTTCAGATCCCACAAGTTTGTCATAAATTGTTGTCAGAGCGTACATGAAACGTTGTCACGGTGTTAGAGCTACCAACATGTTTCTTCTAAAAATATATATAATAAAAAAATGTGCACTGTGTTTCACAGTTTCCCAAACCCATGCAATTACATTATTCCCTGCTTGCAGGGGAATAATAAGTTTATGAGAGAAGTTTTACGATGGAAAACCATATTATAATGATTTCAAATATTTTAAATGTATTAATAAGATTTTATAAAATGGAATGGAACTTATGACCTCTCTCATGCCAAGAGTACCACAAACCAATACACACACAAAAAAAATTCATTATAAAAATGAAATCATTATAGAAGTGAAATCATAATTAACTATCTAAAGTAATAACAAAACTTACATAATAGTAAAGTTTAATATATATATATATATATATATATATATATATTAATTTTATAATTATCTAACTCACACGTGAACCAAAGCGTAAACAATAAAATAATAAACTTCACTGTACTATGGAAAACTCTGAAAAAATCTGATTAGATGATGTTTTGTCATTTGCAATAATAAATATGGTGATTTTGAGTACAAGAAAAGTTTATTGAAATATAAAAACTTACTCATGATAGCCCCAAGAGTTAGCTCAATCGGTCAAGTACTCGTAGTTAGGCCTCCCAACATGCGAGGTCGCGGGATCCATTCTCATCGACTCTCTTGGGTTAGGCACGCAGCGGCCGCGGGTGTGAGGCCCCTTCGGGTGGGTCCGCCAGAAATTATTTCGTGGATGTAGCGGTCGGCCAAACCAATTAGTGAACCACATAGAAAAAAAAAAAACTTACTCATGAAATAATATCTTTTATATTTTTGAATTAAAGAAAATATAAATATATATGAAAAACCCAAGAATTACAAAAAATCTCTTTTATATAATTTAACTAACAATTTAATATTCTTTTATTATCTAAAAACAAATTATAAAATTACAAAAACAGTTTATAATCCTTTCAAATATCTTTTAATATTTTCTCCACAATTTTTTTTTATAGAATTAAAAAAAAGTTACTCTTTATAATATTTAACTAACAACTTAATATTCTTTTATTACCTAAAAAAAATTATCAAAATTATAAAAACAGTTTATAATCCCTTCAAATCTCTTTTAATATTTTCTCCACAAAATTTTATAGTTTGACGGAGGAAGTGAAATTCAACTTCATAGAGAAGCATTCAATTTTTCAAGGTGTCTTTTTAATCTTAATTTTTTCACAGGTTTACAAAAAATTTACATCTCACTAAATTTGATCCCTCTCCATGCTTGCTAAATCAGGTTAAAAGATGGATCTATAGTTTTTATTTTCATTTTTAATTTTATTAACCAATATGGACTTTTTTTAATGATTTTTTATTTTGTTTTAAATTTTTATTTTATGAGTAAATGTAGATTATTTTAATTATTTTTTATTTTATGAGTCATCATGAATTTTTTAATTACTTTTTATTTGGTACATCACCATTGATAATATTTTAAAAAATAAAAATATTTTAAAATTAATTTAATCATACAATTAATTAACTTGATAATACCTATAAAAAACTAAATAAATTTTAGTAAATATAGCAAAATGTGTTTTCTTAAAAAAATAAATTATTCACTTAAAGTTTGCATCATAATATAAGTGATGAAAATTCTAAATATGTTTTAAATCTTTATGACCATTATATGAGATAAGAATATATCACATGTTTATTATTTTAGTCATTTAAAGTTTTTCATAAAAGAATAATCTACTTGTTAATAGAAATAGCAAAAGTAATCATACTTGTGCAAAAGTAAAGTGAAGCATATAATGAACTTGGATAATCCTGAATACTAGCATAGAAGTATAGTTGAACACCTAAGAAGCTAAAAGAACTTGGATAATCCTAAATACTAGCATAGAAGTATAGTTGAACACCTAAGAAGCTAAAAGACTCAAACATCAGAGACAAATCAAATGCATGTATCATGAAGCACTCAAAGCCAAATGCAATGAGAAGGAAAAAGACTACCAGATCCATCTTTCATGAAGAATAAAGAGAAGGAATGATAAACCCACAAAATCAAAGATCGAAGAAAGAAGGCAAATCAAACAATTGAAAAAACACAAACAAGACGAGATAAAAAACAACCTTCTAGATGAAATTTACACGACCCCCCTTTATTTTTGCAAAATCAAGGGCCGTTGTTGTTGTCCAACATGACTTTATAAAGTTAAAGTGAGTTGTACTTTTTATTAATTTTGGGAAAAGTGACTTTTTGAGAGAAAAATGATTAATTTAATATAATTTATGACTTAAGGGATTTAAGTAAACATGCTATTAAATCACAACCATCAATTTTGTGGGCTAAGATTCAATCTTGATTGTAGAAGATGAAGAGTCAAAGCAGTTACCCAAAAATGAATATTAAAAGTGCTTGAGTGGGACTCATTTTAGATATTTCAAGAGTTTTTGGAGAGAAGTGTGAGTGGCATGTTTTTCAAGAGAGGAAAAGGGAGAATGAGCTAGGAAGAAAGGGGGAACAATTTTAAAGAGATAACAATGACATGAATCCCAAGAAACTTGACATGTATTGCAACGAGAAGTTGGGCGCAGATTCCAAGAAGAAAGCAGAGGCACACATCCTAAGGCAACCCCAACAGTGATTGCTGGTCCATACTACAAGAGAGGAGGCCGTGCTGTACATATCTGTAGGAGGACATAATGTTGTCTTTGCACAAAAATTGAGGCTAATGTTTATGCACAGGTTTCAAGGTGCCATATTTGCTTGGTAAGAGTTTTGCTACTTGTTCATAAGAATGTTGTAGATGTGACTGATTTTCTACCAAATACGAACATTGTATAGTGGTCCGTACAATTGTACTTGTGCACAGATTTCAAGGAGGTTTTTTGTAGCTGATTCTAGGTAATGTTTTGGCACACATTTTAAGGAGTTGTTGGTACACATTTTGTTTTTTGTCTTGGGTTTTTATGCTACAATATTCTACTGTTGTAAATCTCTGATATTTTCGTAAGAATTTCAATAAATCTCTCTTGACTGGTTTTCCCCTTAGGGGGTTTTTCCAAGGTCATGTATTAATGTCATTTATAGTTTGTTGTTTTACATTTATTTCCCCTGCTAAATGTACTTAGTTATAGTATATCAACGTACAATGACATGGAAAATGTATGCATGTGATGTGTGGTGAATTTCAAGATTGTTATCAAAGGCTAGATAAGTATGTGGGCCGAGTTAAGTCTGAATTTTAACATGGTATCAGAGCCAGGGCTCCGATAATGGACTGTTTTATGACAACTGTTTGCAAGTGACTTGCTAATTGGTACAACTATGTTGTGATTTTTGACACATTGGGAATCAAGTGATTTGCTAAGATTCATTAGAGGAAATTTGGGTTCTAAAATGGGTCTCCTAAGAAAAATAATAAAATAATTATTATTAATTTTGGAGGAAGAAAGAAAAAACTATTTTTGTTCGTATTTTCAATATATATCGTTGTGTTTTTACTCAAATTTCAAGCGGGAGCACTCGTTGGATGCAAAATTAAATTCCACATCCAACGAGTACCCATACTGGATATTTTTGTTGAACCCCGTTGCCACGAAAACAAGAAATACCTGAAAAAATGTGAGGATGATGCAATATGAGTACTTGTTGGATGCAAAATTTAATTCCACATCCAACGAGTGCTCCCATTCGAAATTTGAGTAAAAACATGGGGAAACATGTTGAAAATACAAACAAAAAAGTAGTTTTTATGACAAATATGTCAAGTCAACCATTAAGGTTGACTCATCTTATTGAAATTCTATTGGTTCTAGAATTCCATCTCATCAAGAAATCTAATAGTCACACATCCTCACCCCTTGCTCCTCCTACCGTCCCCTGGATCTGGTCCCTTTTTCAATCCTGGTCCTAGTCACGACCCCTGCCTAGCAGGAGGACCATGTCCTCCCTATACCCCTTGTGCCACATGGCATGCCACTGCTAATCGCTACATCAATGGGTGCCGACCAACACCACATGCTACCAAAATCTAGAGAATTTGTACCAGCTCCTCATCATCTATATTGGTTATCCCTCGATAATCGATCCCCATAATTAAAATGCCCAGTCATTTCTCGATCTTAGCTAAAGAAACCACGAACTCATCCCCACTAGTTGCTCCCCAAGTAGGAGAAACCTCATCGACATCTGCACTAGTAACTCTGACCTTGCTACCTACTATGATCCAGGAGGATATTGGTGGCCACCCACCTATTCCACTTGGAATCCCACCATTTTTTCTTTCAGTTTTTTAGTTGCCTTAATTGTAGCACAATTTACGTTTTTTGGCAGTTTTCGGGTGCTAAACTTTCGGAGCCGTTTTGAGGCCCTAAACGACATTTTTTCGGCATCAAATGGTTGAGCAAATATGAGTTTGTTTTAGACTCAATAATTTCTATTTATGGATGTAGTCCTTGAATAGATATTTATAACGATGTATCATGTGCGTCAAACGGAGGTAGTATGCCAAAGTTACAACCTCGGGAAATTGATGTACCAAGTTACCCAACGAGACCTATATTCTAGCATTTCACCTCCTAGGGTTAGGTTTTTAGATGTGTAGGGTTTCCATTGTTTCTCAATAATATACAGGCCTTCGATCCTCATTGTAACACAGATTTCAGAGGCATGTAGCCACCACATCTCTTCTCAGATATAAGCTACCAACACTCTAGCTAGTTTATTTCCATTCTGCATGTAAACAAGTTTCAGTTCTTTGATTAATGAAATGAAGTGTTATTTCCGCTACATATTTTTTTTTTATGGTTATTTGTGTATTTTGTTGCATTCCTGCATAGATACCGATCAGTGGTATCAGAGCAATATGCTCTTTCTCGATCCTTCTTTGCATGTCCCCAACGAGGGTGGGGTATAAGGAGTTAAGGATCGATTTGGTTGAACCTCTGCAAGATCAACCTTGCAAACCCCGACGACCGCCCATGGGGGACGAAAAGAAAGACGAGGGCACAAAATATCCTATCAAAATGTTGCTTGAGGAGGCCCTTAAAAAACAAATGAACGCGATGATGGATAAATTTGCCCAGATCCTTGAACGACTTCCCACTGGCGACGCATCTGCATCTAGCAGCCACTTTGGAGGCACAACCCCTTTTAACGTACAAGTAAAATTTGACATTCCCCTATTTGATGGACAGATAGATGCAGACACCGTAGATAGATGGTTGAATCTATTAGAAGGATATTTCTAGGTTCTTGACTTTTTCGACCGAGAAAAGATTACTTTTCCACTACTCAAAGCTCCTGCCCATGTCAAGGACTGGTGGAAAACCTACTGTGAGAGAAAGGACGAGGAGGAACCCTCTCTATTCTCGGTCGTACCCACTTGGAATTCTTTCTGAGATGCCATAAAGGAACAATATTATCCCATGGGGAGCTATGAGGACAAGTACATATAATGGACTACGCTGCGGCAACAAAGAGATCAAGATGTGCACGAGCTGACGAATCTGTTCGATACCCTGCGCACCAAGTTGGGTATCAAATATTTAGAGAAACATTTGGTGCTAAAGTACCACAGTTGTCTGCACAGATACATTCAGGAGGAAATGGAGTTGGTACGACATACCGGTATGCTTCCAAAATTGAGCAAAAATTCAAATAGAAAAAGCGAGACTTTGGATCTACGAATAAGAAGAAATTGATAGGTGCCCCCAAACCATAGAACAAAGGAAACAACCAAGGCATGGTGACTGAAGACAACTTGACAAAGCCGAAAGAAAAGAGCAACACTGCGATTCCGAAGAAGGAAGAGGGAAAGTGGTGCGAGTTCCACAAGAGGCCCACTCACAACACAAGTGAGTGTCGAGCCAAGCAGTCACTGGTGGCCGAGATAAAGGCTTCCGAATCGGATGCATACTTTGACACTGAATCAAAACCAAAGAAGGGGAATGATAGAGGGAAGAATATTATTGATGCAGATACCAACGCCACCGTTTCCACCATGAAGATCCAAAAGGAAGAACTAGAATATTCATAGGAGGAGGAGCGTCTTTTCCACTCCCAGATGTGGGTAAAGGGTTCCCCGCTACAGTTCATTGTCGATAGTGGGAGAAAAAAGAACCTCATTTCAACAGAGGTTGTGAAGCAGTTGGGATTGTCAACCACAACACACCCGCATCCGTACACCATCAGGTGGCTTCACCAAGGACGGGATCTCCGTGTCAGCCAACAATGCCACCTTCCCTACAACATCAATCCCTTCATCGATGAGGTATTATGTGATATTTCTGCTCTTGATGTTTGTGATGTATTATTAGGCCAACCATACTTATGGAAGCAACATAGTGTGTATGAGTCCTGGCCTCACGCTGTTATTATTATGTTGGGAAATAAGTCGTACAGGTAATCAGAGGTACAATCGCCTACCGCTATCTCTTTGGTTACTGCAAAATAATGCAGTAAGCTCATTTCCAAAATTGGAAAATTTGTTTTCTTGATGATCCTCCCTTAGGGAAAGAAGAAGATCGTGGCCACAACCTCTAGAGAGGGATCCTCCGCACGACAACAACAAATGGAAAATGTCATGGAGGAGTACTTGGACATATTCACCTCACCCACAGGGGTGCCTCTGCACTGTCAGGTCAAGCACCCCATCGATTTGACCCCAGGAGTGCCACTTCCAAATGGGCCAATATATCGACGCTCTGTTATGGAGAACGATGAAATCAAGAGGAAGATTGAGGAGCTACTGCAGAAGGGTCACATACAGCCAAGTTCATCACCCTGTGGGAGCCTGATCATGTTAGTACAGAAGAAGGATGGTACTTGGAGACTCTGTATTGACTATTAGGCACTGAACAAGATAACTATCTGGAATAGGTACCCAATCCCACATATTGATGACCTCATGGACCAACTTAAAGGGGCGAAATATTTCAGCAAGATCGACTTAAAGTCCAGGTATCACTAGGTACCTATTGAACCAATATATGTGTGGAAGACTGCCTTCAAAGCCAAGGAGGGCCTTTTCGAATGCCTGGTCATGCCTTTCAGGCTGATGAATGCTCCCGTAACCTTCAGGAGACTGATGGAAGACATCTTGCGTCCATTCACCAACTCATTTGTAGTAGTGTACTTGGATGACATCCTGATATTTAGCCAGACTTGGCAAGAATACCTCCACCACATCCGCCAAGTCTTCCAAACACTGCAGAAGCATAAGTTGTGTGCCAATTCGGACAAGTGCACTTTTGGCATGACCCAGGTTCAATATCTGGGATTCATTATTGACGAGTGTGGGGTACATGTGGATCCAACCAAGATCTAAGTCATTCGAGATTGGCCAACCCCAACCACTCTAACAGAGCTCCGCAGCTTTTTGAGTCTTTCTAATTTCTATCACAGGTTCGTGTTGGGATTCTCTCATATCACTTGGCCCTTGAGTCAAGTCACCAAGGGAGGAGCGAAAGAAAAAATATTCTGGTCGGAAACTCAATAGAAGGCGTTCACAGAATTGAAACATCGCCTCTATTGTGCCCCAGTGCTCACATTACCAGAATTGCAACAACCATTTGAGATTGAGACAGATGCCTCTAACTATGCTATTGGGGCAGTCCTTACTGAACAAGGGCATCTAGTGGCATATCACAGTGAGACACTGTCTGAAACAGTATGCAAATATCCCACCTATGAAAAATAGATGTATTCCATTGTATAGGCTTGCCGACAATGGAAGCATTACATTTTGGAGAAGGAAACAATCATCCACACAGGCCACCGACCGTTGTAGTTCATATAGACACAAGGGAAATTACAGAACGATCACCATTAGAAGTGGTCCACATATCTACAACAGTTTCATTTGAACATCAAGTACAAGAAGGGAAGCACCAATAATGTTGCAGACTGCCTCAGCCGACCACCAATCATGGCGATAACCACCATGCTCAATTCTTGTGGGAACGTGAATTTTGATTGGCTGCTTCTCTATAAGAGCGATCTAAAATTCAACCACACATACAAAACGATCTTGGAGGGAAACCAAGTTCCAAATTTTCACCTCTAATATTCACTACTATGTCACATGGGACACCTTTTTGTTCCTTCAAGTGAGCGTGCCAAGATGATTTGGGAAGCACACTACAGTCAAGTCGCTGGGCATTTCGGGGTTGAGAAAATAGTGGTAGTACTACAAAATTATTTCTATTGGCCGAACCTTTGACAGGACGTCGGTAAGTACATCTGATCCTGCATTGCCTTCGCCATTTCCAAACCGTCCATCAAGAAGCAAGGCCTCTATACCTCGTTGCCTACCCCTAGTCGACCTTGGGAATCTATCTCCATGGATTACATGTCAGGCCTTCCTTCTACTAAGCACAAAAAGGACTGTGTGTTCATTGTCATTGACAAATTCTCAAAGATGGCCATATGGTGACCTGCAAGAAGAATATCACAACATAATCCACTGCTAAACTCTTCTTTGAACGAGTGTGGGTTCACTTTGGGATCCCACAATCTATAATATCTGATCGGGACAATAGGCTCGTTAGTACATTCTGGTCTAGCCTATAGTCAACGCTAGACACCAAGCTCACAAAGTCCATAGACTTCTATTCCCAGACTAATGGGCAGACAGAGGTCATCAATACGATGATTGTACACATTTTGCGCATGTACAACTCAAAGAATCCATGCACATGGGATGAGATCCTCCCCTATGTACCACATAGCTATAATCGGGCCCTCCATAAATCAACTGACCACAGCCCCTTTCAGGTGGGCTTGGGATTCCAACCACTATTTCCCATTGACATAGCCATGCCATTTTCAGCTACTCAGGCTGATTTAGCTCATGTTCAGTCTGAAGTTTCCAAGATGAACAATTTCATTGAGCACATTTAGCACATTTTCCAAAAATTTCATGACATATTGGACAGATCCAATGCTAAGTACAAGCAGTGGCATGATCAATATCGGGTACAACACAACTTCTAGGTGGGCGACAAAGTGTGGCCACATTTGCAGAAGGAGTGCCTCGCTGGACCCCACCGCAAGATTCACCCGCTCCGATATGGGCCATACACCATCACCAAGGCTGTCGGGGACAATGCCTTCAAGCTCAGTATTCCACTATTCCTTGGTATGCACCGAGTGTTCAATGTGGACCGCCTTCGGCCCTACTTTCCACCTCTACTGGACACATCAGACGTGGCAGAACAACTCACACCAACAAAGTTAAACCCAGATTGCATGGAACAATATAAAACTAATCGGATTATGGACACACAGCTCAAGAACACCTGCTAGAAGAAGATCCAGCTATATAGAGTTGTCAAAGCAAGCCAACTCCTTCACCAGGGAAAGTGGCTCACTAGGGACCAAGTTCACCAGAAGTTTCCTCATCTCACAGAGGAACTCAATGTAATGGGGACCATTGCTTCCTAAGGGGGGAGGGATGATTCAGGAGGATGTTGGTGGCCACCCGTCTATTCCACTTGGACCCCCACCATTGTTTCTTTTAGTTTTTTAGTTTCCTTAATTGTAGCACAATTTACTATTTTTGGCAGTTTTTGGGTCCTAAACTTCCGGAGCCGTTTTGAGGCCCTAAATGACGTTTTTTCGGCATTGAATGGTTGGGAAAATATGAGTCCCTTTTGAACTCAATTTTCTATGTTTATGGATGTAGTCCTTGAATATATATTTATAACGATGTATCATGTGCGTCAAACGGACGTAGTATGCCAAAGTTACGACCCTGAGAAATTGATGTACCAAGTTACCCAATGGGGCCCATTAGAGAAAATTTCAACTCAAAATGGGCCTCCTAAAAAATATTAATAAAATAATAGTTAAAAATAATAAAATAATATTTATTAATTTTGGAGGAAGAAAAGAAAAAAACTACTTTTTTGTTTGTATTTTCGACATATCTCACCTTNTAGCGGGGTCCGTCAAAAGTATGCCGAGTGGGTACTCGTTGGATGCAAAATTTAATTCCACATCCAATGAGCTCTCCCGATCGAAATTTGAGTAAAAACAAGGGGATATATGTCGAAAATACAAACACAAAAGTAGTTTTTTTTATGATACCTATCCCCAAATTTATATTAAAAAAGTGTTTAAGACCTATACGGTATTTCAAATTTAAATCAATTTCATTGGCTAACACATGATGACATGGAATTTGAGTTAAAGTTAAAAGGCTCATTTTGAGTTGAAATTTCCTCTAATACATATTCTAGCGTTTCGCCTCATAGGGTTAGTTTTTTGGAGGTGTAGGGTTTCCATTGTTTCTCAATAATATACAGGCCTTTGAGCCTCATTGTAACACAGAGTTCAGAGGCATGCAACCACCACATCTCTTCTCAGAGATAAGCTACCAACACTCTAGCTAGTTTATTTCCATTATGTATGTAAACAAGTTTCAGTTCTTTGATTAATGAAATGAAGTGTTATTTCCGCTACATATTTTTTATTTATTTATGGTTATTTGTGTATTATGTTGCATTCCTGCATAAATCCAGATCATACTAACCCAACAACTCTTATTAGACCTACACCCTCCTCACATCATCGACAGTGACATCCCCCTCACAGGGGTCGAACCTACCCAACATCTGCATCACAGATAAGATACCATAATCAATACCATAAATACATAACATATGTACATAATCCTAACATGTACAAAAACATATGTAATAATAAAATTTAAGCATACATATGGTAACCCATTCATGTACCAATGGGGGAAACTCTAAATCCCCAGTGTAATCCATGCCACTCAATGGATATCGCTCCATGAGACCTATCCGTTAATGCCACACATCCAAAAAGTGGTGCATATAAATATTCCCAATGTCCCCTCCTACAACTCAAGGCATCACACCCCCCCCATACATAATCAAGGGATCCTGTTCCCCCCTCATTGATACCACCACTAGCAGTCTCAAGGAAGGATACCTCTTGAAAAAATAACAACACATCACACTCCCATGACAAAATGTCATATGAGCGTGCCCTTCTCTAGCATATATCAACTACTCTATTGGGGTCTCATGTAACATCGACCTCCACGCTACCTGTGATCTGTTATCACCCACTCCACTAGTAGAAGTTACCCCTTGGTCACCATATGCAGCGAAGATGACCCTAGTACCCTCAACATCGTGGTCACCATTGCTTGGACTGCGAGACTAGTAAGGTGATTCACCAAAATATGTCTTGAGCCCGCCATGCCCTCATCACCACTATAGTATTAGTCCACAAGCCCCTCGATTATGCGCCCCCATTCCATAGTCAGTCTTGTCATCTCCCGTACCCCACACCCCAACAATCCCATCAAGAAATATATGCATTGAGCAATGAAGCTCAGTTCGTCACCACCCAAAAGAAACATCGACTGATCTAGGTCCGACATCCGAATAATCTCATGCAGTAGGTACTCATCTGACCATAGGAAGGGGCACCTGAAAAACTTTAGGATCCCCGCATCACGCAATGTATGTGTAGCCACAAGGTCATCATCCACCCACTCCACTATCTCATTGTAATGGTGCTCATGCCACTCGATGTATGCCATCTCGCTCAAATTCTAGCACCTAAAATCATATAAGGTCAAACATTAAAGTGGATATTTTTAAGGCTGCATAATGAACCTTTACTATGTGAATTTTCTTCGAAGAAGAACCCAAGTCGTATGTTACCAATACATGATAGTCATGTTATACACAACAATACCAAATACCATTGCATGACTCATTTCACATGGTATGTGCCCCGTTCTACCGCACAACCAATGCGACTATACCATGGACAATCACAATGAACAAATGCACGACTGAAGCATGCACATCTTGCACCTTGCATGTTTATATCCATTATCTCACGCAAGAGCAACTTGAGATAATGGTTATCTCGTGTAGCTCTACGCGGGAATTTCAAATACTTGCACGATCGATTTATGATGCCTGAAAACTGATTGTACATGTATTTGGTGCCCCTAGCCCTAAAAATGCCATGATGGAAATCAAAAGGATAAGGTTTAGGCTTACCTAGCTCTTGCCACTCAAAAGACGCATGCACAGATCTCTCTAAATCATCGAAAACGTCCTTCGAAGCTCAAAAAACACATGGTACAAATGATTTTGAAAAGTTGGCCCACCCCTATTTATAGAGATTTGGCCCCACTTTCAAAACTTTTACATGGCCAATCTCTAACCCCATTTGACAAACCATTCAGACCACTGCAATCAGCACGCTGTAGTATACACAGTGACACTCCTCACTTTTCAAACTGGAAAGTTTCATTTGGCACGTATTTTTCTCACTTGGTACTTATTTCGCATTGTCAATTACTTTGTCATGCTCTTTACTATAGTTGGGTATTTTTGTAATGTGTGTGGGATCTCAACCCAAACATGAATATTTTTCAAACCCCATTTACAATGGTGCAAGACTCTTATAACAGGTATCATCCTGAAACTAGAAAATAGGCAATGTCATCCCTTTGCTTACGATGCAATTACCAGTGTTCCCGTTGATATCCATACGATCTTAATTCCTAGTGATGATTTTCAATCAACATCATTTCTATGGATAGTGTTACCCCCATGAGTGTGTGCATCATTGCAAATCCCATCATAACTTGGAACCCATGATTTCAAACCCCCACAAGACCAAGGAATTCGCCCCACTTTGAAAAGATCAACCCATAGTTCAACATGTCATAGTTGTGCATTTAATCCCCCACCTTCAATAGTCGATGTTATCAAATTTCTCGACACATGTTACAATCTAGATTCACATCTTCCCACTCATACCCCAATGATCAATTCATCAATTGAAATCTCCCTCATATTCTCACCCTCGCTAAGAGAACAATGCTCCCCCCTCCCTCCAGAGATACCGATTTCATTCAATTATTCCTACAGGAACAATTGTTAAAGTTACATGATCACGAGTCATTCTCCAAGCCAATCTTGTGCACCAGGATTGGGCCTCATGTGTTAAGGTAGTGTAGTAGGGAGCCTGACTGGGACTCCGAAACATAGACTAGATTCTTGAGTTGAACTCAAGAATGACTAATCCTTATGTGTAAAGGTTGATCCTCATGTGTTGAGGTGAATGCTTTGATATGTCAAAGTGATGATGGTGTACAGTCTTGTTGGAAAAGACTGAGGACTTGTGTGGTCAAGTTGGATCCTCATGTGTTGAGGCGGGCCTCATGTGTAGAGGAAATGCTTTGCTAGTTGAAACATGCATGATGTGTGACATACTACTAACCATGATCTAGCTATTAAGTCTCATATAGAGACTGGGTACTTCTAGAGTGAATTACTTTAGCACAAGATCACTTGGCACGATAGTAGAATGATATGATCACATCATTAGACAAATATCCTTAGTATAAATTGATGTGATAGATAAATTAAAGTTGGCACATGTGGACCATGCAGATAAGATAAGAGATAAAAGATAAGTTGCATAGAGAATAGAGAAATTTGAATTGCTCGTGATGAAGACTCTAGTAAATTAATGAGAACTTGAATTTTTAAACTCCAAGTAAATATTAACAAATGAATAATTGAGTTAATTAGGGAGAAATCGAGTTGATCACTTCAGTGATGCAATCAATAAGGAGTTTAGTTAAAATAAGTTAACTAAGTGTCAATAAAGAAGAATGAGTTAACTAAAGTGATTTGCATAATGACACGTTAATTAAACTAAAAGACGACCCTTAAGTTCAACACTTTAGTTATTGTAATCACATATATTGTAGTTGGGATACCATGGTGCATCAATTGGAATATTGTTCTCTTTATTTTTCACGAGCCAAACATATTGATGAGGATACAACATGGATAATTTTTGTGGCATCAGCCATTCAGAGCCCTTTGTTCAACAACACATATAGAGTATTTGCTTGCTAGGACTAAGATCTCCTTATCCTTTGATATGACTTTAGTGGTCACCTAGTTCATTCGAGCAGAGAATCATATATGGTACTCAGTTTACAAATGGGAATATTAGGTAGAGACACGTGTATGGTGAGATCAGATATATGGCTCCTTGATAGGATTTTTATCTCTGATGAATACTAACACCTTAGAATTGTTATGCTATGATGATTATCGTGACCTATGCTTATATTATATGGTGTACTGATGCTTAAACTTTTGTTAAGAATGATTAAAGAATCTGATGTCGAAGACTGTTACTTATGGCATAATTTACACAACTTTTAAACCTTAGTATTACGTTGGTTTCATGTATCACTTGTCCCCATCCATCCAGTTCATTCATAATTGCTTTCTTCCCATGACCTATTGTTTGATTGATACTTGTGAGATTGAAGTTCAATTTCCCCATCTTGACCCATGTGCATGACAAACTCCATTATTTTCTGTATCTCTGGCTATGAAGTATGTGGCTTGGTCAGTGTGGCCAAGTTCACTGGATGGTTTCCTTTATTCCTCAAAACAAGTGCTCCAACCAACGTTGTATTTAAACACTAAAACATTGGAACACATAAATGATATATCTAAATGATGCAAAAGTATAAATGTTATAAACTAGTCAGTGGCCACTGAATGAGCACTCATCCATTTTATGATGTAAGGCTCATTTTCTCCCATAAGGGAAACTAAGTGAGGCAAACCAGTTGGGGCTATGGATGCTCGCTGACAGCGGGGCTAGGCCTTAGCCATTTTCTGGATCCCAGAAGGATTTTTAGGGCACCTGCCTTTGGAGGTTGGTTATTATCTTGTGTTAAAGTTAAATGTTGTTTGAAAATTCAATGGTCAAAGGATGAGCACTCATTCATTGTATAAATTACGACTCATTTTCCCCTAAAGGGAAACAGGGTGAGGCTAACTTGTTAGGGTTATGTCTTTGTCATTTTCTGGAAGCCCATAAGGATTTCCAGGACACCTGGCTTTGGAGGTTGATTAATGTTGCAAATTGCTAAATATTTTTAAATGGACAATCGCTATAGCCTGAAGGAAACAAGCCCATGTACTTTATCCATTTGTGAGACACCACCATCCCATATTAATATCTGTCATGAATATGCCATTATGGTTGTGTGTAATTATCATCATTATGAGATATCACATGGTCAAAATCAATTAGAGGTCATCACCCTTTTACTTTAGCCTTTGTTTCCCATCCTCACCTAGCACTGGCAAATTGTTTAAACTTTGTAAGTATGGCATATACAAGAGACTTCCAGAAGATTCAATGATTTTTCAAATACATGGGTATATCTTACTGGTTGTTGTTATTATTATTATTATTATTGTCACGATGATTCTAAATGGTAAAATTTAAGTTGGGTTTTAATATACATCTTGGATCATTTATTACCTTGGACGCATGCAGGTTCAGCTCAGTTTAGTAAATCAATTTTAGTTTGGGTATTTTGACATGGTTAACCCAGTTGACCAAGTAAAACACGGTTCCCAAGGTAGCGACTAAAAAATTGATAGTGCTTATATTTGCTCCAGGCATGCCCATGACCAATACTAATGTTTCAGTTTTTAGAGTTTGGCCTCAGATTGCATGATCAATGAGTGCTATCACTTTATTATTGGACAGATCATATTTTTATTACAGATTGTAGTCATTACGATTCTCCTAGGATGCCGCATTTCTCAAGGGGGTATCAGTAGCCACGTATACAATTCTAATACATCTCTATAAACTTTTTGTGTAGTCAGTTTATCCCAGTCCTTAGCTTGAAATACATTATGATGAATTTTATAATTTTCAGAGGATGTACCATTAAAAAATGAATTAGGAAAATCAATGAGGAAAATGATTTGGCTTGTGTGGTCAAGGAATTGGAAAGGGGATGCTTCCATATGATTTATTAGGGCTCTTCGGACATATATACACTAGTTTCACCTAGTTTGATGTTCCGGATTACTTTTTTGGCTCTCTCAGTGGGGACGCCTCCCATAAGGCAAAATTGGTTAAAATATCCAAAATAAAAGTGTGTAAATCAAGTCGGGGCTATGGATGCTTGCTGACAGTGGGGCTAGGCCTTAGCATTTTCTGGATCCCAAAAGTATTTTCAGGGCACCTACCTCTAGAGGTTGGCTATTATCTTGTGTTAAAGTTAAATGTTGTTTGAAAAATCAATGGTCAAAGGATGAACACTCATTCATTGTATAAATTACGACTCATTTTTCCCTAAAGGGAAACAAGGTGAGGCTAACCTGTTAGGGTTATGTCTTTGTCATTTTCTGGAAGCCCAGAAGGATTTCTATGGCACCTGGCTTTGGAGGTTGACTAGTGTTGCAAATTGCTAAATATTTTTAAATGGAAAATCGCTATAGCCTGAAGGAAACAAGCCCATGTACTTTATCCATTTGTGAGACACCACCATCCCATATTACTATCTGTCATGAATATGCCATTCTGGTTATGTGTACTTACCATCATTATGAGATATCACATGGTCAAAATTAATTAGAGGTATCACCCTTTTACTTTAGCCTTGTTTTCCATCCTCACCTAGCACTAGCAAATTGTTTAAACTTTGTAACTATGGCATATACAAGAGACTTCCAGAATATTCAATGATTTTTCAAATACATGGGTATATCTTACTGGTTGTTATTATTATTATTATTATTGTCACCATGATTCTGAATGGTAAAATTTAAGTTGGCTTTTAATATATATCTTGGAGCATTTCTTACCTTGGATGCATGCAGGTTCAAATCAGTTCAGTAAATCACTTTTAGTTTGGGTATTTTGGCATGGTTAACCCAGTTGACCAAGTGAAACACACTTTACAAGGTAGTGACTAAAAAATTGATAGTGCTTATATTTTCTCTAGACATGCCCAAGACCAATACTACAGTTTCAGTTTTTAGATTTTGGCCTCAGATTCCATGATCAATGAGTGTTATCACTTTATTATTGGACAGATCATATTTTTTTTACAGATTGTAGTCATTACAATTCTCGTAGGATTCCACATTGCTCCAGGGGGTATCAGTATCCACTTATACCATTCTATTACATCTCTATAAACTTTTTGTGTAGTCAGCTTGTCCCAGTCCTTAGCTTGAAATAAGTTATGATGAATTTTATAATTTCTAGAGGATGTACCATTAAAAAATGAATTAGGAAAATCAATGAGGAAATTGATTTGGCTTGTGTGGTCAAGGAATTGGAAAGGGAATGATTCCATATGATTTATTAGGGCTCTTCGGACATATCTACACTAGTTTCACCTAGTTTGATGTTCTAGATTACGTTTTTGGCTCTCTTAGGAAGGACGTCCCCCATAAGCGAAATTGGTTAAAATGACCCAAATAAAAGTGTGTAAATCAAGTTGTATCTTTAGAAATATGTATTCCCCCCCTAATGACCCACCCATGTCCCCTAAGTGTCAAACTTGTAAAAATAATGATTTATCATGTTGTAAAAATGGGATTTATGTGGTAATTCCCCCCCTTCAGATGTATTTGTCTAAGTTGATCCATGCAATGTAAAATTAAAATATCTCCACCATTGATGATGTATCAATATCAACCGTTGGATGAAAAGGTAAGTTAGGGTTTGTGTATCTCTAAGCTATATAAAGAAGAGCCCCCCCTCATTGTATCCCATCGGGAATTTGGCTCTTTATTAGAAATAATAATAGAAGATATTTTGGCTTACGTGTGAAATATTAGAGGAGTTCATGACTCTTGGGTTTCTCCATCTCTTTGGGAACTAGATGTTTATCTTTTATTTTCTCGGTTTATCTTTGGTATGATCTTATTTTTGTAGGAGGGCGCACTTGGTAGAGGGCGATTTACACGAGTGTCTCTCTTTCTCTCTCTCTGGGACGTCTCAAGGGGGTTTTCTTATCGATTTTGCTTAGCATTAGATTCATATCTCCTTTTGATTTATTTTGCAAACATTTTCTTTCTTTTTGAATTCAAATCAAACACTATTTTAGTTTTACTTACTGTGTTTGTTTGTCTTTGCGTAGGGGGGCACAATGGGCAAACCAGTTCTTCAACCGGGGATAAAAATAATCATCCAAGTTGAAAAATGTTGGACAAAGGGAAAGATCTCATGGCATATCTCATTTCCTGGTAAGTTAAAATTTCTTCCATCTTTTATTTTTCAATAATTCCTTTCTCGGTCATAATAAAAACAATAAAAACCCTAACTTTAAAATCCTCATTTCGTAGATCCATAGGTTCTAGTTCAGGACAAAATATAATATTTAAAACCCACTTTAGAAATAATTTAAAACCTATATATGTAAATTTTCACGACCATCGGACTGCATTTTCCCACTCAACGCACTGGCCTATCCTTTTGGGGAGGATGATCTCCTTGGGAGAAGTGGGTATCTCTCCACCTGCGAACTGGGTATTGCGAGAATCACTTCCATTCAACTCATATTGAATCTATCAATTAATTCTTGTGTCCAATTTAAATTAATTTCAACTAACTACCCTTAGATCTGAGTTTCATGCTTAAAACCCTAGGGTAATTTAAGGAGTTTTATGTGTACACTCTTATCCTCTTTGTAACTATTTAGATCTCTAATTTACCTTATTACTAAGAGATTCAATCAAGATACCTAGCTTAATTCACATAAATCACTTGTCTTTTAGGTTATCTTGGTCATAGGGATTCCCCCTATGCTTGGTATTTCACCTACTCTGAAGTGCTGGTAGCTTTGGCCAATGTGACAACTGATTTATTGAGAGGTCTTAGCTTCTGTAGTTGACAACTTTAGTTGCATTTCCCCTCTGCCATCCTATATAGGATCACCTTATGAGGCAACTAAAAGAATTGTGATAATAGTTATGAAACTTGTATGCTGACACTTGAGTTAGCTACATAACTAAGTGATCTAGCATCCAATTGAAGTATGAGTTCATTCTGAAGTCAATGCATGATGTAACTAGCCTAGCATGGGTAATATTGCGAGTTGGCTATGCAGTTTTGATGTAACCAAGGAAAAAGTGTGAATTGGTGTCCCAAATTTATGCATCAGAGCATAAAAGTGTGAATTGGTGTGATGAGTTTGTACATCTATTGAGAAAGGGTGAATTGGATTGTGCATTGGGTGCATTAGTGCAGAAAGTGTGAATTGGACTGTGTGTAGGGAATACAGTTGGATCATTCGTTCATTCTCTATTCTATCTTGCTTAGTGATTACACCTATGGTGTTTTGATTTCTCTCTTATCTTGCACTTGGGATGCCAAAAGTAATATGCAATTGTAAAAGAGATTCTTTGTTATTTATCATTATTATACTGAGGAGACTTGTTGGGTTTTTTCACTCTCATTGTTTTCAGGGTTTCCATTATGGTACATACAATATTATGTGTGATTACTTATGTGTATGAATGTTCAATTGATTTCAAGTACTCAGTAATAATCACATTTAAAGATTCAAGATCAAAATTTCGACAAAATTCAACATGGTATCAGAGCCGAGGGAATGAAGGAGCTAACTTTTGCAAGCAATCTTGAGCTTAAGTTGATCCCGATTGGTAGAAGTTGAGCATAGTACTTGAACAACAATGGCTTCAATCTCAGTAAGGATGGAAGACTGACTTGAAGGAACCTTGAACTTCAAGACTTGGAAGCCCATAATTATGAACATCATGGAAGAGCATGGCCTTGATGGACACACATCCAATGTTGTGGAAGAGCCTAATACTAATGCACAACAAACTACTTTCAAGAAGAACCAAGCCAAATAATCTATGATTCGGTGAAGGACAATTTGATGTTGGTGATTACTCCATTGAATACCGCAAATGAATGCTTTGATACTTTGACAAATCTCTATGAGAAGAGGGATCCTAGTCAAAAGAGGGAATTGAAGAATAAGTTGCAAAATCTAAAGATGCCAAAGGACAAGACAATTTCTTCCTTCTTTACAAAGATCTCTCAAGTAAGAGATGAACTTATGATCATTATAGTGATCGTTGATGATGATGATCTCATTCAAACTGTTGTTGATGGTTTTCCATCCTCATGGGAGACATTCTTCGTCATTGTTAATGGTCAACATGTGCAACCTAACTTTGAGAGATTATGGCATGATTTCCTCCAAGAATAAGGGTGAATCCAAAGCAAGACTACTTCCTACAAACAAGAAAACATTGTTCTTACGGCAAGGATGAAGAAAGGAAATACACCATTCACTTAGAAAAAAGTTTCCTTGTCCATTTTTTTTCAAAATGCCACAAGAAATTTGACAAGTCTAATGTCAAATGCTTCAATTGCAATAAGAAGGGTCACTATGCAAGAGAATGTTGTGCAAAGAAAAGAGAAACGTCCAAAGGTATATTTCATGCTTCTACTGCTACAGAAGATGAACCTCCAAGAAATAACTCTTCCAATGATCAGGAGACAAGCAATGCATAAGATTATGACTGTCAAAAGAAGTATATCCTTTAATTGCACCAGTGATCGCATAATCTCTAGATGAGGAGATTGTCATCAATGATATATGAATACCTAAGGACTCCAGTAATCTCTACAAGGAAGCAGATATCAAGAGGAATCCCACAAAAAAACAATAAAATATAAGTATTTTAATTTTACTATCTATTGCTCTTATAAATCAGAGTTGAATGTTTTTTAATATATTCTTCATTACAGTTATATGCAGATTTGTATTCCTAGAATTAGAAAGTATGTTATAGTATAACATGATGATCACATGTTATAGTATTTCTTTTATTGACAAATAGTAGGCTCATATAGTACATGTTATGATTGAGTGAGTAGCCTAGTGTTGCATAACATTCCATGATATATGGATGGAGGTTATGCTAAATAATTGGTTAAAATGTTTGTATAAACTGTGTGAACTATTTGTCATTGCATTGAAATGATTGGATTATGCAAGGTTCATAATCGCTTGACTGAATTTGAATTCTAGGAAAGACCATATGTTATGGACTAAAAGAGGAGAATGAGGAGACTTGTTCTGAAGGGATAAGAAGACAATTGATTGTACCATATAACCCCCAACATAATGAGGTTATGGAAAGACATATCATAACAATTTGTGAGGATGAAAAATCTATGTTGTGTGATCAAGATATTCCCACCTCCTATGATATGCAAAGTCCTCTAGGATTTTTGTGTACATCCACAACAAAAGACCTTGTGCTATTCTGAGAGAGGAGACTCATGAAAACGTTTCTACTAGTGAAAAACCATATGCTAGACACTTGAATATTTTTGGTTGTCATTCATGTACCAAAAGAGAAGAGGACAATGATGGAGGATCCAGATTTTGGTTCTCCTCTTTCATGTTTTGAGAGAGAGAATCCATAAGAGTCCTCATATTCTCTAGCTCCTAAAGAACTAGTAGAATTGGTTGAAAGATCACTTGATGAACCTCCCACTAAGAGGAGACCTGGATGGTTCCAAGGCTTCCTACAAGATGCATAAATGAATGGAGAACCATTAGGATCATCGAGAGAGCGAAATATACCTGAAATATATTAAGGACATGTTACATAGATGAGTCAAATCAGTGATTCAGAACCTTCCACCTATGAATAAGCTGCTAAGAAGCAAGCATGGAAAGATGTCATGGTAGAAGAGTACAAAGCGAGTATGAACAATGATGTTTGGGAAGTGGTTGCTAAAACTAAAGGGAAGTCCATAGTAAATTCTAGGTAGCTTTATAAGATAAAAAATGTAGCTAATGGAAGTATTGAAAATCATAAAGCCATATTTGTAGCATGTGGTTTCTCTTAGAAATAAGGCATAGACTATGATGAGAAATTTTCTCCTATGGAAAGGTACACCACTATTCGAGCTATGGTTTCAGTTGCCACTATTCTAGGATGGAAGACTAACCATATGGATGTGAATACTACCTTCCGCAATGGTGAGGTCAAGTAACAAGTTTACATAGAACAACCTAAAGGGTTTGTGGTTCATGGGAAGGATTCCCATGTTTGAAAACTAAATAAATAATTGTGTGGGCTTAAGCAATCCCCAAGGGTTTGGTATTTGAGGATTAACAACTATTTTCAGATCTTGGGATTCTCTAAGAGTGAAGTTGATCCAAAACTGTAATGTTGTGAAGAAATAACCTTTGATATTGGTTCTCTATGTTGATTATTTGTTCCTTACTAGAGAGGAACATTTGATAGCTTAGTGCAAGAGGGATCTCACTTCAGAGTTTGAGATGAAAGACTTGTGTCTTATGCACTACATTCTTGGTATTGAAGTTTAGAAAAGGAAACATATATAAGATTTTCCTTTCACAAGGAAGGTGCACATTTGATGTGTTTCATAGGTTTTGTATGATACATATTCATGGGAACTCCCATTAGGTAAGTCCAACAGTGGAAAGAGAGAGAGAAAGAGAGCACGAGGGTAAATCAAGTCATGAAATACTATAAGGAAGGTTCCCACACCTACAAAAACAATTGCATGGGTTCCAAACAACGAGGAGGTTCTACCTTAGGGACCCATGTGAGGTAGGATCTACCGTACAAGTTACGACGTCCAATGCAAAGGAGGGATAGTATCACAACTTGATGGGTTGGACCCTAAGGCATGAAAATAATATGGGGAAAGGTCATGGAATGCATTGGATGAGTGCAAGGACCCTAACCCTATATTCCAGTTAGAAACCATATCTCAAGGAAGGTGGACGTTTCCAAAAACCCATGTCTCGATTGTCAAAACCTGAAAAAACAACTAAAACAAGGTCCAAAACACACATCAAAAAGACCAAAAAGATAAAAGTAAAAACAAATGCACATATGAGGTGTGTTTATATATATTTTAGATGTTTTTGGGTTTTTAATCTTTAATAATGTTTTTGAATGTTTTACAAATATGTATTTCGAGACTGATCAAGACATGCCACATGCACGCAAAAGGAAAATGCACAACACACATTGATATAGTACATAATGTACAAAGAACCGTGTGACAGTGTGGCCTATGTGTAACAATATTTGTGAGAAAACCCATGGCCCACTCCCTTAGGCTTCCAACAAATAACCTCACTTTTGGCATGATTGAGAATGACCAGTTTTCCCTTCCCAACATGATTCTTAGAGGTTTGTGAGATTCCCCTAGCATGACTCACAGAGGCTAGTGGCTTGCCCCAACAAGATTACCAGAGGCTAATAGATTTCCCCCACCATGATTAGTAGAGGAGAATTATTTGCCCCACTAGGATTAATAGAGGCTAACATGGTATCCCAACCAGGATTAACAGAGGCTAAGAATTGTCTCCCTTGTTTTGATTTCTTCTGCCTATGCATACACCTCTTCTTGGTCTTGGAGATGTTTCACAATATTCCTATCACAATCACATCAAGTTTCGTAATGGGAAAATGGTCTCCATACAATATCAAAACATGGAATCTCAACATGAGAAGATGAGTAAGAAGGAGAAGAAGCATTTGTATTTTCCACAGGTGAGGATCCCATAGGTATCAATGAGACTATAGAGATTGAGGACAAGACCACATAGAAAAGTGGTAGGGGTAGGTTGAATTTGCCTACCAACATGGGATCTATAGACATCCTAGCTCCCACTCTTGTCATGATCAAGTTGGAAGCACTTATAAGGGGTATATTTTGACAATTAGCAACCGTTGGTTTGGTGGTACAAAAATATAACTGATCAATAGTTACCACTTTCTCTTCACGGGGGAAATGAATCACTCGAAACACAACAAAAACCATCACATGCATGGAATAGACCAAATCCATCCTAGTAAGAGATTATAATCCAATTGAGCGTAAAAAACCACGTCTACATTGACTATATTTCCACCTAGTTAACTTGGAAATTCCTAGATGATCCCTTTTGGTTGGAGTGTAAAATAACGAACTACTTGCAACATTACACTAGATGAAACAAGCTGACTATTGCTCAAGCAAAGGATAAATTTTTCTCTGAAACGCATGAAATTTTTTTCGAGTTCGTCCCTCACGCATTGAAGAAGCTACTGGATGAAAAATCCCGCAGGTGAAAAAGAACGCCAATTACACCAGAAACTAACAAGAGTAGGTCGCAAAAATTTGTTAGAGTGGTTCAAGAGAATTGCTGATGAATTATTTGAAGAGTGAGTTGTTGAAGAACGATTCTCTATCGATAACATTAAAGAGAGATTCTATAACGACCTCACCGAACAATTCCTTTGTTCATTGTCGACACTTTTGTTCAGATTCCTGATTGACAAAGGTGTAGGGCACATTGTCGAGTCTCATCTATCTTTTCTAACACCACCAAGAAACACAAACTGGGAGGACAAGAAAAAAGAGTGGGATAAATTCCTCCAAGAAAGAGAGTGGGAGTAATTCCTAAACAAATAACCAGTTCCACCCTATCTTTCTAGAAATATTTTGGGTTAGCAATGGGGAGGTAGTTGGTCATGTTCTCAGTAAAGCAGAGAAATACATGGTTGACCGATGAAGAAAACATCAGGTCCAACAATTAAAAGTCAGACCAAAAAGGAAAAAAATAGAACAGTCACACACAAAAGCACTTCAAATATACAGAAAATAGAATGGGAAAAGAGGAGAAATAGGTGGGAAGAAATCAAAGATAAATATATTGTACTCTAGCAAGAAAGAAAGATGAATAGAGTGACAAAACCAGAAGGAGATCTTCGATAGTCGGGTCATGATCGATAAGAAGAGGCCGTTGATGAAGATGTGTCACCCATGGAAGAATACTTGTGGATAGAGTGGGATAGAGCTCTCCAAATAACCATACCTCAGGATATAATGTCCATTCCCTGTCAAATCTTATTCATAGTGCCCAAGTGCAGGATATTGTTCAAGAATATCTAGGACTACGATCTGGACAAGTAGGTGTGTGGAGTCGACTAAACAGTGAAGGAAATAATGTCAACCATCTTTTAATTCATCGATCAAGAGAATGGAATTGGGTTACTTTTCAACCCTATTCATCCAATCGTAGTTTTCTTCTACTTTACTTAGATCATGTAGGACAACCCGCTAGCCAATTCCATCTTCAGATAACTCACTAGACCAGTTGGTATCACCAGTAAGACTACCCAAGTTTGAAAAAAAAATTAGTTGGTATCGACAGAAGAAATTGACATAAATCAACTTTTATTCAAAAGTGAACTAAATGATACATGAAACATTACCGATAGAACTAAAGCTTCTTTCGAGAATAGTTGTGAAAAGAACTTAGTCATAGGAAGTGACCCACCACCATCAAAACCACCTCCACCAACTGAAGGAGACGAAGATGCTAAACATATGGCACACATGACTGCTCATATTCCCCTCTATGAGGATATGAAGACCCCAAATGACACTAGTTCATATGCGAGTCGGTATGGGAGGTGAATGTCGTTACCAGCGAAGAACACCAAATGGCACAGTCTATCGGTGTTCTTCATATAAGCGAGCACTAACTTGGTATATGACCTACACTAAGAAAATGTCGAACATGAAAAAAGGTCATATTAAGCAACAAGTTATGTCATTCTTTAAAACGCCCGACATAAAGCATATTCCAGCTAAAAAGATGAAGACCACAACTAAGAAACCAACTGAAACAATTTGGGAATATGACAAAAGATTTAAGGATTTACTGAGCCAATTGGAATATAATATTGAAGAACAATTACTAATTCAGTGGTTTGTTGCTATACTACTACAAAAAATTTGAATGCATATTCAGTTGGATAACTTCAACACATATGAAGATGCACTTACCAAGACGTTGCAGATGGAAATGGACGAGTATTACCCTATAAATCCTGTTGATATACGTATTGAGGAGCAATTGGAAAGCATGAAAAAATCAATACATGAAATGAGCCTAACAGGAAACGATGTATAGTTCACCAAAAGCTTGACAATTGGTCATACGAAAGACTATTGTCGACAGGATGATTGTCGACAAGACATCTAGTTCATGCAAACGAAGTGCTTTTGCGACATATTCCAGGAGAATGACCTACATGCAACAAAATATTTCCTATATAACATGAAAAATGAACAAGCTCACTGATGCGCAATCTATGAAGTCAAAATCCACTCGACATCAAAATGTCAGTTAAATTTGAAAAATTGACAGAACTATCAAGCAGTTTATCAGGTGAATGTTGTCACAAAAAATAATAACGCTGACAATAATGAAAGGAATAACAATCATGACCACAATGATCAAAATAATTATCACAGTGTATGACTGCCACAGATACGAGCACCGGAACGACAACTATAACTGATGTGGAGGATTTCAAGGTCGAGTCCAATACTTTAGAAATTAGGAAAACAGACCACGTCGACCCATACAATGATATACATGCCTAAACAAAGGACATCAACATGCGTATTGACTGTACAAAGACTAGACCAACCTGAAATTTTGTACATGTTGTAGAGTAGGTGATCACTCTTTGGAGGATTGCCCTACCATGCTTGAAAAAAAAATAATAAAAAGAACATTAGTGTCTTGTCTAGTGTTCAGAAGTGTGATATTGCTCAAACTAAGAATTTACAAATTATTACTCAAAAAGGAAAAAAAAATGGTAGGGATAATCGACAAATAAGTAAAATAAAAATTAAAGAAGATTATCCTAATCCCGTTGAACAAAAACGACTATATAATGACGCATCAAATATATTCCAAGAACTAGCTGCACATGAAGAAAATGATGACTTTCGAAAGAAGATTACTAACGAACTAATTAAAATAATCAATAATGACGAGTTTGTTGCAAAGCTAATAGATCTAATGTACAATCGTAAAAATAATTCCGACAAAGATAAATAGGTTAAAAGTATATGTAGGCTTAATAAAAAAAGATAAATGCGATGTTAACCCATTAGTTGATCTCGAAATTGAAAGCTACCATGTTCGACAAGTCGTTCTTGACTTCGGATCGGAGGTAAACATAATGACCAGAGACACGTGGGAACAACTTGGTATACCATGACTAAATGAATCTGGCATATATTTGAAACTAGTGGATCAATGATTTATCCAACAAATTGGTGTCTGGAAAAATGTCGGCACGACTATTAAAGGCATCTCAACTAAAGTCAACTTTGAAACAATCAACCCCAGGGAAGGATCCAGTTCCTTCCCAAATCTGGTAGGTCAACCATGGGGACAAAAAATGAAGGAATCTATTTCATTAGATAAAGAAAGAATCAAAATTATGGGTAATGGGAAAAAAGTCACAGTTCCAATTTATCCATCCCAGGGAGAAGCTTGGAATGAACCCATAAATGAATATGTTGACATTCGACAGTTATACCATATACATAATAATGAATATTACATTGAATCTTGATTCGATCGGTTATAACTCAGATGTAGAATTATATGATTGGTATCTAGAAAATTATGAATTACAAGCAAGGGAATGTTGGATTATCCAGGCCATTCCTAAAAAGAAAACCCTACAATGTTTTTCTGTCACTACGATTCATAAAATATTTGAACAGAAAATTAGAGAGTATCCATCCCTGACACTAGTAAAGAATGAAGCATCAATCTGACCACCACTTAGATACAAAGAACATGAATCACCTGCACTTCATGTTAATCAAGTATCTAAAACTATAGATGAAAAAGGACAAATCCAAAGTCTATTCGAGGCATTTACAGGGAAAGCTACTCGATGGTGGGATACCCACTAGTTGAGACTACAAACAGGGATGAAATATTCAACTTACTTTATCGAAATATTTGTAGGGAAGAAGCTAATAACACAATCAAATATATCAGTCTTCACGCAAGGGTAGGACCCTGAGAAACACATCCATATATGTGAGAAATAATGGAGAATACTAGGTTATATTACAACTGACTGACAACAATACATCAACAGAAAATTGACATAACCGATAGAAACCTACGTTTCATAATATTCGGTCGACCAAAATCCAGTATTTGACAAAACTTCGCCTAGAGATAGAAACCACAATTGGGAAAAGTTCCAAATGGAAAATCGATCATCCCGAAACTTCAAAACCAGTTAATATAATATTTAAAATTGAAACAACGGAAAAAGATGATCTTGAACGATTGATAGTGGAATATTTTCTTCTAGCAATTTCGTAGTTCAAAGAAGGTATTTGACAGATTAATGAAAGTAAAACACTAGAATGGATGGATGCAAAAGTTAAGATAAAAGAAGTCGACTAATGATGAAAAGCCTTAAATTGCAAAGATTAGTGACTACTAGAACGAAGAACAAATAACATAAATAATAAAATTATTAAAATAATTTGAGAATGTTTTTGCTTGAGACTATAAGGATATCAAAGGACTAGTTCAAGAAATGAGTGAAATGAAAATCGACATAAAACTCGAGGCAAAACTTGTAAATAAAATACCATAAAAACTTGCACATAAATATAAGGAAATAGTAAAGAAAGAAATCGACACCATGTTGGAAACCAAATCATCTACCCTATCGATTAGTCAGAATCGGAAAGTTCAATGGTCGTTCAATTGAAGAAACACGACCCGACATGACTAAGAATTTGCGTCGAATTTCAAGAACTTAACAAAGTAACCCTCATAGACCCATTTCCGACTCCTTTTGTAGATGAAATTTTTAACGAAGTTGCAGGCCATGAGTCTTATTCGTTTACAGACAGATTTTAAGGATATGATCAATTAATTATCGCTTAAGAAGACCAAAAGAAAAGGACACTTGTATGTGAATTCCGATCATTCACATATAAAGTCATGTCATCCAGAATAAAAAATGCACCAGCTGTTTTCTCCATAATAGTGGTTAAATCATTTTAGGAATATATCAATAAGAATATGGTTGTATATTTCTATGATTGGAAAATCTATTCTATGTTGAAAAACCACTGTAAATGACTAAGACTTATGCTAGAAATATGACGATGGTTCCAATTATCCCTCAATATAAAAAGTGTATATTTTCAAATCCAATAGGAATCCTATTGGGACATGTCGTATGTAACAAATGCATTAAAGTCAACTTCGCAAATTTTAAAATTATTCTCGACTTAAAACCACCAGTGAATCCTAAGTAAGTAAGAGTCTTACTTGGACATACGGGATATTATAGAAAGTTCATCCGACACTATTCTGACATGACATAACTATTAGAAGAACTACTAAAAGAAAATCAAGAATGCAAATGGACCAACGAATGCGCCTCATCATTCAAAATTTTAAAGAAAAAATTAGTCGAAGCACCCATATTACGATTCCCAAATTGGTCGATCAGGTTTCATGTACATATCGATGCATCCGGCATAGCAATAAGAGCGATCTTAACACAACCTAGTGATGATGGAATGGACCATCCAAACACATATAGTAGTAGAGAATTAAATAAAGTTTAACGAAATTATTCAACAACATAAAGAGAAGCACTTGAAATGGTATTCACACTTCAAAAATACCGACATTACTTACTTGCTAATCCATTTGTGTTTTACACTGACCATCAAGCATTAAAGTATTTTGTCAATAAACTATTTCATCATGGAAGAATTTGTCGATGGTTATTCTTATTTCAATAATTTGAGTTTTAAGTCATAGTTCCACCGGGAAAAGCAAATGTCAGACCCGACCACCTGTCGAGAATCGACACAGGGGAAGAACCGATTGTAATAAAAGATGATTTACCATATGCACATCTATTTTGAATTGAAGCTTTATATTCTGACTTAGCAGAAATTGCTCAATTCCTAGAGGAAGGATGAGCACTAGAAGGGATGACCGATAAAAAGAAAAAGATCCTAGCGATGAAAGCTGCAGCGTACACTATAGTAAACAGATTCCTCTATAAACTAGGATTAGACGATGTGTTCTCGACCACGAAAGAGAAAATATAATCTACAAAGCACACTATGGTCCAGGTGGAGTATATTTTCAGACAGACACGACAACCATAAAAATCCAATAGTTGAGATTATGGTGGCCAACAACACACCGGGACTGTCTAGAATTTGTGAACAAATGTGACTGATGCCAATGAATAGGTCGACCTATACCAAGCACTGAAATTCCTTTGATATCAATAACCCAAGCTTAACACTTGACATTTGGGCAATCAATTTCATAGGACCATTTCTAATACCAGCTAGATGAACAGGGGCACGATATATTATCACATCATTCGAGTATGTCACTAAGTGGGCAGAAACATAACCAGTTGAAACTTGCTCAAGTGAGATAGCCGCAAAATTCATATATGAGAATTGTCACTAGATTTGGATGTCCATTGACCTTGATCAATGGCCAGGGGTCACATTTTGTAAACAAAACAATCACATCTTTGATAAAACAATTCATGATCGAACATCAGAAGAGTACAACATATTATCCCCAATATAGTGGTGCAATTGAATCCTTTAACAAAAAATTAACTAGAGGATTAACAAAAATATGTAACATAGACAAAGACAATTGGGACGAAAAAATACTTGATGTATTATGGGCATCCAGAAAAAACATACAAACGTTCGACAGGTCAGACACCATTCTTACTTATCTATGGACATGAAGTAGTCGTACCTTTACACTTTCGAAAACAGACTCCTCTAATCGTCGACATATTACACATCGATGTCAAGAATTCCAGAAAATAAATATTAACGCCACTATCTAAACTACAAGAACACCGATTAATTGCAATACAACGTCAAGAAATCCAATAGAAAGAGCAAAAATCTAGGCACGATTGAAATATCAAAAGTAAAAACCTGACGGTTGGAGACCTTGTGTTACTATACAGTAGTTGAGTAAAGGGAAATACTAAGAAACTACATACCTAATGGATGGGTCCATACATTGTCGAAGAAATCAATGCTAACAGATAGTTCTGACTAAAAACAATACATGGGAGTGTATTTAAGAAGTTAGTTAATGGTGCCCTACTAAAGCGGTATAAACCCTAAAAAAACCGGTTGTATAACTATAAAAAAATTGAAACATATATATAACCTATAAAAACCTAAACACCAGAAAACAATGCACGAGAAAACCAGTATGACAGGAACTTGAATCAATTCTGGGGCAGGCAACAACAAAATATTGTTTAGGAGATATAACCATCGACATAACAAGCATTAGGAATTCTGACCACTTCGACATCACTGATACCATCATGATCTAGAAATCCACTGACATAAAGAAGGGCCAATAGTACAAAAAAGTCATGATGAACACCGACATTTGGAGCACAAAATTCGGCATGCATCGAGAGAATCAACAACAACTCGTCCTTTACAATCAAATACACCATTAATACCACCAACCACTACGCAGTCTCTTTCTCCAAATAATTCCGCTATAAATACCACACTAAAAGAAACTTGGACTTCATTCTGCACAAAGCTTCAACACTAGAGCACAATATACCCTTTGTTGAACTAGAGCATCTGACCGACATAATGGGCCCGAAAAGTTCGACCACAAATAACAGATCCATCACAATAAAGATTAAAGAGTTGGGAAAATCCAGCACACCACTCGAGAACCAACTACACACTATTCGCAGTGCCAAAGTCTCTAAAACACATTGGAAGAGGATATGGAAGGAAATTAAGGAATGGGGAACCGAAAAAGACAACAAATGGAGAGAGGAAGCTCAAAGATTGAGCACTATCACAATCCTCAGCTACATAGATGCACCGCTTATGGATAGTTTTGTCAGCACAAAAGAACTAATTGCATAATTTATTATAAGCACGTACCATAATGGAAAATTATATTTTGACATCACTGTGGAAATCATCGACGATCTAATCTATAGGATTACTAGATTATCAAAAAAGGGAGAATCGTTTCCTATTGGATTAAACCAGGGCCTCGTGGAAGAACCAACAGGTACAAAAGTAGGAAAAAACCAAAGAGGGCTAACAGTAAGTCAAATCATCTATGGCATGCCAAAATTATCTCTATGGATTTAACAAGCACAGGAAGAGGTTCCGAATTAAAGCTCAACATGCTTGAAGAGGTTCAAAATGTGTCGACAAAAGGCAAAATTTATCGTTGGGCTGAACATTTAGCGGATATAATTAATCACATATACATCAAATGCCAGGAGGAGGGCGCTAAGATCAGGTACACCTCATTGATAATCTAGATAGCCATGTACCATCTCCAACCTGTTGGAGACAAGGATTTTATTGAACTAAATCGGTCGGCCATGTGGAGTCATTTGTGCCAAATGGTTGTCGACTAGGAGAAAAAACAATGAAAATATAGATCGACACATGGTTTCAAGCACTAAAACTCAAAACAACGTGTTGGTGAGTACCTTAGAACGTCCAATGGCATTTTCCACCGACAACAGATATCCAACTCGAGTTGGACCCCATGTCGATTTGGTATCTACAGGGTGCTGGGGGTACCTCCAGGGAACTCAACTTTTACCAAATGGTTGAGGAAATATTCAATGAACTTAGTCGAAAATCTAATACCAAATTGGATATTTCAACCATTGCACAAAGAACCAATCAACCAATGGTTGAACCCTTAACCGACGATGAAAAAGAATAGGACTATGAAGTTTGATTGCATATAAGCACCTTCACTCTCGATCACAATAGTAATAGTGACATTAACCCATTGAGGGTCACATTAACAACTTCACAACAACCATAGGAGGAAGCAGAGTTTACTGATGAAAGTACCCAATTTGATACTCCTCTTCCAAAATATGCACTAACTAAAGAAAATATTTGTCGAATAGCCGACGAGTTATTTGAAGCTTGACAGAAAAGGAAGAGAACAATAAAAGGAAAGGGGAAATGCAAACTAATCCTTCAAGAAACAACTGAGGATGATGATGTCGAATTATATGATAGTGTGACACTAATATTGGAAAAGGTCATTAGGAACAAAATCCCAGTTGATGAACAATTTCACAAGTTTATCACAGAGGAGGAAGAACAAATAGACAAGCCAAACACAAGCCAAAAGAAATTAAAGTTCGTTACACCATCGTCTGTCGATCTCACCCACACCCCACCACCTCCATCTTTGAACCCGGTTATCCAAGAAGTCATGGAAACTTCGACAACCTTTACACCACTTTCCCTCACAAATCCATACATGTAGACATTATCTGCACCGCGCTAAGCTCGATTTCAAATTGACAATGAACTCCAAGATTTTATAAACCAATTACCTTATCTTCTTCTTGATTTGAAAAAGTTGTTAGTCAAAATTTCAGTTTTGACTGTGGAAGCTCCGCAACCTAGTTTATCCGTGCTCAATAGTACTGAGCCCCCACATTTTACCACTCTACAAACACAAGCCATCAAGTATAACAAAACCAACATTTAGAAAGATCCTGACTTATCTAGTGATATTGTAGCAAAGCACACTTCCTCATTTATCCCTTGACCTATCGTACCTCTAAATGTACCATAAAACATCCCACCCATTTAACAACCCATCACCGACACGGCTATTGAAACTATTGATTTCATCGATCCTATAATTTCATCGACCTCGGACCAACCACTATCACAAGAAGAAGTAAGTCTACTCATCGACTTACATTGCTCACTTATCTCACCTCTACCACCATCACCACAAATCACCAATCTCATCGAGTCTCCCGACACTATCCACCCTACTCATCTTAGTCCTAATATATCCCCAGTCATCGCACAAGTCCAGGAAGCTGCAGTAGAAGAGGCTCGATAGAACAAGTCCAAGGAATAGATAGACAGAACAAAGAACAAGAAAGAAGAAAAATAAATAGAGGAGAGAAAAGAAGAAACAAGAAAAGGAACAACAAAGACAACTACAATAGTCTCAGTAGCAAATATATTCATTAGTATATCTAACTCAACTTGGTTCGATAGTTACAATCAAAACACAAAAAGCCAAAGATGAAGAATTCAACCTATTGACAGATGCTATTAATAGGGAGTACAAGCATAGAAGAATCAGAAATAAGGAACAAACTAAGAAAATGGAAAAATAGAAGAAGGAATTCTTAACCAAATGTGAAAACTTAGCACGATAGTTTGTCACAATTTCAGCAGGGGTCAACTCAGACTGACCCCTCGACAAAGCGTATCAAATATTTGGAAGTGTCCTATCAAGTTTCCAATAATATTTAAAATAAAGACAATAGGAGCAAGTATAGGGAACCATGGTGTTACTCATAACTCATTTTACAACATACCAATACGTTGGACATTATTCTTTCACGACTGGTGTCTTGCGAAACTGGTACACTTACTATGGTTGTGTATTTAAGAAAATGCAAAATACACATGAACTCATCAGTTCATTTCAATATCGCCGACAAGTTTACAGTGAAGCAATGACACATACCATTTACAATCAAATTGTCATGGAGAATCAGAAGCTTGAAAAATTGGAGTGATAAGAACATCAATGGATCAGTCAAGCTTGGTCTATTTTAGCTAGTATTGACAAGATCAGGCCGCAGCTGCAATATCTTCTTTCTAATACCGATGAAAAGAAACGACTCTTGGGAACCAAAATGGTCAATATTTTGGGCATAGATATGCACAAGAAAATGGAAAACTTGCAGAGCCTCACAACTTTAACCATCGACATACAAACTTCCCTTCATGCTTAGGAGGAGTTTTAGCATCAACTATCTATGTTTGTAGAAGCTATTGTAGAAGAATGTGTTCAAGTACAACTATCCACTAGTCAAGATAATCCAAAATTAAGAGACAAACAAGATCATAACTATTCATATAGAAAAAGGGCCATCTCCCCATTTCTTCGGGGAAAAGAAATATTTTGAGGTGGGGGAGATGTCTGACTAGGTACCTCAATCAACAAAAGTAAACATTTCGATCTCATAGGTCATTTTGGTTGGTTCAACTGACATGTAGTTATGTAATTTTTTGTAAATCATATATATAGGTTGTAGAGCCGGATAAATACTTGGTTCGGTTTTATGTAGGAACCCACATGTGTTCTTGATTAATATAAGTTGTTATTATGTCTACCATTCCTTGTCTCTTTTCTATACCATTGTTATATGAATATGTATATGTATCATTGGTAACCTTGCAATCTGATTGATTACAACAAGACTATTATCACATTCATAAACACTTAGGTATTTAACATGCTGATAAAATATTTGATAGTATGGCATGAGATTATTGGTGGAAAGATAACTTATGATTTGGATATTAGCTTATGATGGCATGATAATTGGAAGTAATGTTTTAGTTCTAGTATGGTATCTTGTTTATGATGGGGGATACTTATTTTATTCTCAATAGAATGATGATTTTATGGGAAAGTTTTATTTTCTAGTGTGTTGTATCTTCATGTAATAAGGATTGGTTGATCATGATGATATTTTTACATTGCTCGTTATACATTGCATTGGTTCATATTAACCAGTTTTTGCACATCTTCCTTGATGTTGTCAATAGTCCCCATGAGCTCACGTATGTCCCTATGGTTATCATCAATTCTAGAATCTTGACAACCCATTTGGTTCGCCATCCATTTCACCTCCTCGATGGTTGCGCTACCATCCTTGACACCCCTATTCATTAGGTTGTAAATCCATCACGTATTTTTCTTTATGTCCTGCGGAGTTGCATGTAAATCATTCAAGGTGACCTCCATGTTGTTGTTTTCCATTGGAACCCGAGAGAGGAACAAATTCATGTGCACAGAGGGAACAGGCTGAGACGGCTAAGTGTTGGGTCGCCTTTCATTTTCGCCAATGCAGAGAACACCTAATGAGATATGCATCTGGGTCATCTCTACAGGAATTTTCATTTCAATGAATTCTATTAAATTTTGAATCAATCCAGACACTTTTTAAGAAATTTAATAAATAAAATTAGTGGATCACACCAATTTCATCAAAATTTGCATATATAGAAAGTAGATTGAATTATGCAACTAACGGTATTGTTTGTGAAGAGAAATTGTAAGTATTTGATATGATCCGATCTCTCTGAAATTGGAAGAAGAGTCAAAAATGGGATGGAATTCCATTTTTGAACATTTACAGGTTTTTGATCAAACTAATCTTTTGACCGAAAAACAATCATCTTTTGGCTGAAAAACAGTCATCTTTCAGCCGAAAGTTAGTTTTAACAAATAGAAAACAGTTCGGTCGAAAATCCCTATTGATTTTTTCCGTCGGCGGGAGAAAAAACTCGAAACATTTTTTCGAAACACCATTTCGTTTCATATTTATATGAATGTTATATATACATATTTGATCAACATTTTACACAGTTATAGACGACCGAAGGCTCTTTTTTCTGGTAAGTGTTCTTAAAACTTATATTTTAAAATGAAGGCTATTTTTATTTGATGGAAAGCATTATTTTGGAAAATTTGTTATGGTAAATTGTTCTTAGAGACTATCCTGCTATTTTTCTTTAATAGTAAAGATTTTTTTCGTAAATGTTTATGGTAAAATGTTTATAGTAATGTGTTTTTAGAAATTATCTTCTAAGGTGGAGACTTTTTTCCTTTACTGAAGATGTTTTTGGAAAATATTTTATGGTACAAATTTTCTTAAAAATTATGCACGAATTTATTCTATGGAACATTTTTTTATAAATATTTTGAACAATATTTTATGGACATATTTACTTTTTATAACCTTGTCTTAAACTGGTTAATTATCAATTTTTAGTAGTCATATTTTGGCATTTTAATTGGTAATTTATATTTAGTGAATGCGGCTTTATATTGGTTAATTATACTTTTATAACATTTAAATAAACTGTAAGTTTTCTATAATTGACGTCGCCTAGAAGTGCCAGATTTGTTTGATAATCTGCCTTTTAGCCATTATCACTACTTTTTGTAGTCATATTGCTTGAGGTGGATGACTCTTACTTTTATTTTATTTTCCAAGGTGAATTTTTTTCTTTGATGATTAAGATTCTCTCTAGGACAATTTATTCTGAGGTGAAGGTATACATTGAATAATCATGGGCAACAAAAAAAACACGAAAGAGGAAATGTGATCACACTCGAGATGATGCCTTACATAATGAAAAGCAAAAACTGAAATACCATGAAAAAAAGAAACAAAAGAATACAAATATTGAAGACATCACTAATGATGATGTGATTAGAAATGATGATGTAACTAGAGACTTGGATCAAAATGTTGATGATATGAATATTCAAAATCTAACTCAAGAAGAAATTGAACCAGGTATGAACAAAAATTGTAAATTTGTTTAAAATGCAGTAACTGGTTTTTGTAAATGATTGTATTTTTGAATATAATTTCCAAATGCAGATACAAATGTTGAAGATGTTGAAGACATTGAAGAATCACAAAACAATGCAAATATTCAATCCAATAGAGGTAATATATATATATATATCTGTGTGTGTGTGTGTGTGTGTGTGTGTGTGTGTGTGTGTGTGTGTGTGTGTACATACATACATACATATATATATATATTGGTTATTAAAATATTTTAAACCATGTAATTATAATCATAATTATGAGTCATATTTTTATGATTCAAGTTAAGTATATTTGAAATATGCTAAATTAAAATTGAAATTCAAATATATATAGGTGTCTTCATCATTGACGATGACATGTTACAAAATGTTGATAAAGAAAAATTCAGAAACATGAAACCTTACCATATTGTACGATATCGTGCTGAAAAGATGCATGAACAATTTATGGGAAAAGAATAAGTGGCAACAAAAGCTCAAATTTTGAGGTGTTTGTTAGTCTCAAAGAAGTTGAAGGAAGCTTGGTCATTATTGGGTATTCAAAAGAAGACAAGAGATTCAAAGGTGAAGCAAGATGTGTTCGAAAATATATCCAAAGCAATAAAAACGATTGGAAAATCCAGAAAAAAAGATACTAGTGCTGCACGTAGAATAATACAAACAATAATTATTTCATCTAGTACTAGACAAAAACATTTGGAAACACAGACCACAAATCTTATCGGAAATTCATGAAAAACATTGTACAAATATAAGAAATTTCAATTACAAATAGATGCAAATTATGAGCTTGCTAGTTGGGCAATTATTTGTAGACAACCCTATAAAGATAGGGTCGGTGAAAGTGTTAAATCTATGATGCATGAATAGTGGGTGGCAAATTCTCGTGTTTCACCAAATGCAAGGGATGTGATATGATGCAGAATATTGTTGAAAGCTAGGCTTTCACATCATTCAAGCATACAGTATGCTCATACACAGCCATCCAAGACAAGTATTGGGAAGGGACGTCCAATCCACCTTTCTATTCATCTTTGATGCTTAATTATACATTATGAGAGAGGTTGGAGCAGTTGTACCTGCTCCAACTACCCATTTGTTAATATCTATTTAAACTATATAATTATATAATTATGATGACATTTAGGAGGTAGTGGCCCCCTCTACATCTCCCCCACAAACAAAACGTTTCTTCGTCTCGAAGAGAACAAAGAAATATGCATCAACATCCTGGGTCTTTGCTACTGCTGAAGTATTCCTCACTGTGCATCAACCATGCATACCTGTTTGCATAGGTAACTCAGCCACAACAACCGCCAGCTTGATAGGAAAACACACATGTACAAGGCTCTACTGTGACTAGTTACTCTTCAGCCTCCATCTTCAATTTGGCAGTAGTCCATCGAAGTCTCATCCTCTCACAACGGCGGGCAACCGTCTTCTTCCACAACGAGGTCTTTTGGTTTAAAGCCTCACACTGGCTCATCTGACCGGCATCTCCATCGGTTCAGGAAAGCAGGTCCTTTTGGCTCTTCAACTTTCTATGTCATTTCTCTATCTTCTGGATTTCCAAGGTCACAACTTAGGAACAGTTTCAGCATTTTGATAATGAGGGGTACATTGTTATCATGTCTCATTGAAGCACTTTGTTGTGTAGGTGAATGATATCTGCTTGAATGTGTTTGTCATCTTTTAAAATACCTACAAGATTGTGTGATGCATGATCATGTGTATGATGATCAACTACTTTGGACTGACTCAGCCTTATCTTACAATAGTCGACTAGATACCGACTTAATTATAGAAATGAGGAGATCGCCTGCCTTTAAGAAAGACCCACGTTTAACCTCCTCGACTTGGACAACACAAAACATTTAATGAACGAACATTAAACTCAACTTATAGTGGTTTGCAAGAGACCAACTTTACATAAAGTGGAGGGGATCGCCTGCCTCTATTGAGACTCATGTTTAACCCCCTCAAAATTCATCAATTACCTTTACAAAATTAACTTGACCACTTGAAACCCTATCAAATCAATTTAATATTTTTTTGACTATGTCACAACCAATCGAAATGAAGGTACCAACCACCCTTACATATACCAACCGACATGTTTGTAAAATACTCAATCAACATGTTTGTAAAATATTCAATCGACATGATCCAACCAACATGAATCAATCGACATGACTTAATCGACATGCCTTAATCGACATGCTTCAACCGACATGACTCAGTCAACAACCTTTTCATTTTACACAACCGACAAGTAGTCGATCTCGACTGACATGGACATCGACCAATTAAATCATATCGACCAAACATAAAATAAATGCTCAGAAGGACCAAATAGCATTTACCCCCACATAGATTATTATTCATCGACCAAATTGCTTAAAGTTGCTTACTATGCACAAAATAAGAATAGCCGACAATTATATTGATCAATTGAGGAGCATCTAATGTATGCACAGTAGGTTGTTCAGCGGACTGAAGTTTGCTTCGGTCGATTTCTCTTTTCGACTAGAGTGGTCGACAGGTCCAAATTAGTCAATTGATATTCTGGATGGTTTCGATCGTCTTCATTTGCAGTAGCTGCATTTTGATTGCTAATATCATCGGTATTCTCACAAGTTACTTGCCCAATCGACTGAGAAGATGGTGATCCTCTCGTCTACCATTCACATGTAAGCTTCTTGGTCCTCTGCTTTTAGTGCTTGAAACCTCAATTTTTCTGCACGTGTAGCTCGCTTCCTTTTCCTGGCATGCCATGCCTAGACACCATCATTGCCTTATTTTTGACCTTTCAAAGTAGCTTGCCCTTGCAACTGAAATTCATGAGCTGTATTTAACAATTCATTGAAAAACTTTCTCTTCTTTGTCTCCACATGATTTCTTTCTTCCTCTTCCAGCGTTGTTTGCCTCTCTGCATCCCTCCTCATGCATTGACGCTCATCGACTTCATTTGTTGAAGCATATTTGGGCTACTTCTTTGTCGAATATCATATCTTTGAGAGCTTTGAATCCCAACCTTCAGATGTGACGGTTCATAAGCACGTGGAAGAAGTTTGTCTCCAAGTGTGTTAGTCGGTGGTTGGTTCCACGACTTCATATGGCAAGCAGTCCATAGTCTTCATTAGCAGCCGATTTCTTTGACAGAGGGAATGTGTAATGTTCTCAAGTGGCTCGGATGAACGGATTGTTGGAAACACTTCTGGTCTCAAACCTAATAGCATACAGTTGAAATCAACTCATTCAATGTGTGAATGGTGATTAACAGGAGTCGATTTTAACAGTCAAATAGACGATTGCAGGGGTCGACTTAGGCACTTTTCAGTGATCACATATTTAGATATTTGCACGAACATGCAGGCGATCTTCCATATTTATTTGCAGACCATCCTCCACCCTTGCTCGCTCATACCACCGACGGCTAGCAACACTTTTGATCGCTAAGTGGAACAATAGTAGGGCGTCGAAATCCACCAGCAGCTTCATGATATCATATTAAAGGGTATTCGGTGGTGACAGTATTTCAAGAAGCATGCAGTCGGTGAGCACGGACCATGGTAGTTGGCGAGCATTTCAATGAGTAGATTGATTGATGGGCCAAGGTGAGTATATATTCTATTGATGTTTGTCGGCTGAACTAGATAGATTATCGATTGAACCTTTCTGGCATTAGGCGATTTGGGCAGACTTCAAAAATGCTTCAGCGATCAAGCAACCTTTACATTACTTATTCTTCTTTTCTTTTTTCAAAGGGATTATTTCACGAGAATCCTCACATTCTCTTCCAAGATCGAACCAGTCTCCATCCGTTGCTGCTGTCACCTAGACTGAACGGAGACCGGTAATGAAGCCAGATGTTGAAAGCTAGGCTTTCACATCATTCAAGCCTACAGTATGCTCATACACAACCATCCAAGACAAGTATTGGGAAGGGATGTCCAATCCACCTTTCTATTCATCTTTGATGCTTACTTATACATTATGAGAGAGGTTGGAGCGGTTGTACCTGCTCCAACTACTCATTTGTTAATATCTCTTTAAACTATATAATTATATAATTATGATGACATTTAGGAGGTAGTGCCCCCCTCTAAAAATATCTTGAAATCAATATGAAATCCATACAAAACATATATTGGAGATGACTCAAATACAATTGTTCAATAAATTCAAATATGAACACAATGAATTGAATTTACTAATCAATACATTTGTACAACAGAAGCCATGGTATGTTAGACCTATCACTATTCGTGAAACATGTTGTTGTTGCTATCATGTTGAGTTTGAATTATATTATAACACATTCCTTCGGTTTGGTAAAACATTTGGTTGAATTCACCTCCTTCCAAAATTCGTGCTTTTATATCTGAAATTCTATGTGAAAGAGATAGTCACGAGATTTTTTACAACAAAATATGTGTCGATGGAAAGAAATGTGATCATTGTGGAAATATAGCTTTATTCCACCATAAATATCCTTTGATATTAACGATCAGTCATTATCAAATATCATAGTTGATTGGAAGAGGTATGAATATGTCACTTATTCCCACAATTCTACAAGTTCTTCAAACGCTTTTTCGAAAAGGATAGATTTACAAGAAGATAAAATCAATGTTACAAAGTTTTTGAAGAAGTTTGAATTTTTTTTTTATAAATACATCAAACATTCACATAGAGCATGATGGAAAGACATACAAGTCAAACAATCACGTGATTTTTTTCCATAGGGAACTATTTTTTCTGTGGTTGATTTCACAGAGAATTACACATTTGAAGCAGAAAAATAAATATAGAGTGAATATTATCAGTCTGACCAAGTTTCTATATTTGTCCATGTTCTATATATACATGCTCAACAAAATGTTAATGATATAGAAAGCGCGAATGACAATAGACATGTGATCAAGGAATATCATTTCTATATCAACGATTACCGCACGCATGATACACATTATGTACAACATTGTTTTGATCTTATTTATGGCTCATTGAAAACATGTGGAGTTGTAATGAATGAACATTGGATATGGTTAGATGGATGTGCTGGGAAGTTTAAATCTTCACGATCATTCTTCTGGCTATGTTGCCTTCATAAAAAAAAATATTAAACATCGTTGGATTTTTTTTGAAACTGGTCATGGAAAAGGGGAGCACGATGGTGTTGGTGCGTGTGTAAAATGAGCACTTCAAAGGTATCAAATGAACCATTTTGTCGATCGATTTGTGTGTGCTGATCAAGTTGTTAAATGGTTTCGTTTAAATATCAGCCATGATTACAATCAACAATCAAAAGATGTGCGTAGGTATGAACTTTGTTTTCAAAACAAAATTATTCAACTTGGAATGACTTTAATATGTACATTTACTAACATTTTACTCACATGTACATGTAAAATTGTTTATGTTTGGACAGTTTTTTTGGCATATTGGAATCCAAGATATAGAAATATCAATCCCATATGATGCTAGCACTATTCATGGAACTCGAGATTTACACTCAATAAAAAAATCTTCCAAAATGTGTTTTCATTTGATAGTAGGAAGCTAACATGTTTTTGTTAGATTTTTATCTTCGAGCTACTATTGTGATCTTAGGATATTTAATTGAGAGAATAACATGCACAACAATAAATAAAAAAACACAACACAAGAGACAAGAGACACAAAGAATTTTCCTCGGGGAAACCATAAAGGAGAAAACCCCACAACTTCCTCAGAGATAGAATCACCACCAAAGGTAAAACCAGAAAATAGTAAGATGATCTCTCGATAGCAGCAATCTCTCTCTCTCACACTGATAGAGATTCTCCTCTCTCACTCATGCGCCCCAATGAGTGAGTGTGTGTGTCCTAAATAGAGAGACTCACTCTCTATCTATATTCTTTCATTCACTTGGAACCCACTCCATCATGTCGGCCTCACTTAACAATTACTTACTAGAGCCAACATCTCTAGGAGTGTCTAATAACCCTAGTGCCCTACAACTTGTGGGGACTTTGCCTCCCCCGACCAACACGGAGGTTTATCCTTAACACAATGGTGGGGACTATTTCCTTGACTTACAATGAATCACCTAGGGTCGACTTCACTAGGATAGTCTAATAACCCTAGGGCCCCACAACTGTGGGGACTTTAACCCTTGACCAATAGGAGGGTTACCCACAATGACTTGACATGAATTTCTCATTATAGAAACTTCCTGAAATAAACATTGGGGTATGAAATGACTCAAGTATATTACAATACATCTCAAAATGAACATCGGGTTACAATAGATAAGAAATACAAGTGAATACATTCCAAAGTTACAATTACATCAACACTCCCTCTTAACTAGGAAGGTATTATTTTGACACAATTTTCAGCACTGGTCTTCTTCTCTGGATCATCTCGTCATCTGCATATTCAAGTCTTCTTAGTCTTCAATTCATCTTCATCTTCAAGTCATCGTCATCTTTGGATCTGGATCATCACTGGCTCTGGATCATCACTGGACATCATCACTGGATCTGGATCATCACTAGATCTGGATCACCACTGGGCATCAAGACTGGATCTGGATCATCACTGCTATATAATCATCACTGGATATGGATAACCACTGGGCACCATCACTAGATCATCACGGGTTCTATCTCATGATTCTTCTCGTCACAGGAAGTTCTGCAGAGCCAACCCTTTTTCATGCTTGTTGTAGGCATAGCCTCCATGTAGGTCTTCTTCAGCACTTATATCTGACCTGCTCATTAGAATGGCATGCCCAACACTCACATTTGATCATGAGGGAACACATCCCAACAATCACTTCAGAAAAGCACAGTACTCACATCCGATCATGAGGGAACACATCCCAACAACCCTATCGGAAAGGCTCAACACTTATATCCACCCATGAGGGAACACATCCCAAAAACAATGATGGAAGGGCTCTGCACTTACATCCACCCATGAGGGAACACATCCCAAAAACAATGATGGAAGGGATCTGCACTTACATCCACCCATGAGGGAACACATCCCAACAACAATGATGGAAGGGCTCTGCACTTACATCCACCCATAAGGGAAAACATCCCAACAACAATGATGGAAGGGCTCTGCACTTATATCTGATCATGAGGGAACACATCCCAATAGTCATATCAGAATGGCCCCCAGTCCTAGACCGAGCTACCTGGTAACTGAACAGGTGCCTCCATTCTCCTAGAGAATGGCAGTTGCCCTTACATCCGACCTGCTCGTCGGAATGGCCAACACTCACATCTGACATGGGAGGAACCTAATCCTTATGACAGAATGGTTCAGACCTTACATATGATCAAGTGGGAACACATCCCTCTGTCACATCAGAATGGATTCTCACTCCTAGACTGATTTTTCCTAGTAACTAACCAGGTGCCTCCATTCCCAGAATGGCAGTCGCCCTTACATCTGTACTACTTGACAAAATGGCCAGCACTCATATCTGACATGGAAGGAACCAATCCTCTCACAATGACAGAATGACTCAGCCCTTACATCTGACCATGTCAGAACCAATCCTCTCATCATGTCAGAATGGCTATGGTTCTCATCACTTTCCCTTGGAGGAATCCTCGATCTAGAGAACACCAAGCTTCTCCATGAAGTACTCGAACTTCAGCCTAGCCAATGGCTTCATCAATACATCAACTATCTATTCCTCCATAACAACATACTGGAGCTTTACTACTCCCCTCTGCACCATATCCCTGATATAGTGATACTTGATCTCGACATGATTCGACTTGTCATGGAACACCGAGTTCTCCGACAACTTCACATGACTCTGGTTGTCGTAATGTATACAAGTATCATCAACTGGAGATCAAATAAATTAGACAGTAGCTTCCTTATCCATATTTCCTCACAACTAGCTGAACAAGCTGCGACATACTCTCCTTCAACTATACTCAGTGCCACATAGGATTGCTTCCTGCTAAACCAAGAGATCACACTTAATCCCATACTGAAGCAACACCCTGAAGTGCTCTTCCTATCGATGGCACTGCCTGCCCAATCTAAATCAAGATAACCCTCTAGGTTAATCTTCTGATTCACATCGTACTTAAGCCCATAATCAACTGTACCCCTTAGGTACCTCAGAACATGCTTTGCAACAATTAAGTGAACATTTCTCAGATCTGTCAAGAACTGGCTCAAGGTGTTCACAACAAAGCAAATGTCTGGTCTCGTGTTCGTCATGTACATCAAGGCCCCAATCATCTGACGATACATCGTAGCATCAACCAACTCTGATGAAGCATCGCTCAATAGCTTTAGGTTCGATGCCATAGGTGTGGCCATAGCCTTGCAGTACATCATCCCAAATATTTTTAGGATATCTACTGCATACTTTCCTCATCCAAGGAAGATTCCATCCATATTCTACCACACCTCCATGCCTAGAAAAATAGTACATCGAAACATAACAGGAGCATCACTAGTCTTCCACCTTCAACCTTGAAGCAAAGGTTGGAATCTGCTTTACTCTCAGCAATGCCTAGAGTCATCAGTAATCTATCCACCCTGTTGTACCATGTCGAACCTTAGATTTTCTGTAGTCACTCCCTCTGAAGCGAAGCATCATACTCCCTCTATCTTTTGTACTCTATGTACTGAAACATTTTGCACTGGAGTGACAAGTAGCTTCCTATGCTACTAGTATTCTATGTATCCATCTAGTGTATAGAATTTCATCTTCAACCTTGTAGAAAAGGTTAATATCTTCATCAATCTCATCATGTATGTGTTTCAATTCCTTACTGGCTACAAATGTCTCTTCATAGTCTATGCCTTCTTTTCGTGAGAAGCCTCGTGCTACGAATCCTGCTTTATATGCCACGATGTTTCCATCTACTGCATGATGGAACTACGAACTTCTCTTCAGGTCTCGATACTGCATCCTAGACATCATTCTTCTTGAACTGGTCTTCTTGGTTACTTCTTCATAGCTGGAAGGTTTTGCATCAATGATGTTGCTGCATTCGTCATATTATTCTTCATCTTGAACTGTCGTCACTTGTTCTTCGGAACAAGTTTCATCCTTCTTTGCTTGTAGGTGATTATGTATGCGATCTTTCCTACAATTCAAATGCATTTTTATGGTTAGAAACATTTCATAAGGAATATTCATACTGGCGAATTCTTATGCATAAATATATGATCATGCAATTATTTTATCCAATACAACATTCATCCATATCTCACGGAAACTTTTCTAGATGCCTTCCATCTCTACCAAGACAACATTGAGATTGTGCACTAATCCAATATGTCAGCAAAGAGGTTTCATTCTAGATAAGTAGCAATGGAGAGTTGTATAGCACCATGAGCTACTTACCCATCACATGCATATTAGTAGTATACTGTCGTTAATGCAAACATTCTATCATGCATAATACATCAACTAAATATAAACAAATGCATAACAAAAAACAATATCATGAAATGACAATTGAATACTTATCTTTATTTGTTTCGTGGGTAGACTCCTTCTTGATCCTTCCACTTCGTCATCTTCTTCATTCATGACTTCATCATTTCTTATCCAAGCTCTCAAGATGGATAATAGGTTCTTCAAGAATCGAGTCCTTCATATTCCTCATCGCTTGATGGATCTTCTTTTTATGGTGAGAGCTTGTTCTTCAATTGCTCCCATCTTCTCTTCTCTTCTTATGAGTCGAGCTTCTTCTTTCTCAGAGTCTGCTGAAAGTAATCAATTCCTTATGGCACACATTCCTAAAATGAATGAATCCCATGATCCTGGGAGGCCATTCAAGGTGGACATCACCACTACTGCATTCTTCACTTCTTCTTTTACTGCTACAAGTTGTTCTTTGATTTGAGAGACCCTTGTAAAGTATGACTCCATGGTCTCTGCATTCTGGATCTTCACATTCTTCAACTGGTTTCTTAAGGTCATATTCCGATTTCTGTTCTTCCCTTCAAATAGCTTGGTCAAGGAATCATACATATTTGGTGTCTTTAAGGAAGACACTTGTAGTACAAGTTGATTCGTGACTGAATCAGCAATGATCTTCTTAGCCTTGACCAAGTTCTTCTTGTGTAAGGCTTCTAGCCTCATCTCCCTTTGGAACTGGAACCTGTATACTCATGTAGGTGTCCAATCCATTTTCTTTAGAGAGATCATATACTTCCAGGCTTGGAATTTGTCAACTTTCCCAAGCTTATCATCAAGCTGATGTGATAGATCACTTTGAAATGAGAACCTCAAATGAAAATAACGAAAGATTAGATCCTACTGTTTTGAGGTGCCCGTCCTAGTTTCGAAGCTGGCTGATCTAGGGTTTGTCACAGAAACCCTAATTTTCAAAACTTAGAATATTCTTGATATGATTGGATAGAAATATATATCTCTTCAAATGGAGCTTTCCAGTGTACTCCTTTTCTGAAAACAGTGGAGGGAAGATCCTAGAATAGGAAGCCCTAGTTTTCCATTTTTTTCAATAGAAATGCCAGTTACTGTTTTTGTGGTATATATGCAATTACTGCTCCTCTATGTATTAAATTTCACATTGAGGTATCCTCGCATGTCTCTATTCCAACACCATAGGTTTCATTAGAGTTGGTTTCACCAATTGGGACTTATGGTCCTTTTACCAAGGTGACCTGTTACAGGACTGTTCAGAACAACAAAGTTGTAAGGAATGCCATGTATCACTGGTTCATCTTCTGAGTATAAATATCAAACCAAAGAAATTAAATTCTGTTCCCTTTCTGGAACAGCTTTAGAAATCACATTTGGACATGTGTATCCCAAGATATATCAATTCTCCCTAGGTGTCCTGTTTAGGGATGAATTCTGGAAGAGGCTGGAACTCTAACTTGGAGGGATAACATTTCCTAGAATATAGCAAATATGAGGCTAAATTTTGGATACAATGTAAATCAGGATTTTATCTTCGGCATATACAATTTTAAGCTCCTGAACCTTCGCTAATATTGGGATATAGTGAATGTACAAAAACTTAGCAGTTTTTGGTATTTAGGGTTTTTCTAGCTCGGGGTCAAACTAGGGTTTGGCTTTCCTGGAGTTTCACCCAACCAAAAAAATTGATCCAGGTCTCTAAAGTTCGATTTTGATGAGTATATCAATCATATGCCGGGATCACTCAAAAATTCCTCTTCTGTAAAAAGCCGTAATTTCCGCACTGAAAACTGAAAATGCTTGAAATTGAATTCCGCTTCAACAGAAAGATGCGCCCTTCAATGGAGAGTCAGCCTAGCATACTTTTGCTAATGGATTGTGGAGAGAGACCCAAAAATTAAGAATCCTTAGCTTCTGTAGCTGTATAATGTCTTCTTCTTAGGTTAGCTCTGATACCATGTTAGTTTTTTTTTTATCTTCGAGCTACTATTATGATCTTAGGATATTTAACTGAGAGAATAACATGCACATCAATAAAACACAAGCACAACACAAGAGACAAGAGACACAAATAATTTTCCTCAGGGAAACCATAAAGGAGAAAATCCCACAACTTCCTCAGAGATAGAATCAAGACCAAAGGTAAAACCAGAAAACAGTAAGATGATCTCCCGACAGCAACAGTCTCTCTCTCTCACACTGAGAGAGCTTCTCCTCTCTCACTCATGCGTCCCAATGAGTGAGTGTGTGTGTCCTAAATAGAGAGACTCACTATTTATTTATATTATTCCATTCACTTGGAACCCACTCCATCATGTCGACCTCACTTAACAATTACTTACTAGAGTCGACATCTCTAGGAGTGTCTAATAACCCTAGTGCCCCACAACTTGCGGGGACTTTGCCTCCTCTGACCAACAAGGAAGTTTATCCTTAACACAATGGTGGGGACTATTGCCCCAACTTACAATGACTCACCTAGGGTCGAATTCACTAGGATAGTCTAATAACCCTAGGGCCCCACAACTGTGGGGACTTTAACCCTTGACCAATAGGAGGGTTACCCACAATGACTTGACATGACTTTCTCATTATAGAAACTTCCCGGAATAAACATCGGGGTATAACATGACTCAAGTACATTAAAATACATCCCGGAATGAACATCGGGTTACAATAGATAAGAAATACAAGTGAATACATTCGGAAGTTACAATTACATCAACAATTTTTTTCCTATTTTCATGGAGGACACAAAATCAATGGACAATTGTGAAAACATCAATGACAATTATGTTAAACCTTGGAAACACAACAAAATTAATTTAAAAGGACAAATGCCACTTGCAAGCTTTGAAGAGTTGGAATCAGAGGACATTGCAATATCAACCGATGGTGATAGAATTTTCGATCTAGTTAGAGAAGGTAATTTTATGTATACTTTACTAAATTTGTCTATTTTTATTTTAAATATTTTTTACTTGAATGTCAGTTATATATATATATATATATATATATATGAAAGTGGTTTGATTTAATGAAGATGAATTTGACAAATTCAATGTTCTTAATTATGTGCAGGAGATGTATTTGTTGTGGTTGCACCCATAGACAACAATGAAAATGTGAGATATTATTTGATGCGATCCACAAAGAGTAAGATGAAATTATTGAAGGACTATGATGACAAAGGTTTTATATATGAAAGAGGGTCAATTCTATTAAAAGGTTATTTTTTTCAAGAAACATATCAAACTGAAAGTGACGTTCACTTTAAAGACTATCAACCTGATGTCATATGCTGCCAATTCTTACAGTGAGCAGCAACCTATTGGTGATATCTTTCTCACGTTTGGAATCCAACATCATGTGCCAACTATGGTCATCATCTCTAGGCATGTAAAACAATCCATTTCAATTAATAATAAGATCTTAGTGTTGTCTTTAAATCTTGATCTTTAATGTTGGTTTTATATGTTGTTTGAAATGTTATTAGGTGCGATAAAAACACACCAATTGACATGTGAAATACTCCATGGTAAACCTAGAAAACCAGTCCTCAGTTCTATAAGTGCACACCGTAATCTAACGCATCCTGGGTATGAAATGATTGACAAAATGGCATAACTGGACTTTAATATAAGACCTTGTAAAATTAGTTTTAATTCTTTAACATTCACCAACAATGGGAAGAACAGGAATTTGTTTGATTCTATTGCTACCTTGTTGGATAGTTGGGAAAAAATTTGGGTTAAAATTGGTTAGGGAAATTACAGAACAAGAAAGAATTAAAGGTACCTTTGACCAAAGCACTCGAAAGGAAGTTTTCAAACTTGGAAACGTTGTATTGTTGTGGGATAAGAATAAACAAAAGCCAGGGAATCATGGAAATATTGAAAATTTTTGGATTGGTCTGTTATCACACAAAGTGTAGCTACCCACTAAAGGTATCATATCCAGGACAATAGAGGTGAGGTAGCTAACCTGTGATACCGCAAGGGCCTTGTTCACTACTAAGGGAAGGTATTTTTCACACCAAACGTGCTCTTGTCACTTTAGATCAAACCATAGAATGATTAAGGGGTAGAACCTACTAGCTTATGAGGGTTAGTGAACCTACTCAAGACACTCTAAAGGATAAACAAGTGATGTGTAAGGTGAACAATGAGTAAGTATATCTAAATATAGAAAATGAATGTGGTAGTTGTGGTTAAAGCTAATTTTGGGAGGCTTAAGGTAATAGGAAAATACCCAACTTGAAGTAAAATGTACCACAATGAGTTTAATACAATATATCTAGATAGATCTAATCTAAATGAGAAATACCTGAATTAGATCCACCTAGGGTTTATACAATTAGGGGAAAAGTGGACCCAAGAGAGTATATTGAAATTTAAAATGACTATATCTAGATGTTTCAAGAGTATATCTATTGATTTGAGATGGGTCCATGCATACCCAACTGACAAATCTGAAAGAATGGCGAAAATCCCAAGGAGGGCATCCCACTTAAGAGTGACTAGTGCTGGAGGCAAGGGTAAATGAATTCATATTAAGTTGAAACTTTAGATCTAGGGTTTAAATATTTATTCCTAAGTGGGTTTTGATGGTCATCATAAAGTAAGCACACAATCTATCAAATCTAGAAAAATAGGGTTTTAACAATGAGTTTTGTGTGACAATTGAATAAAAATATGGAAATTGATACTAACCTTGTAGGTTGTACCTGAAAATTCTTGTGGCCACCTTGTACATCAATGATCCTTCCACTTAGTTACAATTTTGAGTGAGATCTAGCAACATTCGAGTAAAAAATTTTGTCCAAAGGAGGTAAAGCACCCTGTCCACTTGCGAATTCAAACTTTCAAAGTGAGATTTGATCCACAGATGCAAAATAAGCAATGCAAGTCATCCAAAGAGAAATGTTCGATGAAAAAAGTAACAATTGATCACTCCCTAAAAGATGAAAATGATCCACAATAATAGATGATGCAAGTCGGCTCCATGATCTCTCCTCCAGCAAGTCGGTGTCCTTGCAAGAATAATTCGACCCCACAAAAAGTATGTCATTTGCATGAATGATCCACTGAAATGTCTAAGAAAGAGGCATAACACTTTGTACAAGAACATTCACAACTATCTTAAGAGATTTTCCAAGAAATTTCTGGTATTCCAATATTTTCAGAGCCAAAAGTCCTTTTACAAATGAGAGAGCATCTCAATAAATACATCTCTCTAGTACACAAAACCTAGATCCAAAAATATCAAGGGCCAAGATCATAATATACAATCACTCTAATCAATGACTAAGATTATATGGATATACATCACATGGATCAACTCAATAATAGAAGAGAGGGACACCCACTAAGATGTCTAAGGAGGGGACGCCACATAAAAATATGCATAAGATATAATATAGCACAAGGTGGGGGCTAGGAGGTGATACATATCCTTCTCTAGCATGGCCCCATGGAACAATCACAAGGTATAATCACTAATCATAACATAAAGTGACAAAAATAACTAGGATGTCCTCCTCCAAATACATGAAAATTCCCCCAAGTGGAGAATGCTAGGACGTGTTGACCCCAGCAAATATACATTGGACCAATTTCATTCCATTTCCTTGCCTCAATTACCAAAATTAATCTCTTCATTAGCCATTTTCCATCATCAAAATATTGCCTCAGGAACATAAAATTGCTCATATCTCACTAGTGACTAAACATGGATGTCAAATGATTGAAAAAAAGAACCTGAGACCATAACAATATGGTGATATTGACTGGTTACACTCTATGTTCCCATCTGGATCCGTAGGAAATCCAACCATCACATGAAAAGCTTTTTATTTTAATTTTATGAGGTCAAATAGCTGCAAAGTGATGAAATAACCCATAACATCATTTGTAGATGCTTGAAACTGAAAACTGAGTGTATCAATGGACTCAAAATGTCCAAATCCATTAGGAATGAGAACCCATACATCATATGTCCATAAAAAATATATGTTAGAGGTCATATCCATTTCAAAATAATAATAATTATAAATCTTGTAAATGTTGATAACCATGAAAATAACACAAGTCATCATGAACTAAATAATGAATATGTCTAATGGACATTGATACACCACAAATATTTATCATCTACAATCATCAACCAAAACTCATCCCGGACCTTGTTGCTAACTTGGTCAAATTGGGCCGACCAAGTCAAGAATGATCAAAATGATGACCCAAATGAAAAACTTTGATGTTGCAAGTAGAAAATGGATATAACATGTTCAATTATCTTTGTTAGCATAAAGACTCAAGTACAAGTGGGTTTTGTTGGCGATTATAAGCACAATACATATAAATAATATATCCAAATCAAAGTAATTAGTTAATGTTAATAAGAACCTCAAGTGTATACTCATTCATAGATTTGGCCATTTTGCTAGTCAAGGGTGAAGGTGAATAAAACTAGGTAAGTCCAAGAGAATGACTTGACACTTGAGACTGTAATCCTCTATGCTAAAGGAAAATGGGATCCACAGAACACATAAAATGGACTAGGTGAACAATAGGGAATGGCAATGTCTCACAAATGTGTGGAATAATGAGAATGCTCCACTAGGATCTAGACAAGCGTCCTTTTAAAAATAATTTACTTACACAACAATAAGACACTAGTCAACCTCCAAAGGTAGCCTATTAGAGGAAATTTCAACTCAAAATGGGCCTTTTAACTTTAACTCAAATTCCATGTCATCATGTGTTAGCCAATGAAATTGATTTAAATTTGAAATACCGTATAGGTCTTAAACACTTTTTCAATATAAATTTGGGGATAGGTATCATGAAAAAAACTACTTTTTTTGTTTGTATTTTTGACATACCTCCTCGTGTTTTTACTCAAATTTTGATCGGGAGAGCTTGTTAGATGCGGAATTCCGCATCCAACGAGTACCCACTCAACATACTTTTGACGGACCCCGCTACCCCAAAAACAAGAAATACCTGAAAAAACGTGATGATGACATCATCATCACGTTTTTTCAGGTATTTCTTTTTTTGGGGTAGCGGGGTCCGTTAAAAGTATACCGAGGGATGCGGAATTTAATTCTGCATCCAACGAGCTCTCCCGATTGAAATTTGAGTAAAAAAATAGGGAGATATGTCAAAAATACAAACAAAAAAGTAGTTTTTTTCTTTTTTTCCTCCAAAATTAATAAATATTATTTTATTAAATTGTTTTAGGAGGCCCATTTTGAGTTGAAATTTCCTCTAATACGGTTCCCTGGAAATCCATCTAGGCTTCCGGTAAATGACAAAGACATAACCTTGATAAGTCAATCATACCCTATTTCCTTGCAGGGGAAAATGAGTCATACATTATACAATGAATGAATTCTCAGCGTATGCCAAAATAACTCTTTTTTTTAACATATTATTTTATTAACTAGCCATCCTCCAAGAGAAGGTTCCCTGAATACTCTAGTGCATCTCATATAATGACTCGGTAAGACCTCCATTGCCCACCACCATCCATAGGTGCGATGGGGTGACCACCATGTTTCCCTTTGGGGGAAAACGAACTCACATCATACAAAGGATGAGTGCTCGTCTCTTGGAAACTAGCTAACCTTTATATTTTAAATTTTACAGTAGTGCTTAGAAACACTTTTGTTTTGTTGGAAAGGAATTCATTTAGATAAAACATTTAAGTTTCAATTCCTTAGTGTCTAAATCCTGTTGGTTGTGCAGCCTAATCTTCCAGATCTAGAGATATTATTCAGCTTTGTTTATACCCCAGGTTTACTATACACTCGTTCCCCCACTTTGGAGTTCCCATGGTATTTCCCCATGGTATTTGCCCCATAAAAGAAAAGCATTGTAATACAGCTGTGTATGGTATTGTATTGTATTGTATAATTGTAAACAATCTCTGTGATTGTGTGAGAGAGACTGTGAGAGCATGAAGAGGAAGTGCAACGGTATTGTTGCGGGTTGTATCCCTTCATCTTTCTGGATTGTAATAAAATGCCATGCAATTTCTATGTGGACGTAGCCCATCGTTTGGGTGAGCCATGTTATATTGGTGTGTCTCTATAATGTGTTTAATGTGTTTTGCATCTTGTTTAATGATTTAACTGTATAACTATTATTGCTCTGCGGTCCTTTTTTCTAACAATGGTATCAAAGCCAAAAGGTTTGTTTGGCTGGTAAACTCGCAGGAAAGAAGGGTTCCTGGTTCGAGTGGGAGAAATGGCAGAAAAGGGAAAGTTTAGGGTTGAGAAATTTAATGACCAAAACTATTAGTTATGGAAGATGCAAATGGAGGACTATCTGTACCAAAAGGATTTGTACCTGCCATTGGGCGGAAAATAAAAATAGTAAGTGGCTATGCAAGATGAAGAATGGGAGGTTCTTGACAGAAAGGAACTGGGAACAATACGGTTGTGCCTAGATTCATTGGTGGCTTTCAATATTTCGAAAGGAAAAACAACAGAGGGTATGATGAGTGCATTGGGTAATCTATACGAAAAACCCTTGGCTTCCAACAAGGTATTTTTAATGAAGCGTTTATTTAATATGAAGATGTCGGAAGGTGGATATGTTGTTGACCATTTAAATGAGTTTAATACACTTACAAGTCAGTTAAGTTCTGTAACAGTGAACTTTGATGATGAGGTTAGGGATCTTCTAATCTTGTGCTCATTACTAGAAAGCTGGAATAGCTTGATCATGGCTGTAAGTAACTATGTCCCTAGTTCAAACACACTTAAGTTTGATGATGTTGTTGGTGTTATTCTTAGCGAGGAAATGTGAAGAAAAATCTTAGGTGAGACATCAGGTAATGCGTTGACCATGGATAGCAAAGGGAGTAAAAATGAGAGAGGAAGGAGCCCAAGAAATTGCAACAAGTCTAAAAAGGGCAGATCCAAGTCCAGATTCAGAAAAATAGAGGGTTGGAACTATGGTAAGAAAGGACATTTAAAGAAAGACTGCAGAGCACCAAAGAAGAAAGGTGAGAGGCAGCAAGAGACTACTCAGGAAGCGAATGTAGCAGGTGATGTGTTACAATATGCTTTGATTATTGCATTAGATAATACTAGTGAGTATTGGGTAGTAGATTCAGAGGCTTTATGTCATGCTACACCCCATAGGAAATTCTTTCATGATTATGTTCAAGGTGATTTTGGACGTGTTTTATTGGGGGATGATGAACCATGTAAAATTGTTGGAAAGGGTAAGGTACATATTAAGTTAAATAATGGAAGTGAATGGATGCTAAAATATGTAAAGCACATTCCTGCTATGAAAAGAAATCTGATCTCAACAGGGCAGTTGGGAGATAGTGAATGTTTGTCTACGTTTGGAGAAACGTGGTGGAATATCACTAAAGAATCACTGGTAATAGAAAAAGGAGATAGGGTAGGTACACTATATTTATGTCCTCATAATACTGATTTATTCTGTCTCTATAGCTTCCATAGAAATAGGTGCAAGCGTAGCATTGTGGCATCATAGGCTTGGACACATGAGTGAGAAGGGGATGCAGACTCTCCACTCAAGGAAACTGCTTCCAGATTTGAAGCAGGTAAGTTTGGAATTCTGTGAAAACTGTGTTTATGGAAAACATAAGAGAGTTATATTTATTAGGTTTGGAAAACAAAAGAAGAGTGAAAAGTTAGAGCTTGTCCATACAGATGTATGGGGATCGGCTCAGGTACAATCTCTTAGTGTCTCTCGTTATTATGTTACTTTTATGGATGATGAAACTAGAAAAACTTTGGTTTATTGCATTAGACAAAAATATGATGTGTTTGATACTTTTAAAAAGTGGAAAGCTTTGGCTGAGAATGAGACAAGAAAAATGTTGAAATGTATCGGATCTGATAATGGAGGTGAATACTGCAACAAGGAGTTTGAAAGTTACTATTCACACAATGGGATTCGCTGAGAGAAGACAGTCCCCAGAACACCACAAGAAAATGGTGTGTCAGAAAGGATGAACAGAATGATCATGGAGCGTGCAAGGTGTATGAGATTGCATGCAGGTTTTCCCTTACAGTTTTGGGTTGATGTTGTAAACACTACTATTTATTTAATAAATAGAGGGCCTTAAAGCGCTTTGGATGGTGGGATTCTAGAGGAGGAATGGAAAGGTAAATAGGTAAAATACTAATTTATGAGAACTTTTGGTTGTGAAGCATTTTTCCATATTGATAAAGATGATAGAACACAGCTTGAGGCTAAATGAAAGAAATGTACCTTTATTGGATACGGGGTTGATGATTTTGGTTATCGCTTATGTGATTTTGAAAATCACAAAATCATTAGGATTAGAGATGTAGTATTCGATGAAAAGGTTATGTAGAAAGTAGTATAATTTGACTTCCATTTATATATTCAAGCAGATAGTTCTAATCATGTTTGCAGCAAAAGAGTGGAGAATGAAGATACAAATTGAACAAAACAAACCACATAGGAAATGGACAAGTATTGCTCAGGAATTTATAGTATCATTCACAATAATAGTATCTGGTGTTACAATAGTTTACATAGGAAAGAATTCGAATGCATGGGGTATGAATTTGATTCCTCCAAGTGGATATGGCTGTATCTAATTGAATCTCTAACTCAAGGTCTTCCAACCAATATTAGAGTCCAAATAGACAACTCCCTGATGACCAATAACTCCAACAACCAGTGACAACTTAACTCAGTGCAACTAAGTGTGGTAGGTAGGAAAAACTCTCCTCCCCATGCAACCATTCATTAGCCATACATTGGTAGCGCTATATTAACTGACTGTGAAGTAACTAAATGTAACTAGGGGCTAACTAAGACTAATTAGTACTAACACTAACTGACTAAAGTAGGTTGGTGCCAGGACTCCCAGTGGCTCCTAAAATGTAGGGATTGGTCTAGGAGGAGCCCAAACTGATCCATGCACATGCAGTAAGTGGCAGTTAACCTCTAGCAGTGTTCCCCACACTCTAGTGACCTGTACATGTGTCATTGTTAGGTCAAGTGGACCCAATGATGCTAGTGGACCCAATTAATTAATTAAGGATCCTAAGTTATGCTAATTAATCTAATAGAAAGTATGAACAAGGGAGGATTAATAATCCTAAAACCCCCCCTGAATTCTAACTTGGATAACTGTGGGCCCTAGTAATAAGAGCATAGGTCACCCAATATACAATCTAAGAGACATAATACAAATGAGGTAAGAAAACCTCTTGGGAAAACCCCCTCAAAATAAGGACTGAGAATCAAGCCTTAACGCCCAAAAGAGACCTGGGAAAGGAAAATCTCTTTTTGGTAAAAGACTTGGTAAAATATCTGCAACCTGATCCTTTGTCGGACATTAGTGCAATGTGATGGTTCTTTCATGCACCAATTCCTGAATGTAGTGCATGTGAACCTCTATGTGCTTTGTCCTCTGCTTCTGAACATGATCACTAGAGATCTTGATTGTACTCTGGTTGTCATAATAAATATCTATTGTAGGTGAAGTATGAATCATGAAATCTATCAATATGCCATGCAGCCAAACTGCCTGAATCACTACATTCACAGCTCCCTGATACTCTGCTTCTGCTGAAGAAAGTGCAAGGGCTACTTGCTTCTTGCTGGACCAACAAATTGGCCCAGATATGATCATGAATACAAAACCTGAGGTGGATTTCCCATCATCTCCATCTCTTGCCTAGTCTGAGTATGTAAAGCCTATGAGATCCAATTGTGCTCCAGTAGCATAGTGGATCCCATAATCAATAGTACCCTGCACATAGTGAAAGATCCTCTTTGCTGCCTACCAGTGCAACTCATGTGGCTCCTGCATATATCTGGAAGCAACACTCATAGCATAGGATATGTCTGGTCTCGAATGAGTGAGATACAGAAGGCTTCCAATGAGCTACCTGTAGAGAGTGATGTCCACCAAATGTGTGGAACCACCTTCTTCAATCCTGATGCCTGATAAAAAAGGGTAGGGGGATGCCTTGCAATCCTCCATGTGGAACCTCTTAAGCATGTATGATGAATACCTGGACTGTGAGATCATGATTCTCGAAGTATTTTGACTTACTTTAATACCAATGAACTATCTTAACAGTCCTAAGTCATTCATAGAAAATTATTTATTAAGACCAAACTTGATGCTGCTCAATCCAACAACAGAGTTGCTAGTAATGAGAAATTCATCCACATATAACACAAATAGAAGCAAGAGCCCCTTCTTCTTCTTCATGCATACATTGCAATCATATTTGCACCTTTCAAAATTCCGAGAGATGAGGAAGGCATCCATCTTGGAGTACCATGCCCTTGGGGCTTGTTTGAGTCCATACATTGATTTCCTCAGTATACAGACTAAGGAAGGATCATCAATAAACCCCTCAGGTTGTTTCATATATATTTCCTCCTCCAAATCACCATGGAGGAAGGCACTCTTCACATCCATGTGATGTACTTCCCATATCTTGAAAGCAATAATGGCCAATACTAGCTTGATGGATTCCAATCTAGCTATTGGAGCGAATGTCTCATTGTATTCCAAGCCTTGGACCTGAGAATACCCCTTTTCCACCAACCGAGCCTTGTACTTGGTTGTGGTACCATCAACAACTATTTTAGTCTTGTAGATCAGTTTTTGTTGTACCAGCTTCCTTCCAAAAGGTAAGGGGACAATTTCCCATTTCTGGTTGTCATGTAGTGAATCAAACTCCTCATCCATGGCTGCCTGCCATCTAGGATCATGGAAAGCGTCCTTGAAGGATTGGGGATCTGACCCAAGCATCATACAACACCTCTCAGCAAGAAGAGGATCTATGTGAGGCACTATTACACTCTCCTTCTGATATTGGGACCTCATTCTTCTTTTGTCATATGGATCCCCGGTAACATCTCCAACTACTTAACCCATTTAGGCTGCTGGAATGAGGTAGATGCTGGATCTGGATCTAGATCCCTTTGAGTTGTAAGCTCAATGTCTGGATCATACTGGGATGACTCCTCTTTTGAATCTGAATATGAAATGTCAGGATTTCAAACTGGAACTGCAATAGGAAGTGAAGGAATGTTTATGCCTTCATCAGCGTTGAATGAAAGTTGAGGTGATGCTGAAAATGTGTACGGAATGAAGTGAGAGAAAATATATTCCTTGGAGGCATGATCATCAATTCCTTTTGCTACAAGCTCCCCTGTTGAAAATTTTGTGATCTCCATCGAGTCAGGTCCAAACACCACTTACTTTGGTGAGCCCGGTGTGGGTCATCTGATATACAGGCAATAGATTAGCTGCAAGAGAGGGCACATATAGGATATCTCTAAACACACCATGCTTCGCTCTGATGGTGCCTCTTCTTGCTACTAGAATTTGGGAATCATCTCCCATGTTAATAGTGGGCCCTTCATTGATGTTGAGAGAGGAGAAGAGATCCTTAGAGGCCACCATGTGATTAGAGGTTCCAGAATTAATCAAATAGGCTGTAGACTGAGGTATACCTACTTTCAAAGCATGACATCTTTTATGTCCATTATTTGAATTCTTTGTTCTCTGTGGGGAAGCAATGTTATGTTGCTTGAGAAAAGAAGTCATCTCATCAAGTTACTTCCTCATACAATGTTCTTCAAGATGGTACCCTTTTTCACAGTAGAGACATAATATCTTCTCAAATTTCTTCTTCTTAGAGCCGGAGGCCCCTTCAGAAGCTTGCTGATTTTGTTTAGGTTTCGAATCAGCTGCCTTTGGCTCCTTCTTCTTTGATTTCCCCTTTGCTTGCACTTTGGAAGAGTTAGTAACTAAGCGATATTGATCTTGGGAGGTCTAGATGACTCCCATTTGAATCAATTTGTCTTGTTCCTCGATTAAGGACTTGGAAAAAGAATCTAATGAAGGAAGTTTCCAATTAGGAAATATTTCCCACTTGGAATGAAACATAGAGACATATACAGAGTACTCAGGGCCTATTTTGCTAAGTATGGAAAGGACATTCTGCTCATCCTTCCTCTCTATTCTGCACTATCTGCATTGGATCACTAGAGACTTGAATTTAGAGAAGAATTGCTCAATAGTATCGAAACTGCTGGGATGTAAAGATACCAACTCATTCTCCAGAATGTGTCCCCGATTCTCATATTGTTTTTTGAATTTGATTTTGTTTAGGTTTCGAATCAGCTGCCTTTGGCTCCTTCTTCTTTGATTTCCTCTTTACTTGTGCTTTGGAAGAGTCAGTAACTAAGAGAGATTGATCTTTGGAGGTTTGGATGATTCCCATTCGAATCAATTTGTCTTGTTCCTTGATTAAGGACTCGAAAAAAGAATCTAATGAAGGAAGTTTCCAATCAGGAAATATTTCCCACTTCGAATGAAACATAGAGACATATACAGAGTACTTAAGGCCTAGTTTGCTGAGTATGGAAAGGACATTATGCTCATCCTTCCTCTCTATTCCGCACTATCTGCATTGGATCACTAGAGACTTGAATTTAGAGAAGAATTGCTCAATAGTCTCGAAACTGCTGGGGTATAAAGATACCAACTCATTCTCTAGAATGTGTCCCCGAAGCTCATATTGTTTGTTGAATTTGATTTTGTTTAGGTTTCGAATCAGCTGCCTTTGGCTCCTTCTTCTTTGATTTCCCCTTTGCTTGCACTTTGGAAGAGTCAGTAACTAAGAGAGCTTGATCTTTGGAGGTCTGGATGACTCCCATTCGAATCAATTTGTCTTGTTCCTTAATTAAGGACTCGGAAAAAAAATCTAATGAAGGAAGTTTCCAATTAGGAAATATTTCCCACTAGGAATGAAACATAGAGACATATACAGAGTACTCAGGGCCTAGTTTGCTGAGTATGGAAACGACATTATGCTCATCCTTCCTCTCTATTCCGCACTGTCTGCATTGGATAACTAGAGACTTGAATTTAGAGAAGAATTGCTCAATAGTCTCGAAACTGCTGGGATGTAAAGATACCAACTCATTCTCTAGAATGTGTCCCTGAAGCTCATATTGTTTGTTGAACAAGCTATCAAGCTTTTCCCTGGCTTCTCTGGGAGTCCTCAATCCTTCTAGGTGGAAGAGGAGGTCTCTGGAAATATAAGTACATAAGAACCCGAATGCTTCATCACAACGGTTTAGGAATTTGTTCCACTCTACCGGCTGATGAGGCTCAGCCTCCCATCCATGTATGATCCTATGGTAGCCATGCTTGCACAAGGCCAGCTACATATCAATCCTCCAATAAACATAATTGGAAGTTGTGAGGATTCGTGGTTCAGGAGTTTGAGAACTCATAATTGCTCCAGTTGGAAGACTGCAAATACTTCTCACAAGCTATGTAGCACCTATCAAGTTCACTGCAATAACACACTAAAACACATGAACTGTTAGAATCATGATTTTCCTACCGGTATGAACATGTTTTCAGGGTCTGTCACGCCCTATTTGCTACTCTGAATGAATCCAGATCTAGCAAATTTTCATAGGGGACTTCTGTGGAAGCCTAGATGCTTCTGATGTTCGATGGGGAGAAACAAGCATGAAACTTGCCTGAGAAGGCTCTAATACCATATTAGAATTTGAATTCCATTTATATATTCTAGTAGATATCTCTAATAATGTTTGCAGCAAAAGAAGGGAGAATGAAGATACAAACTGAACAAAGCAAACCACACAGGAAACTGAAAAGTATTTCTCAAGAATTTACAGTATCATTCACAATAATAATATCTAGTGTTACAATAGTTTACATAGGAAAGAATATGAATGCATGGGCTATGAATTCAAATCCTCCAAGTGGATATGACTGTATCTAGCTGAATCTCTAATTGAAGGTCTCCCAATTAATATAGGAGTCCAAATAGACAACTCCTTGATGACCAATAACTTCAACAACCAATGACAACTAGTTAACTTAGTGCAACTGAATGTTGTAGGTAAGAAAAACGCTCCTCCCCATGCAACCATGCATTATCCATGCATTGGTAGCGCTAGCTTAACTGTCTATGAAGTAACTGAATGTAACTAGGGGCTAACTAAGACTAACTAGTACTAACACCAACTGACTAAAGTAGGCTGGTGTTGAGACTCCCAGTGGCTCCTAAAATGTAGGGATTGGTCTAAGAGGCGCCCAAACTGATGCATGCACATGGAGTAAGTGGCAGTTAACCTCTAGAAGTGTTTCCCACACTCCAGTGACTGGTACATGTGTCCCCATTAGGCCAAGTGGTCCAAATTAATTAATTAAGGTTCCTAAGTTAGGATAATTAATCTAATAGAAAGTATGAACAAGGGAGGATTAATAATCCTAACAAAAAGATCAGTTGCAGGGAAATAAAGTGGAAAAGGAAAACACAGAGTACACAATGCTTGATGAAATCAAAGAAATGAAGTTCCAAAGGCACCAGAAAATCAAGAACAACAGCAGGTACCTGAAACTCTTGCAACTGTAAGAAAATCTACCAGGTTAAGTAGACCCCCTAAACGATTCTCTCCTTCATGATATTGTTTATTGATGATTGATTCTGGTGAACCAGAATGTTATGAAGAATCAATGCAGGTAGAAACTAGAAAGAAGTGGGAGCAAGGCATGGATGAGGAGATGGACTCATTGGTAAGAAACCAAACTTGGGATTTGGTTAATTTTCCTGCAGAAAAAAATGCATTGCAGAATAAATGGGTTTATAGGTTGAAGGAAGAATATGGAGGTAAGAAGCGGTACAATGATAGAATTGTTGTAAAGGGGTTTGCACAAAATAAAGGTATAGACTTTGATGGAATATTTTTTGTTGTTATTAAAATGACTTCAATTAGAACTATTTTAAGTCTAGTGGCAGTAGAAGATTTGCATCTTGAAAAATTAGATGTAAAAGCAACTTTTCTCCATGGGGATTTGGAGGAAGAGATTTTTATGCAGCAACCACAGGGGTATGAGGTCAAAGGGAAGGGGAATTTGGTTTGCAGGTTGAAGAAGATTTTATATGGCCTGAAGCAAGCTCCAAGGCAGTGATATGTAAAATTTGATAAGTTTATGACAGAACAAGGTTATGATAGATGTCATTCTAACCACTGTGTTTATTTCAAGAGGGTAGATAACATAAGATATATTATCTGTTAGTGTATGTGGATGACATGTTTGTTGTAAGGTCTAACATGTAGGATATAAACGTGCTCAAAATAAAACTAGCTAAATAATTTGCGATGAAGTATTTGGGTGCTGCAAAGCAAATCCTTGGTATGAGAATAACAAGAGATAGGAAAAATCACAAATTGATGTTGTCTCAAGGTGAGTGCATAGAAAATGTGTTGCAGAGGTTTAGAATGCATAATGAAAAACCAGTTAGCACACCTTTAGCCAGCCATTTCAAACTAAGTAAGGAGATGTGTCCAAAGACACAGGAAGAGATAGATTACATGTCTAGGATTCACTATTCATTAGCAGTTGGAAGCTTTATGTATGCAATGGTGTGCACAAGACCAGATCTTGCACATGCAGTGGGAGTTGTGAGAAGGTATGAATAATCGAGGTAAAGAGCATTGGAAAGTAGTACAGTGGATTCTCAGGTATTTGAGAGGTACCACTTCTCATGTATTATGTTTTGGAGGTTCAGACACTATTCTACATAGATATGTTGATGCAGATATGGCTGGTTATAAAGACAAAAGGAGGAGCACCACAGGGTATGTGCTTATTGTGGGTGGAACAACAGTAAGTTGGATTTCAAAACTGCAATAGGTTGTTGCACTTTCAACAACAGAAGCAGAGTATGTTGCTGCTACAGAGGCTAGTAAGGAGATGATTTGGCTGCAAAGGTTCATGGAAGAATTGGGTAAGAAGAAGGAGAATAGCAAGTTGTATAGTGACAACCATAGTGCCATTCATCTTGCAAAGAACTCATCCTTTCATTTGAATACTAAACATATACAACTCAAGTACCACTTCATAAGATCCGTTCTAGATGAAGAACTATTAAAACTAGAAAAGATACATACTAGCCAGAATCCTGCAGACATGTTGACAAAGGGAGTAACTAGAGAGAAACTGATTTCCTGCTTGGTTTTTGTTGGGCTTCAAGCATGAAGGTGGAAATAAGAATTTTGCCAATTTTCAGGTCTAGAGCATAGTCCAGCAAGTGCAGTAGGGGTGGAGTTGCTGTGATCAATATCCAAGTGGGAGATTGTTAGTTGTGGAGCCTGATCTTCCAAATCCAAAGATATTTATTCAGCTGTGTTTTTACCCCAGGTTTTCTATAAAATCATTCCCCAACTTTGGGGTTCGGGGGTGAATCCCCTGAGAAATTTTTTTGGGATGTTTGTTGGCCAACAGTTTTGCGAACCCATGGTATTGGGTTAACCGTAGTATTTTCCCATGGTATCTCCCCTAAAAAATAAAATCATTGTAATACGGTTGTGTATGGTAATGTATTGTATTGTAGCATTGTAAACAATCTTTGTTATTGTGTGAGAGAGACCGTGAGAGCGTGAAGAGGAAGTGCAATGGTATTGCTGCAAGTTGTATCCCTTCATCTTTTTGTACTCTAATAAAAGGACTGGCAATTTATGTGTGGACGTAGCCCATAGTTTGGGTGAACCACGTTATATTTGTGTCTCTATGTAATGTATTTAATGTGTTTTGCACCTTGTTTAATTATTTAACAGTAAAGTTGTTATTGCTCCATGGTCCTGTTTTCTAACAAAGCCACTTTTGGTAAAGACCGCTTGTGTTAAATACCTAAAGGAAGACAACCATGTGATAAGAATCACACAAACCAAGACTAAAACACAAATTAAACATGGAGACCTATTCCAACATAGAGGTGAAGGTGGGGGAAATCCTAGATGTCACTATTCAAGTTATAATTCAGGTTTAAACAAAAAAAGGGAAGGAAACAAATGGATAGAGACAGTGAAAATGGTACCAAGGCTAGAAATCTATGTCCCTAAAGGGAAATGACCAAATCTATACTACAAGAAGGGCATGACCAATGAGTATACAAAACAATCTCTTGGACATAACAACTAAATCACTTGTATTTTAGATTCCAGGAAAAACCAATAAAATATCGCCAACATGCAACCACTATCAACCAAGTCTCGCTACTAAAATAGACAACAAAGAATAACCAAAATTCAAATGTACAGGTACATATATCACCTGGGTCTTATACCTACATCTAATCTTAACAACCTAAAGGCACTGAACATTGTTGTTGTATATCATGGGCACTATCATAATCTCTGCTCTAGGATATAAAATGGCTAAATCAATCATCAAATATGGGGTCATGAGGCTCAGTCATGACATGAGAGTAATCATCAGAATTCTCTAGGATCCACTGAATAAGAGTGATCATCAACTAGAACAATGGTATCAAAGTAAAGGATTGGTTCAATAATATGCTTGGGACTGCTCAGGAATAATGGTATCCCAACTACATTATATGTGACAACATGGCCCTTTTAGAATACCAAGTATAGTAGGAAAGGGATCCTTTTGCCCCGAATCTCTAGATGGGAGGAATTACAATTTCCAGTAAATGGGAGATTGTTAAAACATTACTTTCCTCCCATAAATTAAGCATCTTATCATCATATCCTGTTAGAGTAAGTAGGATTGAATAAGCTCACTTAATCTATAGGATTTGAGTCTATTTTTCTTTTTCTTTGTCGAGTCTTTTAGCCATTGATTATGTCCCCTTACTTGGTTTGAATGTGTATTTTCACCTGCAACTATTTATAGTTGTTACATTAGATTTGTGAATTCAACATTTTATTTCTAGCATTTACTTATTGTTTTTGTCTCATACATGTTTCTTTGGTATAGTCTATTTCCATGTGTGCGAGAGAAGGTACATTTGAAGATGAAGCAAGAATTTGAAGTGTTGGATTGTTGATGATGAGATGGTATTTAAGACCAGATATTTCTGAGGTTCTAAAGCACTCTCTCACTTAGAGCACGCGTCCCAGTTGGAGCTGGATGTTATCACATACATTCTAGTTTGGATACCATGATGCAACAGATGGACATTTTCTCCTTTTTAGAGCCAGTTCTATTTTATTGGGATACAACATGGATCATTTTATAGTACAATCAATTCAGATCCTTCTCCAGTAGTAGATGCAGAGCATTCCCACGCCATGACTGATATTTCCTAGTCCATTGAGATGGCCTTGGTGATGGCATAGTTCACTCGAGTAGACAACAGAGATGGTACACAGTTAATAGATTAGCATCTCAGGTAGAGAAATTTGTATGGTTGAGCAGATATACATGTGGTATCTTGATTTATGTTGTCTCTATTGGTTATTTTAGTAGTTATTCCTTGACATTGATCAACATACTTTGGCACTATATTGCTTGAGTGACTTATATTGTGAGTAGCTATGCGGTCTTTTATGTAAGGCCTTTATGTATGCTAATCTTGAAAAAACTTAGTCTATCCAAGTATATTGGCATCACTTATCACTTTCTCCACCCATCCATATCTTCCATTTGACATCTACCTAAACTTGAACTTTGACTTGTGAGATTGAGGGCATATTTTCCCCCACTTGAGTTTATGATGACAAACCCCATGTTTTTTTATGTCTCGGCTCTGAGTTGTGCAACAAAACATATCAAATCCTTAATCCTTCTGGGCCAATAGAACCCGCTTGTGTTGGTTCCTGAGCATAGGTGAGTTGGGTTTTGAAGCCTTGAACTCTTTGGTCGATTGGCCTCGATGTTTGTTCCTAACTATGGAAACACCCCCTAGTTTCCCGAAGAGTTTTCAACTAATGATTGAAGTAATATGCCTTACCATCATTACATGAATTATGTTATATGTGTTTTATCTTATGAATTGCAAGCCCATGAATTAAATTGCAAATCATGTCTTTAGACACACCTGAAAATGGCTATGAAATGAAATGTGAAAGGCCAAAAAAGTAATGGATAAATAAATGTTAAATCTAAATCTTGTTTGCCATATTTGAAAATGTAATGATTATATTCTCATGGAGCCAATGGGTTTGGATATGATATGGAGTAAGGTACAACTAATTCTAAATGTCCCCTAAGATCTCTTCACTACATTTTCTTGTGTACTCAACGCAAGGGTCCTAGAAATGTAGCTTGAGTTTAACTTGGATGTGAGTTGTAGACAATTGTTAAATTTGAATGGACACACTTCAAATCAACTCATCCATTTGTGAGACAATCCCATTCCATATTGTCCTATGTTTATCATGAATGAAAGTGGTTTCATGATTCCTATGCCTGAGATATCATTATGTTAAAGTCAACATTTTTGCACCTTAACCTTAAGCCTTTGTTTCATTACTTCACCCATCACTGCTAATTTTCTAAGTCTTGTAAGTGAGCATACCTAGGGGGATTTATAGAAGTTGAATGGTTACTCTGAATTAAGTCTGATATTTATTTATGTTTATGTACCACTATCATTCTATTAATGTTTTAAGTTTGGTTAATAATGTAATCATGCAAGCTCCATTCATCTATGATGTACTCAAGATCATCTTCTAAGTACTATAAGTGAGCATACCTAGGGGGCCTTATAGAAATTGAATGGTTACTTTGATTTAAGTGTGATATTTATTTATTTTTATGTACCACTTTCATGCTATTAATGTTTTAAGTTTAGTTTCTAACATAATCATGTGAGCTCCATTAGTCTATGATGTACTCAAGATCATCTAGATTATTGCTCAAATTTCATTTTGGGTACTTTGACCAGGTAAACCTTGTTGACCAAGTCAAACACGGTTCCCAAGTCAGTGACTACAAAAAAAAATAGTGGTTATATTTTCTCCATGCATGCCCAACTACAATACTACAATCTCATTTTTTAGATTTTAGCCATAGTTTTCAAGTTTAGCAATTATTATTGTTCTGGTCACATTTTATTGATGAGATGCTTCAAAGAGTGGTGCTCCCTAGGAGCTACAACACTCCATGGGGTATGAGTAGTCACTAGCACCATTATACCATGTTTCCAGATTCATTTATGGAGTGATTTTATCACAGTTTTCCATTGGAAGAGAGTTACGAGGATTTTTATTATTTCCGAAGGTTGTACCAACAAAAAATGGACTATGAAATTCATTGAGGAAATCAATTTGGCTAGTGAGATCAAGGAAATTACATGGGAATAGTTTTTGATGATGTGTTATGGTTCTTTGAATCAATCAACATCGGGCTCAGATTAGTTTTTATTTTCTCATTGCATGAGGACATCCCCCATGGGGCGTCCCTCACCTTGAACATCAATGTATTTTCATGTTATATCTTATGTCATGATGTTATGGGGGGCATAGGGTGATTTATGTCCCTAAGAAGCCCCATTACATATGTTACATTGTTATATCCTAGCACTATGATGTATTACACCTCAATAAGGAATCCTTGGGAAAAGTGTGCCCCCGCTTTGTATTGATCCATGTACTTGATCCATGTAAAAGATAAAAATGTAATATCCATTGTTGATGATGTTTTAATCTCAACCGTTGGATGGATATTAGTTAGAATGTGGACACACCCTATATCTATTTAAGAAATGTGATCCCCTCATTGTATTCCATCAGGAATTTTGACATAATTTGCTCTTGAAACAATAATAAAGAAAATATTTTGGGATCTCTTTCTTATGTGGATGATTGAAGAATGTTCTTGGTGATTGATTGATGTTATATTTTTCTTGCATTAGAAAATATTGGTGAATATTTGGCATATCTTTTGGATCCATTTTATTGCTTGACATGGAAATCGATTTGGAGAGAGGCGTACTTATGGAAGAGATCCACCTTGTTCCCTTGTTTATATCTTACGGTTATAGAGAGTATTTCTATCACATTATTTCTTACTCTTTGATCATTTGTTTCTCATAAAAAATAGCTCTTTATATTGGCCAATTTGATTGATTCATTCTTTGACTTCGCAGGAGAGAGGACATACTTGGGGTTCCTTAGGAGTTTCATTGGAGATAGATCTCACTATATTTCCACTTGATCTATGCGGGGATAGTATTCATCACTTCGAAATTCATCCTCAAAACATCAAGTAAGTTTCCTGAGTTAAGTTTCTCCATTATATTTTTTCTATCTAATTGGGGATGTGTTTTTCTTTCACAAAAACCCTAAAGTTAAAACCCTCAAATTTTAGATTTGTAGGTTCTAGTTTTTGGTTGTTAATAAAAGTTAAGCCCACTTCAAAAATAATTCAAAACCCCTATATCTAAACTTTCACGGCCATCAAACTTCATTTTCCCACTGAAAACACTTGTCTATCTTTGGGTAGGGACGCCCCCCTTGGGAAAAATGGTTATCTTTCATTCTGTAAACTAGGTATTGTTATTTTTACTTCTAATTGCCATACTAACACCTAGTTATTAATTTGAGTGTCTAATTTCACCTAATTTCACCATTTTACCTTAGATTTGATTTTCATGCCTTAAACCCTAAGGTAAAATTAGGGATTTTTACACAGGCACTCAATCCTTAGTAATCGATTTAAACTCTAATTAACTATAATACTAAGATATTTAATCAAGATACCTTTCATTATTCACCTTCATTCCTCATTTTTAGGGGCATCTTGGTTATAGGGACACCCCCTAGGCTTTGTCATTTACCTAGTCTAAAGTGTCGGTAGCTTTGTCCAGTGTGACATCTAACACTCTTTCATAGGTCTTAGCTTCTATGAGTCACAACTTTGGTTGCCTTCCCTCTACCATCCTAAACAGGATCACCTTAAGGGGAAACTACAATATTTTTGATAACATGACCTTATACTCATAAATTACCTTCATATAAAATCTTGCCTCTTAGAAGCAAGTCAACAAATGGAACAAGTAACTATCCCTTACCTGAGGGTAATCACATACATGAGAGGGAGAGAGAGAACTCATAAATTACCTTCATATCAAATCTTGCCTCTTAGAAGCAAGTCAACAAATGGAACAAGTAACTATCCCTTACCTGACGGTAATTATCCATTACCCTAATGAGAGAGAGAGAGAGAGGGGGGGGGGGGGGGAGAGAGAGAGAGAGAGAGAGAGAGAGAGAGAGCGAGAGAGAGAGAGAGAGCGAGAGAGAGAGAGAGAGCGAGAGAGAGAGAGAGAGCGAGAGAGAGAGAGAGAGCGAGAGAGAGAGAGAGAGAGAGAGAGAGAGAGAGAGAGGGAGAGAGAGCGAGAGGGAGAGAGTGAGAGAGAGCGAGAGGGAGAGAGAGAGGGAGAGCGAGGGAGAGCGAGGGAGAGGGAGGGAGAGGGAGGGAGAGCGAGGGGGGGAGAGAGAGAGAGAGGGAGGGAGAGATAGATAGGGAGAGAGAGAGAGGGCATTCACAAATAGACCAAAAATAGTATAGTGGAATTCACATAACAGTACACACATGTAACATCTACACAGCGATCGACCACTCAAAATATCCCACACAAGGAAGCAGCCACTCAAAACATCCCAAACATGGTAGTGACCACTCAAAACATCCCACACAGGGAAACAACCACTCAAAAAATCCCACACAAGGAAGCAACAACTCAAAACAATACAAAAGCAGGCAACAACAACCCACTCTAACAGTCCATAAGAATGAAATGAAAACCCATACACAACAACATCCCACTCTAATAGTCCACAAGCAGGAAACGACATCACTCTAACAGCCCATAAATAGAAGTGTCCCACTCAAACACAGTAGCAACACCTTCAAGCACCCTCAAAAAGGGTACGACAACCTGAAAACAAGCTACAATATAGTACGACTCACATGTGTGAAGGAGGGAGAAGCAATCAGCTAGTGGAAGTCCAAAAACAAGAGAGAACTAAAGTAAGAGAAGTATAGAAACCCTAGAAGTCACTCAAATATAAACATGCATCAAAGCCTAGATCAGACATAAACAATCAAATATAAAATATCATCTTCAAGACACACTCATAATGAGATCTAGGGATTCTATTTATAACTTTTAATGACTTCTAAAAGGATCTTATTTCTAATATTTCATTGACATTATAACAAAGGATTAGTTACCACACTAAAGAGGGGCTCTAATACATAGGACCAACAAGGGAGAGGTCAACCATTAAGACCAAACACAAGCCTAACCACAAGTCAACAAGAGGTGTCACAGCAAGGCGGGAAGACAACCCTTTTACCCACAAGACCAAAGGTGTAACAACAACATGGGAAGACAACCCTTTTACCCACAAGGAAAAACATACAAATTTTATGTCTCTCTTAATTTATGTGGTCCATAGGTGTTCCATACAATAACTAGAAGGTTTATCATCACCATATAAGGAAGGTCCAATTTGGATGGCGTGATCCTTTGGTCCTCCTGACTGCTCCTAAAGGTCAAGTGCTAGTGACTTCATCAAGGGGTGGTATGTTAGGATTAATTCATCCTCTCTCTACCCACATAGTCTATTTTTTCATTTTCCCTAGCTTAGGAGGTCATTATCACTTTACTAGAGTAAGGGGGGACATGCCTAGGAGTCATCTACACTTTTGAGCTTTGGTGCCAACATGAGTTTTGGTTCCATTGGTTCCAATCCCTACATTTTAGGAACACTCTCTGAGCTCCACCAACATTCACCTTCAGTTGTTTGTGATACATAGTCAGTCATGTTCAATTATGCTCTGATTCCCACTAGTTAGTTCACTGCCAATCACCTTAGCGCCAGTTTGCATGATTCAAGGGAGTGTGATGCCTTTTGTTCACCTACCTCATCAGTTAACTAATTGTGAACTGAATTAGTTATCCTTAGTTAAACTAGTGAGCTCCAGCTATGATTATTTCCACACTGAGTTGGCATATTAGTCATTTTGAGTTGGTGAATTCAAATTTTATCCACAGTACTTGAATTCTCGTTATTGTATGACTACTGTATTACTGACATGTTAATGAAGAGTGATGTAATGATATTATGTCCAATACTTGTTCGATTTATCTGAAATTTCTATCGTGAATTTGTTGTTTAGTTTACATTCATTTGTCAATTCCACTACATCCTTCTTTTTAGATAGCTTTCATTTAGACCTATAGATCTATGGTTCATGAAATTTTACATGGTATCAGAGCCTATGTTCAAGCCAACAACAAACCTCACAAACATTTATGCTTGCACCAGAAGCAGTTAAGTTTTCACATAATTCATGGAATCATTACATTTCTCCCTCTAGATTATGTCTAGAGAAGTCTATCAAGGTGTGGTGGACTTAGAAAAAGTGCTCATGTCGAGGTGGAGAGGTTTGAACTAACAATGTTTGCGAATAGAATTTTTTTTTATAGTGATTTTTGCAGGTACATTTGTAGTTCTTGAAGAATTGTTGATCAGTATACCAGTGAAATGGGGAATTCAGTTTCTCTATCTCCCAGGATCCTTACACCGTTAAATTACATTGATTGGAGGACATATATGCATATTTCCTTGCGTAATAAAGTCATGTATAGGATGAAAATTGGAAGAGAAGTCGAACCCCAATAGTATATTGAGAAATCCAAGTTTCTAAATAATCTAGATGAAGCCTTCAGCTTCATGTGCATCCACATATCCAGATAGTTGTTGTGCCACCTTGAGGGACTCAGAAATTTGAAGGAAGTATGGGACAAGCTCAAATCCTTGTTTAGAAAATAGGATGAGCTAAGAGGCCATATTCTGGAGAATGATTTGATTACATTCTAGCCCAACAACTTCAATACAATTCAACAGTTCTTTTCGAAATTCAAAGACCTAGTCTTACAATGTAAGCAATGTGGGAATGAGAAGAAGGATGAGCATCTTGTGCTCTCAATTCTGAGCAAGCATGGATCATAATTTTTCAGTTTTTGTATCTACTTTCCACTCTGGAAGTCTATCCATGACAAATTGAAAAATGTCATCTCTAGATGCATTTGCATAATCATTAACCAGGAAAAAGACAAACTGATTCAGATGGGAGTGCTTCATGCCTCCAAGAATCAGGACTTCTTAGCTGGAGANAGCAAAACGGAAGCAAAGAAGGAAAGAGAAAAGAAATAATAAAATTGAACCTAAAGATGATTTTGATCCATCAGATGAAGCCTCATTCTCTAGGAAGGACAAACATCAAAGGAATGATAAGGGAAAATGATCTTATTGTAAGAAATGAAACCATACAGAGAAGTATTGTATGAATAAGACCATTGATAAGATGGAAAAACTCCTTGAGCATCGCAATATATCCCTCCCTGAAGGCACACGGAATACTGACTCTAGAGAAAATACTGAAGCATTAGAGGAAATTTGAGGTCTAAAATGGGCCTCCTAAGGAAAATAATAAAATAATAAAATAATATTTATTAATTTTGGAGGAAGAAAGAAAAAAACTAATTTTTTTGTTCGTATTTTCAACATATGTCCTTGTGTTTTTACTCAAATTTCAAACGACGGGGATCATTGGATGCAGAATTTAATTCTGCATCTAACGATTACCCACACTGCATACTTTTGACTGACCCGTCTATGCCAAAAACAAGAAATACCTGAAAAAACGTGATGATGATGTCATCATCACGTTTTTTCAGGTATTTCTTGTTTTTGGCATATGGGTCTGTCAAAAGTATGCAGTGTCGATAATCGTTGGATGCTGAATTAAATTATGCATCCAACGAGCCCTCGCACTTAAATTTGAGGAAAAACACAGGGAGATATGTTGAAAATACGAACAAAAAAGTAGTTTTTTTTATGACAAATATGTCAATTCAAACATTATGGTTGACTCATTTTATTGAAATTCTATTGGTTCTTCAATTCCATCTCACAATAATTTATTGTTGGCTTGTTTTCTTATAAGGCCCATTTTAGAACCCAAGTTTCCTCTAATGATCATGATGAGAGATTCCATGCACTGAAGGCCAACTGTTCAAAATAACATGTCTTCTTCATTGATTCAGGAGCGTCCAATCATGTGGTTGCATCCAGAGAATCATTCTCTTCATTAAAACCTATTGATGGTCTGAGTATTCACATGGGTGATGACACCCAAATTCAAGCTGAAGGAAAGGGTTCTATCAAGTTAAAACATGACATGTTCAAAGATGTACTTTATGTTTCCTCCCTAGTTGCAAACTTGTTATCTGTATACCAGATGACACATACTGGCCCACCAAAGCGACTGTTTTTTTGTCCTAAATCAGTGGATATATCATATATATATCAACTGGGAAGATTACAATGAAGGGTGTTGCAAAAAATTCCTCAAAGGAATATGATTTCTCACACTTTGTGCCATACTCAGATCCAGTATAATCTCAGCTGCCATTTGAAAGGGGAGGTAAAACCATTCTATCTACTCCTTTTACATATGATAATGTTTCCATTAGTGTTTCAAATTTAGAATCCGAAGCAGAGGACTCAGTTGAATTAGTTTATGAAATCAAAGATGAAGTTCACAGTGATCCAGATCCAAATCCAATCCCTACTCCCAATCCTTGGCCTAAATGGAAACAAAAGGTAAATTTACGAGGTTATTGGCCATCTGACATGAGGAGAACAAGATCCCGGTTTTAGAAAGATAACCTTGTGCTATGTCAAGAAATTTCACTTCCTTCAAAGAGGTGCAATAAGTTCACAGTGAGATGATACATGACGGTAAGGACTGATCAACAACCCTGCTCACAGAAGAACAAAGTGGATCATTTCACTCTTCCTCTAGAAAGAAGTGACAAAGGAAACATTCCTTCTCCTATCTATCACCAGATTGGAAGAATATGGAAAAGTTCACATGCATAATCCCAGGATACTAGTGCACACAAGAACCAATATTATGCATTACTGCTCCACATAGTTGCAGATTACAACAATTTTTTCACAAGTTTTTGCTCAAGAATAAATTTTTTCTTTTAAGTATGTAAGCTTGTTTCCTAATTTCCTGCTTAGTTTTTAGGAGGGGGGGTGGTTTCCCATGAGTTTTTCCCCATTTTCCTTGGTTATTAAGCAGTAATTTTATTTCATTTAGATTGTATGGGTGACTTTTGTCCTAGTTTCTAGGGACCAAGTTGTCCAAAGTTAGGATTAAGGGGCGATGTTGGGATTAATTAATCCTCCCTTTACCTACATAGTCTATTTGTTCATTTTTCCTAGCTTAGGAGGTCATTATCACTTTACTAGAGTAATGGGGGACATTCCTAGGAGTCATCTACACTTTTCAGTTTTGGTGCCATTGGTGTTATTGGTGCCAATCCCTACATTTTAGGAACCCTCTTTGAGTGCCACCAGCAGTTACCTTTAGTTGTATGTGGTAGGTAGTCAATCATGTTCATTTATGCTATGGTTCCCACCAGTTAGTTCACTGCCAGTCACCATAGTGCCAATTTTCAAGATTCAAGGGAGTGTGGCGCCTTTTGTTCACCTACCTCATCAATTAACTAATTGTGAACTGAATTAGTTATCCGGAGTTAAACTAGTGAGCTCCAACTGTGATTATTTCCACATTGAGTTAGCATATCATTAAGTTTGAGTTGGTGTATTTGAATTCTCCTTATTGTATGAATATTGTATTACTAACATGTTAATGAGTATTGATGTAATGAAATTCTGTCCAATATTTGTTTGATTTATGTTAAATTTCTGTCATGAATCCGTTGTTCAGTTTACATTGACTTGTCAATTCCAATGCATCCTTCCTTTTAGATAGCTTCATTCAGGTCTCTAGATCTATGGTTCATGAAATTTAACAAGGTCAATCCCTTGATGAGACAACCTAGTTCAACCATCTAGGATAGGAGGGCATCCCACATCATCATCTTGGTTAACTGACCAAGATCCACTTGGTTAACTGACCAGGAATACACCTGCATGAATTGCTTGGTCCTAGACCAAGAATTTGACAGGTCCTAGACCAAGACATCTCTATTTCTACCTATAGGATCAACTTGGTCCTTATGACCAAGAAATTGTCTAGTCCCTGACCAGAATTCCCTATATACAGATAGGGGTCGTAGCCACATGTTAGGAACTTTGCCATGGCTCTAACTTGCTAGGTCCCAGGCCAAGAACCCTAGTAGACTATTGGGGGCACTACGATACCTTCTAGGGACTTACACTTTATAGTTAACTGACCAGGAACTCTAGTTAACTGACTATGGTTCCATCCTCCCAGATAATGGCTCTCGCAACTGCATTATCTTTAACATGAAACATGTCTCCGACATGTTTCCATTATTCAAGGAATTTGTCTTTTTTGGCCATTTTTGGATTTTTCGAAAGAAACTCATTTAAGTGATACATAATCACTTAAGTTTTGAGGTAAAGAGGGTGATTTGATTTTGAAAATGAGCACCCCCATGAAAAATTCCCCCTCTATACCACTTTTATGACACTTTGATTTTTTACTTTTAACTTATAAAAAATTTAACCCATTTTAACAGGAAAATTTTTTATTCTCAAAAAATAAAAGTGAAACTAAGGGAGACCTAGTACATGTTCATAATGACTCAAAATAGTTCCCGGCATGGTAATATACAATTACCTGTAGACTTTAATAACATCTTAAGGCCCATACACCCAAGTGACCATTCCAGCTTTGGAGGTGTGGGTGAAATTTGAAAATTATACAGTACTAAAGAGTAAATATAATTAACAAGGAAAAAACACCCTGGAATAGCCAACTCAATGTCTAGGTCCTAGGAAAGTCAAGTTTGTTACATAATTTCACCATGCTAGTACACTTTATTACAATATTCCTAAGGGGTATGAACATGTAGGAAAATTTAAAATGGGACCAACAATTGGTCCTGATGAAACCACAAAACTTCTGAGCACTGAGTAGGAACAAGTGATTTGTTCTGATCCTTGGTGGCTCACCAGAAATCCCCTAAGTGAACCTTAGTGGATAACAAAAACCATTGATGATGTCAAACTTATACTTGTTGAGTATTGTCATCATTGGTAGAATTAAGATGCACCATCATGAGTGATGGATGGACAACCCCAAGGAACAAAACCTTAATAAATTTTCCCATATCTTATCCAAAGGGCACAATGTTTCTCAGTGGATGCCTTAGACAACATGAAGAGTTCCCAATGGATTTGTGAAATGATGGAGGAAGTTGTTTCGGATGTGGAAGAACAAAATGTTCTACAAATTGTTACTGATAACATAACTAATTATATGGTTGTTGGTATAAATTTTGAGCTTAGGAATCCCATTATATTCTAGACCACTTGTTCTATACATTGAATTGATTTAATGCTTGAGAAAATTGGTAAAATTGTTTGGATACAAGAGGTTGTGGACAAGGAAAAATACATAACCACATGCATTTACGATTACACAAATGTCCTTAGAACCATGAGAATATACACTAAAGGCAAGGAACTTCTTCATCTCACAATGACTAGATTTGCAACGAATTTCATCTCTTTGCAATTTGTGCTTGACCAAAAGCTAAATTTCAAGAGGATGTTCTTGGGACCTGAGTGGATGGAATATTAACATGGAAAAAACCTTGAGTGTATTCAAATCATTGCTCTTGTGTGGTTTTTGGAAAGATTCCAAAGAGATTATAGTTATGATAGACTCACTTGTCAAAGTGATTAGGTACTTAAACATTTTCAATGTTCAAAGCCAAAAGTCATTTCATTTATTTCAAAACTGAAATGTTTGACAATTGACTCTAAACTTTTTGGATGGTTGATGGTGACAAGCCCACAATGGGTTAAATTTACAAGGCAATGAATCTTGTCAAGGACATCAAAATAAGATATTGGGATGAGGGGGAGAAATATATGCCTCTTTGGGATATTATTGATGAGAGATGGGATATACAGTTGCATTATTGTGTACATGTTTTTAAACCTAGCATATTTTATGATAAGATAAGATTTAATGACAATGGGGAGGTCGATAGAGGGCTTATGAAATGCATTGAAAGGTTCTTCCTTGCAGAAGAAATCCAAGGCCACATCCTTGCCCAATTACAAGATTGTAGGGCACCCACAAATTTGTTTTCCTATTGCCAATGTTATGCACAAAAGAATGAATATGTTTCAAGATACACTTGCAGGTTTGATAAATTCGTTAAATTTCTTTATTTTGTTTGTTTTATTAAATTTATTATATTTTTATCGTCTTTGATCTTGACCCTTGAACTCTTGTTTCTTGCTAGGTTTTTAATGGAAAATTTTTGGTAGTGATATGCCAAATCTCAAGTGATTTTACATTCATATCTTTAATCAGATTGCAGTTATGCAGGTTGCAAGCATAATTGGAGCATGTTTGAGAAAATAATTTCCAAGAAGCAGAACGGATTAGCACAAAAGCACTTATATGACCTTGTAATTGTCCATTACAATCTTTGACTTTGTAACAAGGATATACAAGGTGATTTGGCTAACTTTATCTAAAGCTAAAGCATTTGAATTTGAAGGTTTAATTTGAACTTTAATGTTTAAGGAATAGAATTCACATTTCAATGTTTCATGATGATGATAGGTTTTTATCATTCAACAATTGACCTAGAAGAGCTAGATCCTACATTAAAATGGATTATATTATAGGAGGCTCCTCTTTTTCACCTGCAAAACTTGGAGAACCTTGAGGGTCAAGCAACCCAAGACTCTGGGAGAAGTTGCTTCTTAGTTTTTATACTATTTAGTATTTAGTTAACTTATGTAAATGGATGCTTCCAGTTCTTAGTTTTGATCATTTTTGGACTCATATCATATATGAGATACTTCTTGATCCATGAAATTTTGGACATCTATTGTTATTATAGACAAGGCTTCATTGAGTATTAATGAAAATTGTTTTTTCATCAAAATATGTGTATCTTTATGTTTTTTGTATTTTCCAAATTTTCCCAACTAATTTCCATTCTGATTCAAACTCTATGTTCTTCTACCTCACCAAGTTTTTGTTGATTACGAGTCTAGTGGATTTGCACATACATACATACATACATACATACATACATACATACATACATACATACATACATACATACATATATATATATATATATATATATTGTTCATCTTAAACTTGAACCTTTCAAGCACTGAGAAGGTTTGGACCTCAGTTTCTTTCCAATCCTTATCAATTCTTAATCCAAGGTTAAGATAAATCTATGCCATTGAAATACATAATTACAAGACATCTTATATCTATTCATTACCTATGCAACTCTATTTTCACATGTTTTCTACCCTTATGCTAGTATCATTGATCTTTGTGCAATTTTGTACTCATTTATGAATTCTTAAATCTTATCTAGCTACTACACTTATCTTCCACTTATAAACAATGATTACCTCTAACTCATGGTTATTACCTAGATATCTCTTGGGATTTGGATATTTTGTTGTAGTAGCTGCGCGAGGCACATCCTCACAAGTTGGTCCTAGAAGAATTATCTAGAAGACAATTTACACTCACAAAAAGACAAGTTCACCCCAATAAAGAATACAATTCAGCCCCAATGAAAAAGTAGATTTCCAGAAACATAAAGTATAAATAGAAGGTGCCTCACTTCATTTTCACAACAAGCATTTAAGCAAGTTCGCTCAAGAAAGGAGAAGTTTTCTATTGCATCTAGAGAAAACATTTTTGGGGTTCTCCACTTTGGAGAAGTTTCTTTTGTCTTTTCTTGGGGTATATTCTACTACTATTTGGATGTACATCGATATCTATTGGAAGGTGTGAGCTTGGGGGTGACAATATTTTTTGTCTACGGTTGGGATGTGATAGATCATCATTGTGGTTAAACAAGCTCCATAATTTATGTGTTTCTGTGCTTGGTTATTCTTTTAGTGATCCCATCTATAAAATCTAACATGGTATCAGAGTAGCTCTAAAAGAAGCCATTGTCAGAAACTAGGGCTCCATATTTTGGAGTGATTTCAACCTCATATTATATTGGAACGAGCATTGAGAAACTCACCCTAGGAGGGCACATCTTTGTGTGGAGGACAAATTCTAATTGGTGAAGTTTCATTTTTTGACCTAATACTGTTGGGGTCAAGACCTACGACTCCTTGGATCTAGCCCTTCTATCCACAACTTTGGCTTGTTCTTATCTTTCTCCAACTTGCCTTGGTAGGGTGCAACTATCCATGGAATCAATTTCTCAAGTATCCACACTTCAAATTTGACCTAGCTTCTACTAGGGTTTCTGGTCCAGCTTTGCAATCAAGATAATTGGCATGAAGGTTGAGGATACACTTGATGGGACTTTCAACTTCAACTCATGGAATTCTAGGGTTCTTCTTATCTGAGAAGGAAATGATCTTTTGAAGTTTGTGAACAAGAAGGTTCCAGAAGCAGAAGAGGGAACCAAGAAGAATTAGTGGAGAGAGAAGGATCCTAATTAAGCGAGGAGAATCTTGGTAGATTCAGTAAAAGACCATTTGGTTCCTCAAATCTCTCACAAGAAGACTGCTAAAAAGATGTTTATAGCCTTGAGGAAACTATTTGAAGATATCAATGTCAACTGTGTCCTTGCTTTGAGAAATCGATCATCAAATATCAAGATGTCAAGGTCAGAACCAGTTGCTTCTTACTCTATGAGGATCTCAGAGTTCTAAAATCAACTAAGCACTATTAGAGATCCACTTGATGATAGATAAATTGTCATGAACACTCTTAATAATCTCCCTCCATATTGGGATCCATTCATTCAAAATCTCAGTGGGAAACCCAAGTTTCCCAAGTTTGATCGTATATGGGCAGTTTGCATGCAAGAAGAGACAAGACTTGCAGCAAGAGGCAGAATACATGGCACTCAACATGAAGAAAGTCAAGCCCTTACATCTCATTTTAAGAAAGGAAATGGTAAGGGAAGAAAGTTTCACGACAAGAAATACAAAGGTGGAAGATCTATCCCTCTTCTAGAACAAAAGAAGAAGAAGTATCTTTCACACATTAAGTGCTTCAAATGCCATAAATATGGACACTATGCCGGCTAGTGTCATGGTTCAAATAAAAGGAAGCATAAAGCCTCAACTGTAGATGTTGATGAATATGCTTCTCACAAGAAACCAAGGAATGACGATCGTACTTAGTTCTTCTTCTAGTTGAGGTGATGTGATTACCAGTACGATGGGCTTCCAGGATGAAGATGAAGATCAAAAGACCCCCACACAAAGAGGCAGTGGGATCCCACCCACAAAACAATAAAATATAAGTATTTGGATTTATTTCTCTTATAGATTAGATCTATTAGTTTTTCAACATATTTTATATGCAGAACTATATTCCTAGAATTGGGAAGTTTGTTGAGCATGTGATATAGTTCTTTTATTGATGCATAGTAGGTTCATGTAGTAATTGTTATATAATTGTTTAAATAATCATATTGTTGCACACCATTCCATGAACCCATCTAGGGTGATATCTCCTTCTAACATGCTTAGAGTAGTGCACACTCTTAATAGTATGTTCTAACAGAGATAGTCGGCATCCAAATAGTTACCATATACATGTTGTGCCGAAGCATTGACTAAGATGCCTACATAACTGTGTGAACCATTGCATTGAAATATGAATTGACTAAATTTTATTGTGCAAGGTCGCTAACCATCTGATGGGATTGGAAGGCTTGTAGGGAAAAAGGACCATATGCTATGGCCTACAAGGAAAGGATGATGAGACTTGTTATGAAGAACAAGGGATGAACATATAGAGCTTGTTGATATTCAGTGATCGAGACAGCGGAAGCGAGAAACTTCTAGGAGCATGACTTGCAACTGAGCTTATAGATCAGGAAGAAGGATGACTTCTAGATGAAGCAGTTAAATGGAAGTCATGACTTCTTGGTAGTAAGAACAGACAGACGAGGACCTTCAGACATACTATTCAAAGTTATAGATTGTTTCAGATAACATAGATCATCAGATCCACCTCCCCATTGATAGATCCTCGTCATCTGAAACAATCTATCATCATATATCTATCCTGAGATGGGATTGGGAGATTGGTCCCTAGTTGCTCACTCAACTCATGACTCAAAATGGGGCAGTGCCTTGTCCCAACCATTCTGTGAAGAGATGGGGAGATTGGTCCCATGATTGACTCCCTTGGTAAGAGGGACGGTTGGTGCTACTCCCTAACACTCTGTGATGTGTGGAGTGGGGAGATTGGTTTTGTGTGGACCAATATGAGTTATGTGTTGACTCCTAAGTTCTATGTGAACACCTTGTCCTGTGTGGACTGTGGTTACGTGTGGACTGATATGAGTTATGTGCGAACACCTTGTCCTGTGTAGACTGATATGAGTTATGTGTGGACTCTTGATTTCTTTGTGAACTATGTAGTTCATGTTCCCCAATGGACTGGGTTGAGCTGAGGCACGTTCCCGATGGACTGGGTGGAGCTCATATATGTGGACAATTTTGGATGGACTGAGATTGTGTTGGAAGACCTTCCTCATGATTTACTGATGATATCCATATGTGTTCCAGTATGATGATGCATCCCTGGCTAAGAGGGAGTGTTGTTGCAGTAGCTGCATGAGGCACATCCTCACAAATCGGCCCCAAAAGAATTATCCACAACACAATTTACACACACTAAAAGACAAGTTGGCCCCAATAAAGACTCACAAGTCGGCCCCAATGAAAAATTAGATGGCCAGCAACATAAAGTATAAAATTTAAATACAAGGCGCCTCACTTCATTTTCACAACAAGCATTCAAGCAAGTTCGCTCAAGCAATGAGAAGTTCGCTATTGCAGCTAGAGAAGACATTTTTGGGGTTCTCCACTTTGGAGAAGTTTCTCTTATCTTTTCTTGGGGTTTATACTACTACTATCTGGATGTGCATCGATCTCTATTGGGCACGAGCTCGGAGGAGACAATAGTTTTTGTCTATAGTTAAGAGGTGATAGATCATCACCGTGGTTAAATGAGCTCCATAATTTTTGTGTTTTTGTGGGTGGTTATTATTTTAATGATCCTATCTATAAAATCCAACAAGATCAATGGTATTAAAATACTAAAGATAATGGTCCTCTCACTCTTGGAATTAAAGCAAAATGTGGAAGTCCTTTGTGGTCATAGCCAAATCATTTGTGCAATTAATAATAACCAAGTAGATAATAGTAACAATGGACAACATGTTGAATGCCTTTTTAAGACATGGTTAGGGTAACAAAAACATGGGTTTTTTCTTACACCTGAACAAACACACAAAGTTGGGGTCTAAGAAGAGGAAAACCAAATGGCACAATGACCTTTCATTAGGCGATTGCAAAATCTTTCATGTTTTTCATAAAATGTGAACATGTCACGTTTGAATAGGCTTTTAGATTTATTGAGCTAGCAATGGATGCGCGTTTTGTTCTTCTATGTTAGTGCCAACATGGCATACCTCCAGAATGCATTCGTGTTTTAAATGTGTCATAAAACATGTGTGCATTTTGCCTCTCACCTCCCTATTTTCTCATTTTTTCTGAACATGCAAGAAAACAAGGTGTTCTGGCTGAGGAGGGCTTTGTCATTTCTGTTGCATTTGACTCGAGACATGTGACATTCAACTAGCTCACTCAGCACCTAGTATTCAACATTCTATGGCCAGATTAAATATCCTCTTATTCAAAAGCTTTTAATTTCCAAAATTGTAATTCTTCAACAATAATTTTTTCCTTCTAAATATTTCAAAGACAGACAGCTCATCACTGTATCTCAACATGGATCACCGTGAAAACGATAACACTCTTCTGAATAGATAGGAAAACCTAAATCAACCTAAACCCCATGCACCACAATAATTTTTTCCTTTTAAATATTTCAAGACAGACAACTCATCACTGTATCTCAACATGGATCACCGTGAAAACGATAACACTCTTCTGAATAGATAGGAAAACCTAAATCAACCTAAACCCCATGCCCCACAACCTCATGACCAAAACAATGAGATTTTTACTGAGATAGCAAATTTGAGATGCCTAATTGGCATGTTCAGAGAGAGTCAAGATCCAATTCATATCTCACTTGCTAACTACTTGGACACTATTGCTGCAACTATTGGCTACAGAAAGCCAACTGTACAATTTGACTTCTTCTAAGGAGTAAATGCATGAGTTATATTGAGATGGTTTAATTTGGAAGCAAGTGAAAGATCTAAAGATCACGATACATGACATTGTCACTGAATACTAAAGCACTTGGCTTCTCTCGGTGTAATTATAATAAAGCTTCGCCCTTTCTTACTTCTTGCATTCTTTTAGCATTAATCCCCACTCTCTCTTAGCAAAAGACAAAGAACAAGTACACATGAAATTACCCGTGTCCATGCAGAGCATCCCAAATACAGTCCTATTTTCTCAAAAATCTGACATAGTTAGTAATTACGGAGGAAACTGTCTCTGGGCATTTATAGTTCAGTGCACAAGAAGAGTCCTAGAATCCTAGGAATAAAGTCTAGAACTTGAGCTTCCTCTTTCAGCCAACATTCTTTAGGAATTATGAATTCAAGTGAAATCACAAATACCCTACTTCCTCTTTGAAGGATCCCAATTACAGAAGGCTTTGAAATAAGGTATCTCATTACATGTGATACTGTAACAGCTCTGAAGAGCTTGCCAACCATCCATATAATTCCATGCTGATATGATAATTTCTAGGTCGGTTGGAAAGGTAGATACTGTAAGTCACAAGTGTACCTGAATAGATGGTCACCTATCTAAATAGACAACTTCAAAAACATTCAATCATACAGCATAAAAACATAATTTGTAACTAGATTTATTGCTTGTAACTAATCATCAAAGACCATGGAAAACATCACAAACCTTTCCTCCTTTCCAGGAAAAGAGAGGAACTACATTCTTTTGATGAACCCTCCATGCGGTCATTTTGAGATGTAACTTTACGAGGTTGTCACTCTTCCAACAAATGGAGGTTCTGCCCAGTTGGTTGGGAGGAAAGAGCTTTGGCTAATGGACTTTATGAATACTTCCTTTGCTTTGCTTTGCTTGTTCTTTCCCACATTAGTCAATGTCGCAACAGTGACAACGCTGGCTACTATAAGAGCAGTTTTTACTGCCAAAGAAACAGCATGACCTACTGGCTTTTGCAATCTCTGTATGCCACGGCATAGAACTCTGAAATTTTTTCCCTTGGACTCTGTTTGTTCATTTTGTATGTATACATCAGGAGCAACTCCCTTGCATGTTAATAAGTTTTCCAAACCAGAAACCATTTCTTTCTCAGTCTCTTCTCTCCATCCCAGTGACTTGATGGCATCATTCTTCAATGAATGGTCAAGATCTTCATAATATTTGGCCTGCTCCTTATCTGATTGAGCAAATGATGCATTTTCTGGTGAGAGCATGGGGTGACATGGTTCATGTGAGTTATCATTTTCATACACTGGCTCCTCGGCAAATGCAAGTGCCTCCTCCACAACTTCCCTCTCTGTTCCCTGATGCCGCCTCAGCCGTTCCAAGAAAATTCTCTTGCATTCCTCAAGATCAGACAAAGCTGCCTCCCTATCAGCTCGCTGCTGCTGTTGCAAAATCTGCAAAGAAACAGAATATATTATTAGTCTACTAAGGCAATAAACATGAACAGCTAAAACTGTGTTCAATAGAGGAATATGTGAACACTGCTTAATCTTAGTCCCCCATCTGACTTATTTGTAAGCCCCATCAATGCTTTCTTTTGTAAGCCCCTTTCAATTCTTTCTTCTATACAAAAACCGAAGATTGAAACCCATTTTACTGAAGGGACAAGTAAAAGAAAAACTCCATCTACACCTTCACATTTCCATTTCACAAATTTGCACCAACTACTCAATATAAAGGGATTGGATGCTTCAGAGAAAGAAACTGCTGCAAACTCTCTGTCTGAAACAAAACAGAAATTGGAAACTATGCAATGAGAGGTTGCAAAAAATGTTTCCATAACAAAATAGGAATGCCATAATTTGTCTAGGTGATACATATTTCAGTTTACTAATATGACAAAAAGCATTAGTGTTTCAGAATGAAGAACAAAGGGAGCAGGACCTCCTGAACCATGTGAGAACGTGGATGCTCAAGAAGAACCTTAAGCTAGTTAGCAAGCTAAGATCATTGAAGAAAGAAATAAATAAAAAATAATCAAAACGTATAAAAACTTGTTAGCACATTTGGCATCAATCTATATTATGGCAGTACTAAATGTTACAAAAATTAGAAGTCTCTTACACTTCAATCTGGATCCTTAAAAACGTGCCACCATCATTAGTTCTGTCATTTGAACAATGGATTAGCTGAAGCCACGTAAATACCATTATGATCCATAACAAAAGTACCCAAACTAAGAAATATGGATACCCCTGTCTTTACTTCTTTCATTCAAATAACTTGATTAATAGATTTGCTGAAACTTCTTACACGTCGATATGATCCTTCCACTATCATTAGCTTTCTTATTTCAATAGCCTGTTTAATAAAATTGTTACGGAACTCAATCCCTCGTACATATCCTTAACCAAAATACCAAACTGGGTTTTGAGAAAAACGGAGTGATGGCAAACATATCCCTGGGAAACAATCTGTTACAACATGTTGCCGATGCCATACCTCACAATTTAAAGAAAAGTAAAAATTAAAAATAAAAGAAATAGCACGATTCACCCTTCCAGAGCCCTCACTGCCCCGATGTTCAAATCCTGGAAAAACTTGTGTTGCCGCATTTAAACAAATTAGCAAGAAAACCTGCACAAAACTAAAATATCCACTATTCTGAAAAGCGTTGTGGAAATCTAACAATTTCAACATAATCTCCTTCTCCGTATCGATTCAGATATGACCTCCAAGAAACTTCCAGATCCGCCTAGATGCATGGAACCCACCCTGGCCCATACGCAAGCTCTAAACACCAACAAAACACAGGTTCAACTTAAAGGAGTCTAAACCAAGAAAGTCTCACAACATCATCATTAAAATAACCATGGTGCCTTTGGATCCTGGAATAGTGACCAGCCAAATTTGAACAAACTAATTAAAGCAACTGTGTCCCCCTAATGCACTCAGGCCTAATGCTTAAGAACATGTGTTATTATTATGAAGGTTACAGGTTCAAAACCAGCTGGGCTAGGGTTACTCATTGACCTGTTGTGTTGTGACCAAGGCTGTAAGGATAGGTGACCACTGAGATAGAGGGTCACCCCTTGGACTTCTGAACATTTAGGCCCTATTAAGTTACAAGTTATGGGTATATCTAGCTTAGTATATCCAGCTTGCAAGCTGTTGAATATATTCTTGGAAGTGGTTAAATATACTCTCGCAAATTGCTGTTCCCATGGTTAAAAAAAAATCGACCACTTGTGCGCAGTTACTCAAGTCTGATTATGAAACACAGTATGCCAATAGAAGAACCATAACTCTACTCTGACAAAATAATCGATCTCAACCAAAATTGCGTAATTCTCCCTCGGTCTCTGCTATCAGAAACAGGAAAATGGGATTTCAGGGTATATTATACATAGAAAATTGATTAGCGTTGTGAGCTAATGTACTGTCAATATGTGAATGGGAATGGGAACCAGATGAGAAATGGGTTTCCTAGTCAAGTTTTTGGTAAGATAGCGTCTACTGTTTCTTACTCAAAAGTGATCCAATCAATACTACTGCAGTGCCAACTTCCAAGATGAGAATGGGAATTCAATCAGCAATAATGTAGTGACGATAGGAAGGGGAACCGGAACGAAATGAGAAATGGGTATCCTAGTAAGTTTTTGGTAACATAGCTTCTACTGTTTTTAACTGAAAGCAGATTCAAAGTTCAAACAGTGCTATAGGAAGCAAACTGCAATCTGCTATAACAAAGACACTTGTACTGTTCTTTAAGCGAGGCAGATTCTGCCAGTGCTCTATGAAGCAAACTGCAATCTGGTATACCAAAGCCAATTGTGAATCTAATTCATAATGATTTCAATATTTTTATGTTCAAACCTGAAAGCAATCGAGCTGGTCTTCAAGAATTTCCAGAGCATCTCGAATAGAAGAGAGGCTCCTCGCTTCCATGGATCTATCAAAGCCCATTTGGGACCCAGAAAACTTACTTCCATTCGTACATCCTCCCTGATCCCCGTCAACAGCAGGGGCTGTGCTTTCACCACTGATTTCAGTGTCATAATCTAACACCCTCTCTATGGCATCGTCAATTTTCGCATGCAGTTTGGATGCGCGCCTCAATACCATTACTATCTCGTCCGTCTCCATTTATGATAAGGGAATGAATTCAAAAATGCTGTGGCCTTCAGTTATATTATTAATTCAAAACTTCTGAATGCTAAGCAACTTCCCAAGTGCAATATGGGGATCTCAAGCTTCACGAGAACCTTGTAAAACTCAGCAAAGAAAAGAAAATAGTCATGAATTGTCTCTTGCGTTCACGGAGGGAAACAACTTCAAATACTGGTTTGTCCCCCCTTTAACTGGACAACCACACAGACGCAGCAAAGAAACTCAAAAGTTCATGCGAGAGCAAGGTGTTGAAACGAGCATATGAAATGAAGACTTTATAAAGCCGAAGGGAGAGGAGTTGGTGGGCTCTTCGAGTTGGAGCTTCGAGATTAAATTAAGATCAGGACATCATTCCAATGGTTGGAATTTGCATAGGTTACTCTCCCCAAGGCTTCAGAATATGCTTATCCGTTGGCTTGACTAGACAAGTCTAGAAAATTTTGCCATGATAACTGTGCATTGCAAAGACGAAATCGTTAAGCAGCAATGTTCCTGCATTCTCTCGATTAGACCAGAAACGTGCATACGGTTCTGAGATTGATCAACTATTATAAACATCGCCTTCCATTGATTTGATTGGCGAAAGTTAGGTTTATCATGTGTATTCATATAACAATATCAACCACGACTATATTGCAAAAGTGAGGTTTATTAAATTTATATTCTCAATTTTTTTATAAATAAAGGTTATATCAACCAAGATTATATTGCTTTCATCAAAAGTTTTGATAATCGTACACATATCTCAGTCTTAATAGCAGATGATGGTAGGCTATTGCACTGTACTATCCCACTATAATTAACATATACAAAACATAGTCAACTCTTTACCAACTAGCATATATGATATAAAAAAGTTAATTATCAACACCCTCAACACTACAGGAAACATTGAAGTATAGAAAAAAGGGAAAACACTATAACAGCATATATGGTATAAAAAAGGTAACCATCAACACTATAAAGGTTTTCACATCTAAGAAGTATTTATAAGAAATTGTTGTTAGAGTCAGGTTGTAGTGAAGTAGGGGAGAGAATGTTTTTTATTTATTTATATAATTAGTACTATTATTTGTAAAAGATTTAACAAATATTTGAGAAAAAAGGTTTTTAGATGTTTGTTTGGTTAATGTTGATAAGTATAAAGATCTGTTGATAATTCTATATGTTATTGAAAAATTGAGATGTTGTAAATATAAATTTTATCAGAAAACTCATTTTTTGTATTGATGTAAAATAAAAATAAGATATTATCATGTATAAAACCTCTGGCATATGGCTTCACTAATTTGTAGGTGATTTAACACTGGATTCAGAAAATTCAAGATCTTAGAAGGTCTTTTGTGGAGATCACTTTCAGACATATTTCCAGATTGAGATGTTGTAAATATAAATTTTATGAGAAAACTCATTTTTTGTATTGATGTAAAATAAAAATAAGATATTATCATGTACAAAACCTCTGGCATATGGCTTCACTAATTTGCAGGTGATTTTACTCAAACACTGGATTCAGAAAATTCAAGATCTTAGAAGGTCTTTTGTGGAGATCACTTTCAGACATATTTCCAGATGTTACAAATACAATAATACAGTTGATACTCTTTCCAAAGAAGTCATTCCTCTAAATTTTGGCTCAGCTAGAATTCAAGAATTTCTGGAAGATGTCATGACCTTTGAAGGTGATTTTGATCTTAAGGAGCTGATGTAATAAGTAGTTATAGATGGCTTAGACCTTTTTTGATAGTAGAAGCAGTATAATGTGTGTTTTGTATTACAGCTTAGTCAAGAACTGAAGGGAGGTTTTATGATGTAAATCTGAAGCAAACTTATATGAAGGATCTATATAGAAATTTACATGGCAGATGAAATCTTTCCTTGATTTAATACAATAGCAGGAAAGTTTTTTTGGTGAAAAAAAAAGCCTTTTTGACATCTTTGAATCTACATATTTTCTATTATCTATATATTTTCTAAGAGAAAAAGTGAATGTGGACTGAATGAAAATACTCATTGCAATTTGAATTTGAAAATAATATTGTAATGTTAAATTTGTTATAAATAAGCTAATTAGTTATAATAAGATTTTTTTCTGAAAAATAAAACTTTGGTATATCATTAGATGATGATTCTGAACTCACATAAAAGATTTATAAAAGTCAAAACTCCTAAAATCAACTAAGATAATATTATATTAATTTTATTTCCATACAATTCGATAATGGTTTGAGATATTCTAATTATACCAATAAAAACAAATTTATGAACCATTCTAAAATTATTCCTGTATAAACCAGGATATATTTTTCATAAAATTATTTGGAATCCATTTAAGAGGTTTAAGATCAAGTGGAAAGAAAAAAACTCAGTATCATAAACAAGGTCGAAGATATTTGTTTTCTGCAGCATTTGTAAATATATATTATTTGTTTTCTGCGACATATGTGAATAGGTGCGTTATTTTTTAATGGCCTTTTGGTTTCTTGGTTCAGCTTGGGATGCCTACGAGGTGGAGAGAAAGTGCCATACAAAGTGGGAAAAGACTGGAATGTGCATCATTGTCAATCCCAACCGAACTGTCCCATCTGTATTTTAGTGTCTCATCTTTTCCAGTTTGAAGGTGAGATTATTCACTTTTTTTTCCTTAAAAGGCCAAGACATTTGTTTGTTAAATACAGATTTCAGTGTTTAGGAATTAAATCAGCAATAATACCAGGAAACAGGCATGTCATATCAAATAGGTTGTCAATCTTGTCATAATGCATAGTTTACTATGTATAATTTTTTATTGTATTTGAAATGCCTTCCAAGCTCTAGTAAACCGAGTTATTATGTATCTTTCAAGGAGAAGCTCATTCATTTAAACAAAAAAAAATTGCAGGTTTGAACTGCCAGGTTTTTTAAGGTATATTTAGTTACATTTTCCATACAGCTTGTTATAATGTTGAAACGATTTGACAAGCTTAAATCCAAAATCTATTTTTGACTGATGGGCTGCTTTGTTGTGGATATTTTAGTTTTGGTAAATAAAGGTAGATTTTATATTTGAAAACTTAAGATTACGTTGTAATATATTAAATATTTTTATTTTTGTATGGGGTCTTCTGTGAAAGTTGTTATAATAACAAAGTGACTGAATTTTATTTTGTTTATATCTTAAAATTTCAATTATTTTTGAAACTTTTTCCTAATCTACAAAATAATGGATTACATTTTTTTGTGGGAGTATTTAGTAGATATGGTATTCTTAAGAATGCTAATGATTAAAATTCTTTCTACTCCCTAGTTTGGCTTCTCCTTTTATGTTTCATTTTTTACTTCTTTTTGAGTATTTATCTATGATATGCTATTGGACAAAAGGTAAATGAAAAATATGTGTTCTTTCCACTTTTTCAATTGCTTTGGATTTCCATAATTGTTCTTGCTCTCTCTTTTCTTATAGTCATGTGCCCAAATGTGTATTGAAAATGAGTATATATCTTAAACTAGATTACCTATGTCTGTCTTTTTCTACCAAAGTATATTTTTTTTTACTTATGTCTCTCTCTTCGAAATCCTCCCATCTAACGTGGCCTTCTGCACCAAAGTTTGATAGAGTATCCATCACTTTATTATTTCCGGGAAGTATCTATAATGTAATTGAGTCATATTGTCATGCCCCGATGTTCCTATCGAGAGGATCAATAATGTAAACAAGTCATGTCAAGTCATAGTGAGTAACCCTCCGATTGTCTAAGGGTTAAAGTCTCCACAGTTCCGGGGCACTAGGGTTATTAGACTCTCCTAGTAGAGGTCGGCCCTAGTAGGGTTCTAGTCATGTCGGGATTAGTATAAATAGAGATTTGGAGTCTCTATTTATCACACAAGTCATACACACTCAAGAGTAGCGCGTAGTTGAGGAAGGAGAAGACACTGGGGCTAGACAAGAAGAAGATTACTGATGTTGGGAGATCACTTACTGTTTTGGTGTTGATTCTATCTCTGAGGAAGTTGTAGGGTTTTCTCCTTTATGGTTTCCCCGAGGAAAAACACTGTGTTCATTGTCTTTTGTGTTTGATTGTTGTACTTGTTATTCTCTCAGTTAAAGATCCTAATAATGCTAGCTTAATGTTGAAAAACTAACATGGTATCAGAGCTAACCTGAGAAGAAAACACTTTGCAGCTACGGGAACTAGGGCTTCCTAGTTTGTGGATCTTCCTCCATAGATTTTCAGCAAAATTAAGGTGGAACAACTCTCCTCCTTGGGGCGCATCTTTCTATCGAAGCAGAATCCAATTCTGAGGTTTTTCAGTTTTGGACCTGTCACTACTGACGAAAATTAGGGATTTTCACAGAAGTGGAATTTTTCAATGAGCCCAGGCCTGGACTGATCTCCTCCCCAAAATCGAAGTTAGGGACAAATTTCAAGGCATTTGGGTGGACAGAACTCTAGAAAAAAAAAACCCTAATTTGCTCCTGAACCAGCTCTGCAGGATTTCAGCTCAAGTCTCAGATCCAACATTTTGACCTGTTAAGATCTAAGATCTCTTGTATTTCCATTTGAGATTCTAATTTTAAAGATGTCTCATCATACCAAGCTTGATGAAAAGCTTGAGGGAGTTGATAACTTTCGAGCGTGGAAGTATAGGATCTCCCTGGGCCTAGAAGAGAATGAATTAGACTCCTACATTTATGAGGAGGTTCCAGTTCTAGAGGGAGATGAGGCAAAGGCCTTACATAAGAAGAAGATGGTTATGGCAAAGAGGATCATTGCTGATTCTATCAAGGATCACCTTATCCCACAAGTGTCCTCTCTTAAGACATCTAAAGCCATGTTTGATGCCCTAACCAAGTTGTTTGAAGGAAAGAACATTAACCGGAAGATGACTCTGAGGAATCAACTGAAGAATGTGAAGATTCAGAATGCAGAAACTATCCAGTCTTACTTCACAAGGGTTTCTCAGATCAAGGAACAATTAGAAGCTGTTGATGAAGAAGTGGAAAATGTAGAGATTGTGATGACTACTTCGAATGGCCTTCCTAGGTCATGGGATACTTTCATTCAAGGAATCTGTGCTAGAAAGAAGTTAGTCAAATTCAGCAGACTATGGAAAGAATGTTCTCAAGAAGAAGCACGGATAGCAGCTCGAGAAGAGAAGATGGGAAGTGAAGACCAAGATCTCACAGTTCACTCGAAGAGAAGCAGAAGAAGACCTCATTACTCCAAAGGTAAGGATCCTCATCATAAAGATAACATTAGAAGAGACCTATCTAAAATAAGACGTTATACATGTGATGAAAGAGGACACTTTGCAAAAGACTGTCCTAAGAACAAGGTCCACCCTCATAAGAATAAGGGGAACAAAAGAAGACATCATGCTCATGCTGCAGAGGATGATGAACCATCCAAGAAGAGATCCAGATATGAAAGTGAAGATTCTTCAAGCGAGGATGAATATGTTTTGATCTCCGCTCTCACATCTAACATTACTCATGGTAGTGATGATTGGCTTATAGACAGTGGGGCTTTCAAACATATGACAGGATTCAAGGAATCCTTTGTAAGACTGTCAGAACATGAATCACCTCACAAGGTGAAGCTAGGAGATGACTACCAATATCCAATAAAAGGTAGTGGGGAATCTTCATGTAAACCAGACTCTGGTAAGTCTCTAACAATGAAAGAAGTATTGTTTGTGCCAGGACTCAAGAAGAACCTTCTCTCCATATCAACATTGGATGCCAAAAAAATGAGGGTTGCATTCATAGATATTGGTCAAGTCATTATGTGGCCTAGAGGAAATACTATCGATGATGCGGTAGTGATTGGAGAACAAGAAGGAGGTCTGTACAAATTGAAGGGCCATCTAGAACAAGCCTTGGTCCATGACACAATAGAGCCAAATGAGCTTTGGCATAAAAGGCTTGCACATGTGCATTACAGAGCACTACCTGTTGCAAGCAAAGCTGTTGAAGGTCTTCCAGAATTCCAAGCAAAACATGATGGGGTTTGCAAAGGATGTGCGAAAGGGAAGAATACAAAGAAGACATTTCCCAGTAGTGAAAGCAAAGACAAAAGCCTACTAGAAATCATCCACTCCGATGTATGCGGTCCTATGTCATCAAACTCACTAAGCGGGTATGCATACCATGTTTCTTTTATTGATGATTTTTCTAGAAAGACATGGGTTTACTTCATGAAGAACAAAGACGAAGTATTCAGTAAATTCAAGGAATTCAAAGCCTTGATCGAGAATCACACTGAAAAGAAGATTAATACTTTTCGATCAGATAATGGCGGAGAATTCACTTCGAATGAATTCAAAGAGCTATGCAAAGAATTAGCGATTAAGAGGGAGTTGTCCACTCCTTATAATCCACAACAGAATGGGATTACGGAATGGAAGAATAGAACCATCATGGAAGCTACAAGAGCAATGCTTCATGATCAAGATCTTCCTATGCATCTTTGGGCTGAAGCTACCAAAACAACAGTGTATATACAGAACCGTACTCCACATAGAGTACTCGAGAACAAGACTCCTGAAGAAGTCTTCTCCGGCAAGAAACCAGATGTCAGCCATCTCAGAATATTCGGCTGTCTTGTGTACATACACATTCCAAAAGAGAAGAGAACAAAATTAGATCCTTCAGGAAAGAAGGGCATATTTGTGGGATACTCTGAAAGCTCGAAAGGCTTACAGAATCTATTTCCCAGGATACAAGAAGATTGCCATTAGCAGGTATGTGACATTTGATGAAGACACAGCCTACAACAAATCCAGAAAGAGACCTGCTGAAGAACCTGAAGACGCAGAAGCAGAAGTACCCAGAATTCATGATACAACCATGAACAAAGAAGCTCAAGAAGAAGATCGAGATTTTGAGGAACCACAAAGACCTGTAGATCCACCTCTGGAGAAGAATCCTCATAAGAGGAAACCTACTTGGGTACGTAAACTTATCCAAGGTGCGAAAAGATATGGGGCTCCATAAGAGAATCACAGAGAAAGAAAGAGGACCGGATCCTGCTCCGGGTATGTAGCTTTACTATGTGATTTCATTGATAAAAAACCTTCCAGTTATGAAGAAGCAGCATAACAGAAAGAATGGAAGGATGCTATGATCTAAGAATATCAATCGATCATGAAGAATGATGTTTGGGATGTTGTCCCAAAACCAGAAGGGAAGTCAGTTGTAACTTCCAAATGGATCTACAAGATCAAGCATGTTGCAAACGGTAGCATTGAAAAGTATAAAACAAGATTTGTAGCTCGGGGTTTCTCTCAGAAAGAAGGAATAGACTATGAAGAAACCTTTGCACCTGTAGCCAGATACACTTCCATCAGATCAGTACTTGCTCTGGCTGCAGTGATGAAATGGAAAATACACCAGATGGATGTCACAACTACTTTCTTGAATGGTGTAGTAGAAGAGGAAGTGTATGTAGAACAACCACTTGGTTTTGAGACACATGAAAGAGAGTCTCATGTATGTAGATTGAAGAAAGCCCTGTACGGTTTGAAACAGGCACCCAGGACCTGGCACGACAGAATTGATAGCTTTCTATCCAGTTTGGGCTTTACCAAGAGTAAAGCAGATTCCAACCTTTACTACAAGGTTGAAGATGGCAACCCAGTGATGCTTCTACTATATGTAGATGATCTATTTGTGATAGGTACGGATGGGTTGATTGTTGATACGAAGAGGAATCTTGCTGCTGAGTTCGAAATGAAGGACTTGGGGATGATGCATTACTTTCTAGGTATGGAGGTGTGGCAGAGTACAGATGGAATCTTCCTTGGACAAGGGAAGTATGCAGTAGAGATCTTGAAGAGGTTTGGGATGATGGACTGCAAAGCTATGACCACACCTATGGCATCGAACCTAAAGCTATTGAGTTATGCTTCATTAGAATCGGTTGATGCTACAATGTATCGTCAGATGATTGGGTCATTGATATACTTGACGAACACGAGACCAGACATTTGTTTTGTTGTGAACACCTTGAGTCAGTTCTTGATAGATCCGAGAAGTGCTCACTTGATTGTTGCAAAGCATATTTTGAGGTACCTGAAGGGTACAGTTGATTATGGGCTCAAGTACGATGCGAATCAAAAGATTAACCTGAAAGGTTATGTTGATTCAGATTGGGTAGACAGTGCCATTGCTTGGAAGATCACTTCAGGGTGTTGCTTCGGTATGGGATCAGGTGTGATCTCTTGGTTTAGCAAGAAGCAATCCTGTGTGGCACTAAGTACAGCTGAAGCAGAGTATGTCGTAGCTTTTTCAGCTAGTTGTGAGGCAATATGGCTGCGGAAGCTATTGTCTGATATATTTGATTTCCAGTTGGATTCTACTTGTATACATTGTGACAACTGGAGTTGCGGGAAGTTGTCAGAGAATCCAGTGTTCCATGACAAGTCGAAGCATATCGAGATCAAGTATCACTATATCAGGGATATGGTGTAGAGGGGAGCAGTGAAGCTCCAGTATGTTGTGACGGAGGAATATATAGTCGATGTATTGATGAAGCCATTGGCTAGGCTAAAGTTCGAGTACTTCAGGGAGGAGCCTGGTGTTCTCCAGATTGAGGTTTCCTCCAAGAGAAAGTGATGAGATCCATAGCCATTCTGACATGGTGAGAGGATTGGTTCCTTCCATGGCCAGATGTAAGGGCTGAGCCATTCTGTCATGGGAAGAGGATTGGTTCCTTCCATGTCAGATATGAGTGTTGGCCATTCTGTCGAGTAGGACAGATGTAAGGGCAATTGCCATTCTAGGAATGGAGGCACTTGGTCAGTTACCAGGAACACTCAGTATATGACTGAGTAGCCATTCTGATGTGATAGAGGGATGTGTTCCCACTTGATCAAATGTAAGGGCTGAACTATTCTGTCATGGCTAAAGGATTAGGTTCCTTCCATGTCAGATGTGAGTGTTGGCCATTCCGATGAGCAGGTCGGATGTAAGGGCAACTACCATTCTCTAGGAGAATGGAGGCACCTGGTCAGTTACCAGGTAGCTCAGTCGAGGACTAGGGGCCATTCTGTTATGACTGTAGGATTGGTTCCTACAAGATCAGATATGAGTGCAAGCCCTTCCATGATTGTGAGCAGGATATGTTCCCACCTAGGTGTATGTAAGTGCATAGCCTTTCCACAGATGATAGTAGGTGTGTCATATCATGCTGGTGGATGTGAGTGCTGTGCCTTTTCATAGATTATAGTAGGTGTGTCCTATCATGCTAGTGATTTTAAGTGCAGTGCCTTTTCACAGATGGTAGTAGGTGTGTCCTACCATGCTGGTGATTGTAAGTGCTGAGCCTTTCCACAGATGGTAGTAGGTGTGTCCTACCATGCTAGTGGATGTGAGTGATGTGCCTTTCCACAGATGATAGTAGGTGTGTCCTATCATGCTGGTGGTTGTAAGTGCTGAGCCTTTTCACAGATGATAGTAGGTGTGTCCTATCATGCTAGTGAATGTGAGTGCTGGGCCTTTCTAATATGATTATAGGGTTGGTTCCTACATGATCAGATGTGAGTGTTGGGCGTGCCTTTCTGACAAGTAGGTTAGATGTAAGTGCTGGGCGGGCCATTCTGACGAGCAGGTTAGATATAAGTGCTAAAGAAGACCTACATCGAGGCTAGGCCTACAACCAACATGAAAAAGGGCTGGCTCTATAGAACTTCCTATGACGAGAAGAATCATGCAATAGCACCAGTGATGATCCAGATCGAGTGATGATCCAGATCCAGTGATGATGATCCAGCAGTGATGATCCAAATCAAGTGATGATCCAGATCCAGTGATGATGATCCAGCAGTGATGATCCAGATCGAGTGATGATCCAGATCTAGTGATGATGTCCCATGATGATCCAGATTGAGAGATGATCCAGATCCGAAGATGAAGAGGACTTGAAGACTCAAAAGAATTGAGATGCAGATGATGAGTTGATCCAACTGATACAGAGAAGAAGACTAGTGCTGAAAATTGTGTCGAAAGAATACCTTCCTAGTTAAGAGGGAGTGTTGATGTATTTGTAACTTCAGAATGTATTCATCTATGTATCTTATGTATTGTAACCTGATGTTTATTCCAGGATGTATCTATAATGTAATTGAGTCATATTGTCATGCCCCGATGTTCCTATCGGGAGGATCAATAATGTAAACAAGTCATGTCAAGTCATAGTGAGTAACCCTCCGATTGTCTAAGGGTTAAAGTCCCCACAGTTCCAGGGCACTAGAGTTATTAGAATCTCCTAGTAGACGTCAGCCCTAGTAGGGTTCTAGTCATGTCGAGATTAGTATAAATAGAGAACTAGAGTCTCTATTTATCATACAAGTCATACACACTCACGAGTAGCGCATAGTTGAGGAAGGAGAAGACACTGGGGCTAGACAAGAAGAAGATTACTGTTGTTGGGAGATCACTTACTGTTTTGGGGCTTTTACTGTTTTGGTGCTGATTCTATCTTTGAGGAAGTTGCGGGGTTTTCTCCTTTATGGTTTCCCTAAGGAAAACACTATGTTCATTGTCTCTTGTGTTTGATTATTGTACTTGTTATTCTCTCAGTTAAAGATCCTAATAATGATAGCTTAATGTTGAAAAACTAACAGTAAGAAATGATGATGTAAAGCTATATTTAAAAATTCTATTGCTTGAACCTCCACTAAATAGTCAATATCGATGCCTATATTGGTTATAAAAAATTTCATGGCTATCATGCTAAGTTATTATAAATGCCTCTAATCCCAACACATAGTTCCATGTTTCAAACACTTCAATGGAGGGGAAACACCATCAAAATGTCACTAAAGCATTTCAGGGTTGTTTCCATTTTTGAAAAAAAAAGCGACATCCAAAAACATTAATCGTGACATTTCAACCCTCACAGAAAACATTTCATTATTTAAGGACAATTTTCAAATACAAATAATGATGTTTCCAGCCAAACACATACAAAAACTATAAGAAAAACAACCCTAGAAGCATCTACACTAACCTTAAGCTTAAAAATGATCCTCAAAACTTATAAGTAATGCCCCTTGAGCCTTCCTTAAGCACACCAATACTCAAAGTGTTTTTTATTGAAGAGAGAAGTTGTCATTGGACGGTTATTTGCTTCAGGATTTGAGGTTTCCTTCTAGTTCTATCTACATGTCGGCATCTTCTTCTTGTTTTATCATGTGCAAGTTATCTTTGAGAATACTGAGGACCTATTCTGCTAACTAAACTTGATCTATAACTTCTTAAACTTTGGAACTACATGGAAAATAGTCTTGGAGTTCTAGACCAAGATCACAAATGTTGAGTAAGGACTTTGTTTTAAACTTGCATCTTGAATCAACCTCTCAATTCCTATAATTTGTTGGCAAGGGTACCTATAGAGTTTAAAATTTGGTGAATTGAGGTTGGACCTAAGATTCACTTGTGCCTCATATGGAAAAAATTTTGGTTCTTTAAGTGTAACATTCCTGACCCTCCGACCGACGAAGAGGACGCTACCATAACACTATCTACCCATGCATTTAGCTCCATAAAACGTAAAATAAAATGCATTGAACCAAGATACACAGATGCGCCATAAAGAATTAACATTTAGCAGAAGCAATTAGATTTAATTCAAGCATTCAACACATTTTAGCATGTTCACCATAATTCACATAAACAATTATATACAGTTGCAGGGGTTAATACGCAAGGAATACTTATCTTCGAATGAATCTCTCCACAACTAGCTATGTCGCTGCAACGTTCCACCCAACCATAGGCCAATGTGCTCCTTAATCTCTCAGCAACACTGCCACCCCTGAGTTGGGCATGATTTCCCCAAGGAAAAGGAAACTAAGCAGACTCACGCCTAGCCAAAGATATGTCAAACTCAATCAAGCCAACATGGTTGGGTTTATCAGACCAAGAGTACATAACAACACATAACCAAGCCAACAAGTTGGGTTTATTAGGTTATCCGAAGATGGAAGCACTGCCTGCTAAGCTAGTGGGCTCACTGAAGAGCTAAGGATTCCTACACCAGAACTAGCTTGAATCCTAGTACATCCACACACACTCAACACAAGGAATCATTCCCTTCTCTGTATCACAATCCCTCAGGACATGACTTCCCTTCTAGTGCTATTCAGGGGGGGTAGAGAAGAGAGTCAACCCTCTAGCTCTGTCTATGAGGCTCCTGCAAAACACTAGGTTGTCAAGCAGACTCCTTTCCACTCCTACACAGTCCAAAGGCCAATTGCATACACAACAATATACATCATTTTTGGGTAGAGGAAAACAATTCCACCACAAAATTTATTTCCAAGGAGGGTAAGAACAACCCACTAACAACAGACCGTATCCTAGGGACGTTTTGGCCCTAACGTGGCCAAAAACGAATACAATACACAATATTTACAATGATGGGCATGAACAAAAATGTCCTGTAAGCTAAAATTAGAAATTGTAAGTGGGTAAAACAACCCCAAGAGCCAAAATCGATTTTCTGCTTGTCAAACAATGGAAAAATGCAACAAAAACATTGGGGAAGAGACCCAACCACAGATCATCACCCAAAATGAAAGTCTCAGTCCAAGGAGAGTGAAGAACGACTGTCCACGTGAGGTAAAAACACACATACAACAAATCCAAAATCGAAATTCACACATAGCAAACTTCCATCCATTTGAGAGAGATCCCAACGTGGATTTCTGATGATGGGAAAAACGTCCAGGACCCAAAATTGTGAAGGAAACATACAACAACCCAAATCGTCAAGGTCATAAATATCTCCCAAGCTTTCCCTGCATGAGCAAAAATGAAGAACGTGGGTGTATGGAAGAATGGCGTGCGTTTTTGGGCATTTTCCTTACCAAGGAAGTCAAAACACATTTTTAAAAAATGGGTCCTTTGGCCAATTCGAATTTTTGCCCATATTCTTCCCATCCCCATGTAATAACTAACTCGACCACATTCTGGCATAATTTAATGATTGGGGGAAAAAGACAAAATGGGCAGTTGACTGATTGATGAGTTTTCCTATTGACATTTGGATTTTCCCCATTGGCCCAAAGGTTTAAATAATTTCCCTCCCTTTTCCTTAGGAAAATCATGCCATTTTCATTATGGTTGCATTGACATAGCTGGTTGTGGGTATTTCAATTAAAATGCATAATTACATGATGCCAAAAATTATAATGTGTCGGCTAGCACAAAATACCATCGACAGCAATTTTAATCGCCGGAACATAAAATGTTAAATCAACGGTGGGTCTTTTTCCTTTAGCTCCACACCACGATTAATTACAATATATACATCATATACATTTAATGCAAACGAGGTCAAAACCGAGGTGTTACATTAAGTACTTTGTGATTTTGTTTAAGGAAATCTTGTAACTTTAGGGATTAATATATTTAGGTTCTTCACTTGCATGCATAACATATCACCTTGCAATAACATTAGTCCCTCCCTTTTTGGGTAACTTCTTGGTGTGAGCTAGTGATTTGTAAGGCTAGAGATATGAACCCATTTAGTTGGTGTTGCTTGTCTACTAATTTGAAAGTTATGAAAGTTTATTTATCTTCATAGAAAGGTTCCTATTGTTCAAATCCATTAAACTTTTATGACCATGCCTACTCCCCTAATGGGTATTGTAAATCTGTGTGTTTCTAGCTCAAAATCCTCCCCCCCCCCCCTTGCACCACCCACCCACACACACATAACCCATTGAAAAATGGTTATGTTTAGTCGGCTAAAAGGATCTCAATCTAAGTATCTAGATCGATCTTGCATCCATAGAATGAAGGCTAAGCTCATCAACACAAACCAATACAATTTCGACGACTAGGTTTCTACATTCATATCAATACTGCAATTTTGGTGGCTAGGTTTCTACATGCACAATGATACAATTCTAGTAGCTAGGCCCCTACAATCATTATGTTGGATTCATAATAAGGCCACATCTATCCATCCACCATGTAAGGTGGGCGTGAACCCACAGTAATTTGAACTCATGTCTTCATCACAACAACCACCCCAAGTTGTCATTAAACCTCACACAACAATGGATAGAGAAGTGGTTAGCCTTAAGTGACATGGGGTGGGATTTGATCCACTTAGGTATATGTGATTGGAGTTATGAAACCTCACACATTCAACCATTGCTTCCATGTGTTCAGATGGTTGCTTTAAGGAGTCAAAAAAATATTATGGGGATTGAACTTGGATCACTATCTAAAATATAAGAATCCTTCACTAATAGACCCAACTCCTTTAAACAATATGTGTGTGTTGTGCATGCATGTGTGTATGCATTGTTGTTTTGTTTCTAACCTTTTGGGTTCTATGGGATTTTTTAGGGTGTTAAATCTATTTTGTTATGAATATTTAAATGATACTATTAATTATAAATAAATAAATTATTATTTACTAATGTGAAAAGGCGTAAACCCTCACTATGCCTACTCAAGCCTTATAAAGGTGAGCCTCATTGTAATATTTTATCATCATATATCAATATATTATTATTTTATTATCAATTATGGAAGACAAACTCACTTCTTAGTTCCCTAACAGGATACGATTATGCCATTTGGTATCAGAACCGGATTGAATCCTCATCCTTGCACACTCACTAGAGATTGGATTCGGCTCCTTTGTTTGTCTCTCCTATTCCTACACCTCACCTCTTGCACGCCACTTGCATCACCTCCACCTCCTCCAACGTTGCCTGTTTGCTACCACACTACCCTCCTATCCTCTTGCACTCATTCTCCTTTCTATATTTATCCCCAACTCCACACACTAATCCACTCCAGCCGTCTCTCCTCCTAGACACCTTCCACAGTTCCCCATCTCCATCCCTTCCCCATCACGCTGCCACCTCCTACGCTCATTTTCCAACACTGCACCAGCACCCGCACTCTTACTCTCCTCTTCCCCTATGCTCTTGCACACCATGCTTCAGCCTGCTCCACCATCCCTGTACTCCACCCTCCGTAGCCTCCCTCGATGCCTAGTCCACTCCTCCTTCACCACACCCTCTGATTTTTCCTTCCCGTGTCAGCAGTATTTCCTACCTCCCTTTACGCGCTCCCATCAATTGCCTCCCTAGCCATCGTCCTCCCTGCCCATCTGCTAACCCGTCTGCCTAGTCTCCACGATCGCCTAGTCTAATGCACCCAACAACCTCACCATCCTCCACTATGCCCAACAACCTCGTCCACACCCTCGCACAACCCTCCCTCCCTCCGTTTAATAAAAAAATAGATATTATATAATTTTTATTATATTAATATTTATTTTATTAAACTTTAAAATTGGAAATTAAAAATAAAAATATCTAAATATTATATTATATTTTTTTCTTATTCAACAATCTTAATAATAATAATTATTATAGTTATTATTAGCTCATCAAATCTACCAAAGGTTTTAAGTGTCTTTAAACTCTTCATAAGGCAAAATAGGGTCCAAATACACACCTCCACATACACAGACCAAAACCATGGTAGAACTAAAATACCAAATCAGAAACTGGAGAAGGACATCAAGTCTCTTGTCGCTAAGCAAAACAAATTGAATGAATAAATGAAAAATAACAATACAATGCTTAAGAAAAAAATCAAAGACACAGTTGTTTGGTATTAGAAAGAAGGATAGATGAAAAATTGGACATCATGAACAAGAAACAAAAAGACTTGGATGAAAAAATGAGTACCATGACTCAAGACATAAACACCATAAACACCATAACAGATAATTTGAGCACCATGACGCAGACTCCATAATACATTAATGGAGGTGTTAAAAAAAAATGCCTAGTATAGACCATGTCAGCAGTCCAAACATGTTAGATGCCTCATTTCATGTTTCCACATAGGAAACCTTTGCCAAGAATCAAGAAGATTTGAAAAAATAAATAAAGATTAACAATGTGACGCTTAAACAAGATATAGAAACAAAAGTGTTGCTAGATATGGAGGCACAATTAAACAACAAAATAGGCACTATCAACAATATAGTAGAGAAGGAAATGGATAAAAAACACCGCCAACAATGAAGCAGTTCAAATATGTCGGTTGCATCATCCAATAGCTTTGATCCACCATCAAAATGTAAAGAAAAAGGAAACCAATATCATCCTTACATAGTGTACACACCTAAGGAAAAAATAGAGTTGTCAAAATACAATGGAAGTGAATACCAATGCGTTGCATGGTTAAACAAATTGGAAGAATATTTTGACATCTACAATATTCAATCTAACGAGGAGAAGGTGAAATATGCGTTAATGCATATGGAAGGGTACGCCTATAATTGGTACTTGTGGTGGAATCACAGAAGATATTTTTTTCAGTAAACTTACTAGATTACAATAGGTCGGAAGCATTGAGAAATTCACACACGAGTATTTGTGTTATCTGATAAACAAAGACTCGAAACCTATCTAGGAGGTCGTAAACCATACCTCCAAAAAGAATTAAAGATGCATGACATACCTAACCTAGAAGTGGCAAGACATAAAGCAAGAGCAACAGAACGCAAATTGGAAGGAATAAAAACAAGAGGCGATAACAATTATCGGCAAGGAAAAGAGACAATGTAAATATTGTGAAAATAATTGGTCACCCGGTCATCAATGCCACAAACCTCAATCATATGCCTATGAAATTGAAAATAGGTCAAAAAATTTTAACCGTTACTCTGATAATAGAAAAAAGAGGAAAAAGACATGTCATCGATGCGATGACGACTGGACCCCATGCCATAAATGTAGGAAAAGTTAAACAATACAGTGCAAAATCATCAATGGAAAGGAAGTCCAAGTCTTTGTAAAAGAAGTCTCGTATGATTCTAATACCAACACAGAATTAGAATGAAGGATGGCATTAGAAAAATCAAGCTCTAAGGAAAAAGCTTTCCCAAGGGGAAGGTAATGTTATGAATATTTAAATGATATTATTAATTATAAATAAATAAATTATTATTTACTAAGGTGAAAGGGCGTAACCCTTCACTATACTTGCTCAATCCTTATAAAAGCGAGCCTCATTGTAATATTTTATCATCATCTATCAATATATTATTATTTTATTATCAATTATGGAAGATAGACTCGCTTCTTAGTTCCCTAACGAAATACAGTTGTGCGACATTTCTACCATCAAAATCGCGATTAAAACATAGTAAAATTCCAATTTCACAAAATAAAAAACATCAAATTCCCAAAAAAACAAAAAAAAAGTCATTCAATCTTAAATTTTTAGACATCTCTCTATTCCAAGAATATATAATAACATATACATAATAAAATACTAACTAAAATTAAGACATAATAATGTTCTAAAATATTATATATAATACAAAACTAAAACTCATACACGATATTGTTCCCCCAAAAAAAAAATATAATACAAATATAGATTTATTCCATGAACATTTAACTTTAATTTTACTTTTTCAAAATATTTTATATAATACAAAACTAAAATTCATACATTATCATGTTCAAAAACATTATATATAACATAAATATAGATTTATTCCCTAATCATATTGAATATTTAACTTACCCTTTATATAAATAATTTATTTACTTAAACCCAAATATAAAAACACTAAAATTCATACAATATCACAAATATTTTATTTAATAAAAAACTAAATTTATTGCCTAATCATATTGAATTGTGTCATTCCTTTGACATTTTTAAAAATCATTTTATTCACAATTTAAACACAAATTTGAGAACATGAAATTAAAAAATATATTCTACATTTAAGTGCATCTCGATGGCATTGTTTAAAAAGGATATTGATGCCATGACCTTGTGTTGATAGTATAGTATACCATTGTAATGATATGTTCTTAACTATATGTTGATAGAGATTCACACTCGTATTAGGATAATAAATGGTTTGGCTTATATAATTTTGGTATTAGGATAATAAATGGTTTGGTTTATATAATTTGATGATAAGGATATGATACATATTTTAATTTTGATATTATTAATTAATTAATTTAAAAAAATACTTTCATTTTTAAAACACAATTAAATTTTAATAAAAGCATGTTATTTATTTTTAAAACACAATTGAATTTTACATGTTTTAGTATATATATTAATTTTAACTTAAGTTGAATTTAACTAAATTTAACTATTATATTGATATGATATGTAAATCATAAATGAAGCATAACTTAATGTCATTGTTACAATTCTCAAAGATACTACTTTAAGACACATACTAGTCAAAGTTTATGTGCTTGTGTTTAGTATTTATGATGCAATAAGACATTATGAGTAAACATATAATAATGTGATGTGCTTGGTATGAATGACGTAATTAGACATTATGAGTAAACGTATAATAATGTGATGTGCTTGGTATGAATGACGTAATTAGACATTATGTGAATGACTTAAAGCATATAATTAATATTAAATCTAGTAACACTTAATTAAGTGCATTTTACATATTTGATATATTTGATATATGTTAACATGAATAGTACACACTTTTACTATGTACTAAAAAAATGTGATATGTGTTAGGATTTATAATCCTTCTTTCTTTAAATTAGTTTATTAGATTATATTTTTCTAACTTACGAGTCATTTAATTATTATTGGGTCCACTGGTACCATTGGGTCCACTTAGGCTAATATGGCCACCTATACCAGTCACTGGAGTGTGGGAAACACAAATAGAGGTTAACTGCAACTGACTACACCTTCATGCATAAGTTTATGTGCCTCCTTTACCAATCCCTACAATTTAGGAGCCACTAGGAGTGCCATCACCAACCTTCTCCAGTTGTTGGTAGTTGGTGACTAGTCAAGCTAAGTTATGCTCCAGTTACATTTAGTTAGATGTCCTCCAATTCAGTTAGCACCAGTCTTGCATGGTTGCTTGTGGGTAGGCGCTTATTCTCACCTACTTATCACCTACCACATTAGTTAGACTAGTTTAACTGATTATAACTGATTGAGAGACTAAATTAGACAACTGGAGTTGATCTAGTGAACTCGGATAGTGATTTAGACGCTTCTAGTTAGCCATGCAGTCGGATTGAGTTGGTAGATTCTAATCATATCCACATGATTCAAATTCTCCTTTACGTAACACTATTGTATACTGTTGGGAATAATGAAGTTTAAACTGTAATCATACTAAGCAATTCCTATCCGTTTTTTGTGAAATTTGTCTTGTTTAGTGTGTATTTTTCATTCCATTGCACTGCATAATAATACAATTCAATTGCACTCATTTCCTGAAGATCAAAGGAACAATAATTCAAACATGGTATCAGATCCTTCTCAGGCATACAACAAGTCTATCCATTCTCCATTGTACACCAGAAGCACTTGGGTAAACACAGAAGTCCTGCAAAGTGTGCATTGCTAACTCTAGATTCATTCAGAGTGGCGCTGCGGGTGTGACAGACTCTGAGAAAGTGTACATGTCGAGATGGAAGGATTGATTCTGACATAGTGTGAATTTTTTGCAGTGTTTGGAGTGTTTTTCTTACAGGTGCTATGTAGCTTGATTGAAGAAATTGACTAATCATAAGGAGAATTTATGGATTCTCAATCTTTCTTACCCCGAATCCTAACACTCTTCAACTATGTTGATTGGAAGGTAGATATGCAGGTCTGCTTGCACAAGCTTGGCCTGTACAGGATGACAATGGGAAGAGAGACTGAACCACATCATCCTATTGAGAAAAAACAAGTTCTTAAACCGGTTGGATGAATCATTTGGCTTCCTTTGTGCTCACATCTCCAGGGATCTCCTCTTTCATCTTGAGGGATTGAAGACTCCCAAAGAAGCTTGGGATAAGCTTGAATTATTCTTTGGCAAGAAAGATGAGCTTCGAGGACACATCTTGGAGAACGAGCTGATAGCCTTACAGCCCAACAGGTCAGAGACCATCCAACAATTTTTCACAAAATTCAAGTCTTTTTCTCTACAATGTAAGCAATGCAGAGTAGAGAGGAAGGATGAGCATCTTGTGCTCTCAGTACTCAACAAACTTGGTTTTGAGTATTATGTCTTCGTCTCTACCTTCCATTCTGGAAGAGCTTCCATCCCCAATTGGGAGATTCCTTCACTTGACAGCTTTGCCGAGTCTTTAACACAGGAGAAGGAAAAGTTGGTCCAAATGGGAGTCCTCCAAACTTTCAAGAACTAATATCTTCTGATGTCGGACTCTACCAATGCACAAGCTAAAGGGAAACACAACGGGAAGGAGCCTAAAGCATCCGATTCGAAACCAAAAGAGAGTCAGAAGTCTTCTGAACACAACAGGATTTGAACCCGAAATCCAACGTCATCTGACATTTCGTACGGATGTGTAGGGCAACAATCACTAAAAAGAATGCCGATCAAAAAAGTTTTATAGTGCCATCGAATATCTGACACAAAAGGCGTCGGATATCCGACCCCTAGAATGTCGCATATCCGACCCTTAAGTGCCGGATCACTGACGGCCAGCTGTTGGATATCCAACGACATGGTGTCAGATAACCGACGGTCTGTGAACCCAATAGTGTCGGATCTTTGACCCCTTAGTGTTGGAGATCCGACGTGATGTATAGGTTTTTTTTTTTTTTTTAAATGTAAGGTTTACATGATTTCAAATTTATGGTCCCATATTTTCAACGGTAACTATGTTCAAGGTGTCGAATATCAGATGCATGGCCATTATAAATATAAATTATTTTAAACATTTCAACATGTTTGTTGTAGAAGCGACGGACGATTTGCAAAAATGATTTGTTCCTCGACGGACGTTTTCAGGAATTGTTTTATTCTTCAATGGGCGGTTGTGGGAATTTTTTTTTCATCGATAGACATTTTGCCGGGAATTTTTTATTCTTCAACTTCTCTCCGTTTGACAAAATTTTGATGCGTGGAACTTGATTTTTTAAGACAACCGGTTATATTCATTAACGAAGTTTGTGACAAAATGTCAAATAGAAATATTCCAGATCTAAACGAAGACAACCGACAATTGTTTGCTAGACTATGGGATGCAGCGAAACGAATGGGTGATGGAAAATGTTATTGTCCGTGTACTCAATGTAGGGGATTTAAGAGGAGAATAATATTGATCTCAACAGCCACAAAACATTGCAGGGAAAATGGACATGCTGAGGGGGGGAACGAATATCGTCCATTTGTAGGTTGAGCATTATAAAGTTTATTATATTTGTTTTTTTTGGTAATTGTATGTATTGTTTTTATTTTCATATATTAATGTATATCTATTGATGTTACCATGTATTTATATTAAAGGAAAGACACACTACAACATATAGTCCAGAGGAAGTGCTTTTCGAACAAGTTCAGGATTAGGATCTTGGAGTGTGTATGTTTAATGGAAAACAAGTGAATGATCATATTGAACAAGATGATCATACCGATAATGTAATTGAAGATGATGGTACAAATACATTGATCCATGATTCATTTAACGTTAGAATGGATGATGACGATGACATTGATAATGAAAATGATGATGAATTTGATGATGTTCATGATATACCTCTTCTCGATAAGGCATATGAACCCCTTTATGAAGGCTCCAAAACAAATCTTCTCTCTACTGTATTGTTGATAATGAACTTGAAGGTTATGAATGGTCTTTCAAACATTGCAATCACATGGATGCTAAGGTATGTAAAATAATCCATCACATATATAGGATCATGATAAAGTTTATCTGTATTCCTCTAATAATTGTATTGTTAACTTATTATTGATCATCGTACAGATGAAGCGTGTTTCGTTAATATTATTTATTTTTTTGTAGCTTGATGGCTGAATTTTTGTTACCACCATCAAATATTTTACCTCGCACATATCGAGATTTATCTTCCATCATGAAAGAGATTGGAATGCATTATGAAGCAATTCATGCATGCCCCGATGACCATGTTATATATTATAATCAACATGAATTTGCAACAGAATGTCCGGAATGTCATGTAAGTAGATATCGTGCAGATAAAGTAACAAAAAAGGTGCCTCAAAAGGTTCTTCATTATATTCCCATCATTCCACGTTTGCAACGACTGTTCAAGTGCAAAAACATAGCACAATTTATGGATTACCATGCTAGGAACAGAAGTCAAGATGATGTTATCCAAATGCCTACAGATGGTTCTGCTTTTAGAGATATGGAGGAAAAGTGGCCTCACTTTAAAGAAGAACCACGTAATCTTAGGATTTCTTTGGCAGCATATGGTGTTAATCCATTTGCACAGATGAAATCCATTTACACGGTGTGGCCTATTTTTGTTATCAACAATAACATTCCTCCATGGTTGTCAATAAAGAGGGAGCACATAATGTTGTCAATGATTATTCCAGGTTTTTTTTGTTGAAAACTGTTTTATTTATAATGTAGTTGCAGTGCCATCTCATTTGTCGTATTATGTTTCTTACTTTCATATATATATATCTATTGTTTTACTCTTTTGCATGGTTTATATATCTTAATGGTTCTCATAATGATATATTTTATACGTACTTCAAATGAATGAGGTAAGTTCCAAGTCAAAGATATGAATGTATACATCGAACCTCTTATAGATGAGCTACTGAAGTTATGGAATGGCATAACTATGTATGACGTATCTAGACCAATACGACAAAGGAAATTTCAATTCCATGCAATGGTTGTATGGACCAGCGTAGATCCAAATCCTAGGCTCTATCAAGCGCCGAGAGGGATCAAATCTCCCGAGGTGCAAACCTCCTTTAGTGCAATTACTGGTGGAATTAACAAAATATAAAGCAAGTCAGCAAAACTTGAAAGATATACATTTAGAATACAAAAATAAAACTAATAATTACCAACATTTAAAGTTCACTAATACCATAGCGAAATTAACAAAATATAAAGCAAGTCAGCAAAACTTGAAAGATATACATTTAGAATACAAAAATAAGACAGAACAAGCAGCGTGAATAGAAACATGAAAATAAATTAGTTGAAAATATAAAAGGATCTGGCGAGCATACTCGACAACATGTTGCTTGAACTTGCGTATTTCGGAGAGCATCTGCCAGAAAAAGGGATTCAAAACATTTGTTCTCTGCGCAAACAATCCGGCCAGGCTATTGCAGCTGGCCCATTCATATCCCTTGCCGTTGTCCAGACTTACAGAGAACGACATATCGGATAACTCCAAATCCACTCCAAGTTCCTTGAAGAATTTCATCGTGTACGAATAAGGAGCCTGCATTGCCACAGACTTTTCAATAATAATAAAAAAATCACGTAATCCAAGGTGTTCATTGGGAAATGTAGGATTTTTTTAATCTTTCGAGTATATAAAATAATGTTTTCCATATTTCATTGATCAACTGGAGGAAAAAAGATAATATTTTCATATTTTGATGAATCATACCATCAGGGAAGCTAAGAAGACATTGGTATCCATCCCATAAAGAGAAAAATACATCATTTTCATTATTTCATTAATCAATCAGAGAAAAGAAATATTTTCACTCTTTTCACTATTTCAGGGCTCAACTATTTTCACTGGTCTGGATTGTATCCCTTAAATTTAAAAAAATAAAATATTTTCGTTATTTCATAAAGCAAAAGTATTTTCTTATAATATTTTCATTATTTCATGAATCACGGAAGAAAGATCACATTTTCATGGT
>LPNX010661884.1:146444-161730 GCA_001517045.1 Pseudotsuga menziesii | reverse complement strand
GTTAGCAAAATTGATGTCGAAAATTTTTACTTAGTTTATTGCTATAATAAAAAGATCTCGATGTTAAGAATGTAGAACATAACATTAATGTTTTTTTTTAAATCTTTTACATACCTTATGGCTCACAAAAAGATATCAGATTCCAATTTTTTCATATATCTTTGATCTTACCACAACTTTATAGTTTGGTGACAAACATCAAAATCATTTTAGATATTTAGACTTTGTTAAATTGCCACAACAATGGCTTCTTAAGTCGTTTAAATGTTGTCATTCCACCCACCAAAGTTTGACTCCTAATTTTTGTCATTCCACCCACCAAAGTTTGAGTCTCCTCAATCGATTTTTTGTGCCTTATAGCTATCAAATAAGATATATGTCAAGGTTCTTAGTAACATCATCATGTTCATCATCATCATCATCATCATGATCATGTTCATCATCATCAACATCATCATCAACATCATCATCAACATCATCATCATCATCATCATCATCATCTTCATCACCATCTTCATCATCATCATCATCTTCATGAACATCATCATCATGTGGTTCATCATCATCATCATCCTCACCATCCTCATCGTCATCATGAACATCATAATCATCATCATCATCTTCTTCATCATCATCATCATCATCATCATCTTCATGAACATCATCATCATGTGATTCATATCGTCATCATCCTCACCATCCTCATCGTCATCATGAACATCATCATCATCGTCGTCATATTCATCATCATTAACATCTTCATTATCATCATCATCATCATCATCATCATCTTCATCAACATCATCATCATCATCTTCATCATCATCAACATCATCATCACACACATCATCATCATCATCATCAACAACATCATCATCATCAACATTGTCATCATCATCATCATCATCATCATCATCTTCATCACACATCGTTGTCATCATCATCATCATCATGTGGTTCATCATCATCATCATCATCATCATGAACATCATCATCATGAACATAATCATCATCATCATCCATCAACATCATGATCATCCATCGTCATCATCGTCGTCGTCGTCGTCATCATCACCAACAACATCGTCGCCATCGACAACATCATTAGCGTCATCATCATCATCATCAACATGGTTAGCATTTTCATCATTTCATATGATATCAAGATGGTCATCACCACCACCATCATGAGCATCATCTTAATATTCATCCTCATCTTCATGAGCATCATCATCATCATCATCATCATCATCATCATAATGATTGGCATCATGGATAACATCATGATCATCATCGACATCATCATCATCAGCGACATCCTCATCATTAGCAACATCCTCATCCTCATCATCATAGATTCACTGCACACATAAAGACTCACATAGATACACCCCCCTCTTTGTAAATAAACTAGATCCAAATCCTAGGCTCTATCAAGAGCTGAAAAGGATCAAATCTCATGAGATGCAAACTTCTTATTATATTATTATCTTAAGGTTATGCTTTTTTATTTTTTTTCATTACAAGAGCCATTAATGATAATGGTTTGTTGTAGCATCAAATCTTAGATGCAAACTTCTTATTACCTTAGGGTTATGCTTTTTATTTTTTTTCATTGCAAAAGCCATTAGTGATAATCGTTTGTTGTAGCGGCATCTCTACCTGCATCTCTACCTTTATTGCCCAGTTTTCAGCCATTCCATGATAGCATCTAATTTGATGAAAGGAAGGTTCAAATCGTTTAAAATACAAAATTAATTGTCAAAAACTTCTTATCACATTTTCATATTTCATGTCAATGAAATTCATTGCTATGATTTGACATGAAGAAATTGAAATTTATAGAAAGAGGGAATTTGACATGATTGCTTATTTAACTAGAGAGAAGTGGCAAACTTTTACTCTTTAACAGTTGCTCAAAATCGTTAGAGTAATTAATATACAGGTTGGAATTGCAAATAGTTTACACTTTTTTAGAGATTCTCAATTCTAATGAATATAATGTTTCCGAATTAAAGTTGGGAATCTGATCACATTTGGTGAAAGAAATTGGTGAGCTGTGTAGAGAATCTCTGAGCAGCCGACTCCACAGGTTCTGTAGTGTCCTGAGATTCTCAGATATAACTTGTTTGTTAGGTGTAAGTTTGAATTTAATCTTTATGCACAAAAAAGCTGAGTGAATTTGAGGAAAAAAGACCACCACGTGCGTAGAACATGATCCATGTGATTATCTGATAACTTTTGTTGTTCTCAGATCTATGAGTATTGAGTTTGATGGTCGGGAGATTAGGCGGGGGCACATTGTCTAACTCCGAACATCACACATACCATCAAAAAATACAACAGCTTTTCTTTTTGTGGAAAGATGAAAGAGAGCTCATTGCACTACCATGAAAAGTTTCTTGTCAAGCAGAGCCCCAGTCTTTACAACAAAACTGAGAAAAAAGTGGAGGGCATGGTGCCAAAAGGGTGGTTCATTGAGAAGTGTGCCATCCACCAGAAAATAAAACAATTAATCTCACACCCAATTAAACAAAAACCACCTGTTATCTCTGCCTTTGATCCACGATTTTTGTTACCACCTTAATTCTTCACCTGTATTAAGCACACTCTGTTATTGCAAAAATTCAAAACAAAAAATGAAAAATAATTCGCCACGTGTATTAAGTGTTACTTCCTCTCCATTCCACTAATTGTTTCCAATAGTGAGGGTGAGTGAGGGTTTGTCCTAGCGGCTTTCCAAGTGCAAGGGAAATTCAAACATTCCCTATCCATTATCAATTCAGCTGAGGGCGTTGGGATTTCATTCTCTTGAATAGGCCGACCGAATAACGTATAAATGTAGAACCATGAATGAAATGGAATATGAACTGGAATGACGGCTGAGTAATACAAAACCACTGCTCAATAATTTTCTTCATCTGCAAATGTAGAAAGTACTTAATAATGGAGTTCATCCTCACATCCATCAACCTAGTAATTACTCTTCTTTGTTATTATTTGCATATTACCTTTTACTTTTTAGAAGTAAAAATTAACGTTACAACATCTATACAAAAGTAAAAAGTAATGTTACAACATCTACATCATAATAATCAAGAAAAAAGTAACTATAGCCTACATGTACAAGATGTGCTTGTGCTTGGTATAATAATGTGATGTGCTTGGTATGAATGACGTAATTAGACATTATGTGAAGGACTTAAAGCATATAATTAATATTAAATCTAGTAACACTTAATTAAGTGCATTTTACATATTTGATATATGTTAACATGGATAGTACACACTTTTACCATATACTAAAAAAATGTGATATGTGTTATGATTTATAATCCTTCTTTCTTTAAACTAGTTTATTAGATTATATTTTTTTAACTTACGAGTCATTTAATTATTATTGGGTCCACTGGTACCATTGGGTCTAATTAGGCTAATAGGGCCACCTATACCAGTCATTGGAGTGTGGGGAACACAAATAAAGGTTAACTGCAACTGACTGCACCTTCATGCATAAGTTTATGTGCCTCCTTTACCAATCCCTAGAATGTAGGAGCCACTAGGAGTGCCAGCACCAACCTTCTCCAGTTGTTGGTAGTTGGTGACTAGTCAAGCTAAGTTATGCTCCAGTTACATTTAGTTAAATGTCCTCCAATTCAGTTAGCACCAGTCTTGCATGGTTTCTTGTGGGTAGGCGCTTATTCTCACCTAATTCTCACCTACCACATCAGTTAGACTAGTTTAACTGATTATAACTGATTGAGAGACTAAATTAGACAATTGGAGTTGATCTGGTGAACTCGGATAGTGATTTAGATGCTTCTAGTTAGCCATGCAGCCGGATTGAGTTGGTAGATTCTAATCATATCCACATGATTCGAATTCTCCTTTACTTAACACTGTTGTATACTGCTGGGAATAATGAAGTTTAAACTGTAATTATACTAAGCAATTCCTATCCATTTTTTGTGAAATTTGTCTTGTTTAGTGTGTATTTTTCATTCCATTGCACTGCATAATAATACAATTCAATTGCACTCATTTCCTGAAGATCAATGGAACGTTAATTCAAACATGGTATCAGATCCTTCTCAGGCATACAACAAGTTTATCCATTCTCCATTGTACACCAAAAGCACCTGGGTAAACACGGAAGTCCTGTAAAGTGTGCATTGCTAACTCTAGATTCATTCAGAGTGGCGCTGCGGGCGTGACAGACCCTAAGAAAGTGTACATGTCGAGATGGAAGGATTGATTCTGACATAGTGTGAATTTTTTGCAGTGTTTAGAGTGTTTTTCTTACAGGTGCTATGTAGCTTGATTGAAGAAATTGACTAATCAGAAGGAGAATTTATGGATTCTCAATCTTTCTTACCCCGAATCCTAACACTCTTCAACTATGTTGATTGGAAGGTAGATATGCAGGTCTGCTTGCACAAGCTTGGCCTGTACAGGATGACAATGGGAAGAGAGACTGAACCACATCATCCTATTGAGAAAAAACAAGTTCTTAAACCAGTTGGATGAATCATTTGGCTTCCTTTGTGCTCACATCTCTAGGGATCTCCTCTTTCATCTTGAGGGATTGAAGACTCCCAAAGAAGCTTGGGATAATCTTGAATTATTCTTTGGCAAGAAAGATGAGCTTCAAGGACACATCTTGGAGAACGAGCTGATAGCCTTACAGCCCAACAGGTCAGAGACCATCCAACAATTTTTCACAAAATTCAAGTCTTTTTCTCTACAATGTAAGCAATGCGGAGTAGAGAGGAAGGATGAGCATCTTGTGCTCTCAGTACTCAACAAACTTGGTTTTGAGTATTATGTCTTCGTCTCTACCTTCCATTCTGGAAGAGCTTCCATCCCCAATTGGGAGATTCCTTCACTTGACAGCTTTGCCGAGTCTTTAACACAGGAGAAGGAAAAGTTGGTCCAAATGGGAGTCCTCCAAACTTTCAAGAACTAATATCTTCTGATGTCGGACTCTACCAATGCACAAGCTAAAGGGAAACACAACGGGAAGGAGCCTAAAGCATCCAATTCAAAACCAAAAGAGAGTCAGAAGTCTTTTGAACACAACAGGATTTGAACCTGAAATCCGACGTCATTTTACATTTCGTACGGATGTGTCAGGCAACAATCACTAAAAAGAATGTCGATCAAAAAAGTTTTATAGTGCCGTCGAATATCCGACACAAAAGGCGTCGGATATCCGACCCCTAGAGTGTCGCATATCCGGCCGTTAAGTGTCGGATCTCTGACAGCCAGCTGTTGGATATCCAACGACATGGTGTCGGATAACCGACGATTTGTGAACCCAATAGTGTCGGATCTCCGACCCCTTAGCGTTGGAGATCCGACGTGATGTATAGGTTTTTTTTTTTTTTAAATGTAAGGTTTACATGATTTTAAATTTATGGTCCCATATTTTCAACGGTAACTATGTTCAAGGTGTCGAATATCCGATGCATGGCCATTATAAATATAAATTGTTTTAAACATTTCGACATGTTTGTTGTAGAAGCGACGAACGATTTGCAAAAATTATTTGTTCCTCGATGGACATTTTCAGGAATTGTTTTATTCTTCAATGGGCGGTTGTGGGAATTTTTTTTTTCCTCGATAGACAGTTTGCTGGGAATTTTTTATTCTTTGACTTTTCTCCGTTTGAAAAAATGTTGATGCGTGGAACTTGATTTTTTAAGAAAACCGGTTATATTCATTAATGAAGTTTGTGACAAAATGTCAAATAGAAATATTCCGGATCCAAATGAAGACAACCGACAATTGTTTGCTAGACTATGGGATGCAGCGAAACGAATGGGTGATGGAAAATGTTATTGTCCGTGTACTCATTGTAGGGGATTTAAGAGGAGAATAATATTGATGTCAAGAGCCACAAAACATTGCAGGGAAAATGGACACGCTGAGGGGGGGAACGAATATCGTCCATTTGTAGGTTTAGCATTATAAAGTTTATTATATTTGTTTTTTTTTGTAATTTTATGTATTATTTTTATTTTCATATATTAATGCATATCTATTGATGTTACCATGTATTTATATTAAAGGAAAGACACACTACAACATATAGTCCAGAGGAAGTGCTTTTTGAACAAGTTTAGGATTAGGATCATGGAGCGTGTATGTTTAATGGAGAACAAGTGAATGATCATATTGAACAAGATGATCATACCAATAATGTAATTGAAGATGATGGTACAAATACATTGATCCATGATTCATTTAACGTTAGAATGGATGATGACGATGACATTGATAATGAAAATGATGATGACTTTGATGATGTTCATGATATACCTCTTCTCGATAAGACATATGAACCCCTTTATGAAGGCTCCAAAACAAATCTTCTCTCTACTGTATTGTTGATAATGAACTTGAAGGTTATGAATGGTCTTTCAAACATTGCAATCACACAGATGCTAAGGTATGTAAAATAATCCATCACATATATAGGATCGTGATAAAGTTTATCTTTATTCCTCTAATAATTGTATTGTTAAATTATTATTGATCATCGTACGGATGAAGCATGTTTCGTTAATATTATTTATTTATTACATTAACAATTTTTTTTTAATTTTTTTGTAGCTTGATGGCTGAATTTTTGTTACCACCATCAAATATTTTACCTCGCACATATCGAGATTTATCTTCCATCATGAAAGAGATTGGAATGCATTATGAAGCAATTCACTCATGCCCCGATGACCATGTTATATATTATAATCAGCATGAATTTGCAACAGAATGTTCAGAATGTCATGTAATTAGATATCGTACAGATAAAGTAACAAAAAAGGTGCCTCAGAAGGTTCTTCGTTATATTCCCATCATTCCACGTTTGCAACGATTGTTCAAGTGCAAAAACATAGCACAATTTATGGATTACCATGCTAAGAACATAAGTCAAGATGATGTTATCCGAATGCCTGTATATGGTTCTGCTTTTAGAGATATGGAGGAAAAGTGGCCTCACTTTAAAGAAGAACCACGTAATCTTAGGATTTCTTTGGCAGCATATGGTGTTAATCCATTTGCACAGATGAAATCCATTTACACGGTGTGGCCTATTTTTGTTATCAACAATAACATTCCTCCATGGTTGTCAATAAAGAGGGAGCACATAATGTTGTCAATGATTATTCCAGGTTTTTTTTTGTCGAAAACTGTTTTATTTATAATGTAGTTGTAGTGCCATCTCATTTGTCGTATTATGTTTCTTAATTTCATATATATATATATATATATATATATATATATATTGTTTTACTCTTTTGCATGGTTTATATATCTTAATGGTTCTCATAATGATATATTTTATATGTACTTCAAATGAATCAGGTAAGTTCCAAGTCAAAGATATGAATGTATACATCGAACCTCTTATAGATGAGCTACTGAAGTTATGGAATGGCATAACTATGTATGACGTATCTAGACCAATACGACAAAGGCAATTTCAATTCCATGCAATGGTTGTATGGACAATACATGACGCCCCTAGGTTAACTTCATTTTGTGGTTTGTAATTTTAAGTTCTACTTTAATTGCATTTAATGATATGGAGTAGTTATAATAGTTTATATATGAATATATTTGACATAGATATTCCATATCTAAATATTGTAGGTCTTATGACAAAGGGTAAATTTGCATGTCCAGTTTGTGGTCCTAAGATAAAATCTCGTCGTTCAAAAAGCTTAAGAAATGAGGTGTTTGATGAGTCTAGGCATTTCCTCTCTAAGAATCACAGGTATAGAACAAATGAAAAAAATATTTTCAATGGGAAGCAGGATACTGCATTAAAACCACGGAGAATGACACCTCACCTTTGGAAGATGCAATACAATAGAAATCGTCATCATGGTACGTATGGATCATCGTATATGAATTGTTATGTATTTTAATTTTGATTGTGAGTTTTTTACTATAGTGGCCATATTTGATTTATGATGTAATTTATTTATAAACTAATATTCATGATGTCCATCATGATCATGAAGGAATTAATGGGCTTCCACGAGGAATGAAAAGTTATCCTATTCAATTCAGCAGGTTTCCCTACTATGAGCACCTACAAATTGCTCATTTGTTTGATACAATGCATATTGGAAAGAATGTTACTGAAACCTTATGGCGACTACTAGAGCTAAGGAGGGATAAAGATAAAGTTGTGAAAGCTTGCAAAGACATTCAAGAAAGAAACCATGCAATGAAAGACGTCATCCAATTTCATACTAGCGGAGAACAAGTTAATATAAACTCAATTCCATGGATGTTTACGGAGCAACAAAGCAATGTTGTCAAAGAAGTAATGCAGAAAATTAAATTTCACATTGGATTTTGTGCAAACTTGAAGAATATCATAACCAAAAAAGGTGATTTTGCGGGGGTCAAAACACATGATTGGCATGTCTTCATCAAGGTAATTATTATTGTTATGTCCATATAATTTTTTTTTGTCAATTTACTGCGTATATTTTTTTTCTTGTTTGTATACTCTTTGTTTAATAAATGGTGTGGTTTGTATATTGATATAGTATGTTCTACCTCTCTCTCTCCCAGACAACTTTGACAACAATGTCAAACAAGTTATATATAATCTTGGTAAATACATGAGGTAACTAGCGATTACTTGCATGTGCTTAGTGTTTCTTTAATTCTCCGTATAATTTATATTTGTTTTTTTTGTGCACTATTTCAGCATATACTGTAATTTAATGTTTATTTTTGTTAAATATCATTATTTGTTTGCGTCACTTGTAGATGGTTGACATCTAAAGAAATCCATCAAGAAGATATAAAGTATTGGAGGAGAGAAATTCCTCGTCTCATGTGTGAAATGCAGAAGCATATACCATCGACATTTTTCAATGCACAAGAACACTATGTCATACACCAAGTTGAGGATATTGAGTTGTGTGGACCTATGCACTCAAGGTCCATGTGGATGGTTGAGAGGCACTTGACATTTATGAAGGGTTTGGTGAGACAACGAGCACATGTAGAGGGTTCTATGATGGAAGGATATACGGTGTACCGAAACATGTTGTATGTTAGTGAATGTCTTCCTTTTTTAGCGTCAAAGCTCAATTTACGTCGCATTTGTGATCCGGACTCCAATAACAAATTTGAAGGGGAGCAACTAAAGGGGAAAGTTAGATTGAGGAAGGTGAAAGGTAATTATTAGCTAGTGGATGTTTATTATATCCTTCATATTCTAATTGTATTTTGTAGTCATAATTGCTTCAATTAATAGCATATACTTTGTTCAGGAGATTTACACCTTTCTTTCATTCTAATGGTTATTGTCATTAAACAGTTGGTCGAGAATGGGATGCAATTCATTTATACATCACAAACAATCTTGACTGGATGAAGGTATGGATTGAACGATGCGAACAATCGGGTCATGGAATATCATGGGAAGGTGTGGCTTCATTGGTAAAAGCAGCACAATGCAATGGAGATAGCAATCTAATAGAAAGGGAAATCAATTTGGCATATGGTGTAAAAGATAAAATGGCAAGCATATAATTAATAAATCCCTCTAAATCTTTTATTTTTCAAATTACATTTTGACGTACATGTTCTTCTTTGCCATGTATTGTTGCATAAGGACTGAATGGTTGTGTAATATTTTCGTGTATTGCTTATTGCAGGTAAAACACCATAAGTCTATGGTCTGCAATGGAGGTAGATATCGGATCAAAAAATTGGATGAAACAAAGAAAACATCATATTTTGGGGTATCGGTTGTCTTTGAGGTTACCAATGTTTTATCTAGAACTGAAAGACATCCAGAAGTCTCAGAAAATCGATACTATGGGTATTTGGAAGATATTATACAGTGTGACTTTAAATCCTTTAAGGTAGTTCTATTCATTGTCAAATGGTACAGGTTATGATTGAATCAACGTGATCCTGATAGAACTATTATTGAACATGATAATGGATTTACCATGGTAAACACAAGGTTGTTTGAGCTAGGAATAGAGCCCTATGTTCTTCCAAGCCAATGTGAACAAGTATTTTACTCAGAGATTCCAGGTAAAGCAGGCTGGTCATTTGTTGTGAGACACGATCCAAGGGGAAGGCCGGTAAAGTATAACCTAAATGACGCTAATGAAGAGGGTTCTCTGGAAGAAGGATACGATGATGCAAAGCATGATCAACATGAGTTAGATGATGATGATGATCCAGCACAAGATGTACTCAAAGAAACAATTGAATCCGATGATGTAGCAAACAATGCCGATGAAATTTATACCGACGATGACACGATGAGTATAACTGATGATGATATGGCCAACCCTTACAATTTTGACTCTGGATCTGATGCTACAGATGATGACTTAGATGAATAATACGATGACATGGATGAAGAAGATGATGACTTATCCTCATGATCATTGTCATCATCATTATCAATATTGTCATCGTCGTCATCAAAATCATAATTATCATCATCGTTGTCATCATCAAAATCATAATTATCATCATCATCATCATCATTGTCACCATCATCATTATCATCTTCATCTCCATCATCATCATTAAAATTAAACCTAGATCAAATTAATTACTTCATATTATCGTCATCGTCATCTGTAGCATTGTCATCGTCTTCATCATCACCGTCGTCATATTGTCTTCATCATCGTCATTGTCATTGTCGTATCATCTTCATCACCGTCATCCTCATCAACATAATCATCACCAACATCATCATCTTCATCATAATCCATGAAGATGACATCGTTATCCTCATGATCATTGTCATCAACATTAACAATATTGTCATCGTCGTCATCAAAATCATAATTATCATCATCATCTTCATCATCGTTGTCATCATCGTCGCCATCATCATCATCTTCATAGCCATCATCATCATTAAAATTAAACCTAGATCAAATTAATTACTTCATATCATCGTCATCATCGTTTGTAGCATTATCATCGTCTTCATCATCGTCGTCGTCATCGTTAACGATGAAATATAATGAAAGGTAAATATTTAATTAGACTTATTCTTTTATCTTATTTCTTTTTAAAAAGAGTTACAAACATCATCATCATCATCATCATAATCATGTGGATCATCACCGTCATCATCCTCACCATCCTCATGATCACCATCCTCAACATCATCATCATCAACATTTTCATCATATATGACCATCATCATCATCGTCATCATCATAATCATCATAATTATCACCCTCATTGTCATCTTCATCATCATCGTCGACGTCGTCATCATCGTCTTCATCATCATGACCATCATCATTGTCATCATCATTATCATTGTCATTGTTGTCATCAAAATCATCATTATCATCATCGTCGTTGCCGTCATCGTCATCATCGTCATCATCGTCATCATCATCATAGCGTGAAGATTAGTTTTTTAAAACACTAATATCTTGATAGTGTGAGTTAATTATATTTCCAAATACTATAAATAAATATTAATTTAAAGTGATTTATGCCTAAACCTTTATCATTTGATAATGCACATAAGCTACATTGTAGTTAGTAACACACATGGTTTTCTTTTCACGTGATATTTGCTAATAAAAATAAAGTGATTATAGCTATAAATATTTAAGTTTATTTATATTTGAAATATTTAATTTCCATAAAATATTTTATATGTAATTTTAGCATTTATCATTATATTTTTGTTTTGAATGTTTTAAGTTGATTTTTAAAAAGTATTTAATTTAAATAAGATATTTATATAGAAGAATGTAGTTAGCAAAATTGATGTTGAAAATTTTTACTTAGTTTATTGCTATAATAAAAAGATCTCGATGTTAAGAATGTAGAACATAACATTAATGTTTTTTTTTTAATCTTTTACATACTTTATGGCTCACAAAAAGATATCAGATTCCAATTTTTTCATATATCTTTGATCTTACCGCAACTTTATAGTTTGGTGACAAGCATCAAAATCATTTTAGATATTTAGACTTTGTTAAATTGCCACAACAATGGCTTCTTAAGTCGTTTAAATGTTGTCATTCCACCCACCAAAGTTTGACTCCTAATTTTTGTCATTCCACCCACCAAAGTTTGAGTCTCCTCAATTGCATATTTGTGCCTTATAGCTATCAAATAAGATATATCTCAAGGTTCTTAGTAACATCATCATGTTCATCATCATCATCATGATCATGATCATGTTCATCATCATCAACATCATCATCATCATCATCATCATCATCATCATCATCATCATCATCATCATCTTGATCATCATCATCATCATCTTCATGAACATCATCATCATGTGGTTCATCATCGTCATCATCCTCACCATCCTCATCGTCATCATGAACATCATCATCATCATCATCATAATCATCATCATCTTCATCATCATCATCATCATCATCATCATCATCTTCATGAACATCATCATCATGTGGTTCATATCATCATCATCCTCACCATCCTCATCGTCATCATGAACATCATCATCATCATCATCATCATATTCATCATCATTAACATCTTCATCATCATCATCATCATCATCATCTTCATCAACATCATCATCATCATTTTCATCATCATCAACATCATCATCACACACATCATCATCATCATCATCATCAACAACATCATCATCATCAACATCGTCATCGTTATCATCATCATCATCACACATCATCATCTTCATCACACATCGTCGTCATCATCATCTTCATCATCATCATGTGGTTCATCATCGTCATCATCATCATGAACATCATCATCATCATCATTAACATCATCTTCATCATCATCATCCTCATCATCTTCATCATCATCATGTGGTTCATCATCGTCATCATCATCATGAACATCATCATCATCATCATTAACATCATCTTTATCATCATCATCATCATCATCTTCATCATCATCATGTGGTTCATCATCGTCATCATCATCATGAACATCATCATCATCATCATCATCATCTTCATCATCATCAACATCATCTTCATCATCATCATCACCATCTTCATCGTCATCTTCATAATCATCATCATCATCATATTCTTCTTCATCATCATCATCATCATCATCATCAACATGGTTATCATTTTCATCATTTCATATGATATCAAGACGGTCATCACCACCACCATCATTAGCATCATCTTCATCTTCATCATCATCTTCATCAGCATCATCATCATCATCATCATCATCATCATCATAATGATTGGCATCATGGATAACATCATGATCATCATCGACATCATCATCATCAGCGACATCCTCATCCTCATCATCATAGATTCACTGCACACATAAAGAATCACATAGATACACCCCCCTCTTTGTATATAAACTAGATCCAAATCCTAGGTTCTATCAAGCGCTGAAAAGGATCAAATCTCATGAGATGCAAACTTCTTATTATATTATTATCTTAAGGTTATGCTTTTTTTTTTTTTTCATTACAAGAGCCATTAATGATAATGGTTTGTTGTAGCATCAAATCTTAGATACAAACTTCTTATTACCTTAGGGTTATGCTTTTTATTTTTTTTCATTGCAAAAGCCATTAGTGATAATCGTTTGTTGTAGCGGCATCTCTACCTGCATCTCTACCTTTATTGCTCAGTTTTCAGCCATTCCATGATAGCATTTAATTTGATGAAAGGAAGGTTCAAATCATTTAAAATACAAAATTAATTGTCAAAAACTTCTTATCACATTTTCATATTTCACGCAAATGAAATTCATTGCTATGATTTGACATGAAGAAATTGAAATTTATAGAAAGAGGGAATTTGACATGATTGCTTATTTAACCAGAGAGAAGTGGCAAACTTTTACTCTTTAACAATTGCTCAAAATCATTAGAGTAATTAATATACAGGTTGGAATTGCAAATAGTTTACACTTTTTTAGAGATTCTCAGTTCTAATGAATATAATGTTTCCGAATTAAAGTTGGGAATCTGATCACATTCGGTGAAAGAAATTGGTGAGCTGTGTAGAGAATCTCTGAGCAGCCGACTCCACAGGTTCTGTAGTGTCCTGAGATTCATAGATATAACTTGTTTGTTAGGTGTAAGTTTGAATTTAATCTTTATGCACAAAAAAGCCGAGTGAATTTGAGGAAAAAAGACCACCACGTGCGTAGAACATGATCCATGTGATTATTTGATAACTTTTGTTGTTCTCAGATCTATGAGTATTGAGTTTGATGGTTGGGAGATTAGGCGTGGGCACATTGTCTAACTCTGAACATCACACATACCATCAACAAATACAACAACTTTTCTTTTTGTGGAAAGATGAAAGAGAGCTCATTGCACTGCCATGAAAAGTTTCTTGTCAAGCAGAGCCCCAGTCTTTACAACAAAACTGAGAAAAAAGTGGAGGGCATGGTTCCAAAAGGGTGGTTCACTGAGAAGTGTGCCATCCACCAGAAAATAAAACAATTAATCTCACACCCAATTAAACAAAAACCACTTGTTATCTCTACCTTTGATCCACGATTTTTGTTACCACCTTAATTCTTCACCTATATTAAGCACACTCTGTTATTGCAAAAATTCAAAACAAAAAATGAAAAATAATTCGCCACCTGTATTAAGTGTTACATCCTCTCCATTCCACTAATTGTTTCCAATAGTGAGGGTGAGTGAGGGTTTGTCCTAGCGGCCTTCCAAGTGCAAGGGAAGTTCAAACATTCCCTCTCCATTATCAATTTAGCTGAGGGCGTTGGGATTTCATTCTCTTGAATAGGCCGACCGAATAATGTATAAATGTAGAACCATGAATGAAATGGAATATGAACTGGAATGACGGCTGAGTAATACAAAACCACTTCTCAATAATTTTCTTCACCTGCAAATGCAGAAAGTACTTAATAATGGAGTTCATCCTCACATCCATCAAGCTAGTAATTACTCTTCTTTGTTATTATTCGCATATTACTTTTTACTTTTTAGAAGTAAAAATTAACGTTACAACATCTATACAAAAGTAAAAAGTAATGTTACAACATCTACATCATAATAATCAAGAAAAAAGTAACTATAGCCTACATGTACAAGATGAAAGTTACAAGAGGAAGATTACATGAAGTAAAAAGTAACTTTAAACATCTCCATCATAACCGGAAATATTATTTATAGCTGACATTTACAAGAGTAAAGTTACATAACGTTACAAGATCTCCCCCATACTGGGCTGTAGAGCGCCTCTCGGCGCAAAAAAAATAAAACATAGTATAAATAAAT
>LPNX010661884.1:91841-146303 GCA_001517045.1 Pseudotsuga menziesii | reverse complement strand
ATATAATAACAAAAAGATAAAAGCACAAAAAAACACTAACTGTGGCGCGCTATTTTCCTTTCAGCTTCACGAGAAAGATTCTTCGGTGTATCTCATCGGGTGCTTGTGTTCAGTGATCACGAGAAAGCTTTCCTCTGTGCTGTGTATCTCGTCGGGTGTTTGTCGTTCAGTGATCAAGGGTCAATTTTCCCAACTTGTCAGAGAACAATATCAGTGGGAGCAACAATTTGGACAGTGGGAGCATCTATTTGGACCGACCACGAAGAGTAAGGAGAGTGGATAATTGTGGTTTTGTAGAGGAAAAGGAGGCCAATTGTCAGTTGAGACAATGGATGCCAAAATTGTGAGTACCGTGCCCTATTTCATGTCTATTTTTAAATTGTTAATATAGTCTTGCAAATCTCCAGGGTTTCTTAGCCAATAGAGGAAAGGCAGAGGCTATTAGAGCAGGCTTAGACCCAGGTTGTGCAGGGTTGGTACGTTTCAATCCCGCCTTCTTATTTTAGGATTTGGATAAAGAAAACCCCCATTTTTATGGGGTCGAATGGTCCTCACTCTCTCATCCAGTGGTGATGTGTTCCTTCTCACTCGGTTATGGTGAACAAGATCTTGTGTGGGTGAGCAATTAGACACCTCATTTATATACCTTGCCTGCTTGATTAGTTTATTTTTACCAACAACCCAAAGGGTCTCTGTCTATACTTCCTTCTTCTTCACCAACTTGAATCCTTCCTAATCAGCTTTCAAACATGGGTTTTCTTCACTGTGCATGCATTTACATTGATCATCTAATGACAGACCCAATTTGACAGTTTCAACTAACCTGCATTTGATCCATATTAGCTGATATGGATTCTGAAGTCTGGCCAATCTGAGCATTACAATTAGTGGACGAACCCATCACATTTTGGTTCGCATTCAAATTGGTTTGATTGTTTTTATGTGATTTATCTCAGCAACCGGTTCCCAAATAAGCTATTCAGCCGACTCCACCCAAATGAGATGCTTAAGGGAGGTTTAGAGAAGGATTCGAGTTCCACCATAGCCACGATAGTTAGAGATGTTTTGCTCACATGTATGCTCGGTCCGTTCGAGAAGGATGAAAATCGGTCGCTGCCCTGAGCAGGATTGTCGAGCCATGTTTTTTGATAAACAAGAAACTAGAACCTAAACCCTAGATCATTGAAGATCATTATAAAATCCCTAGGTTAGAAAGAAACTCGAACCTAACCCAATATTTTCCAAATTGTAGCGACAACAGGGGTTTGCCAGAATTCTGCCAAATGTTATGGATTTCTTCTTTAAGGTGTTTTATTATAGAAACCTTATATTAGAAAACAACTCGAACCTAACCCAGTAATTCCCAAGCTCTAAACACCATGAGAGCTTGGAATATACAATATATTTTCATTAAGTGATTGAATGAAGTAATCCACTTAAAATAACTATTTTTTCAAAATATTAATTTTTTTTCTACATACCTGTTAATATCATCATCAAACAAAACTGTCCATGAGGACAAAGTTCAAGAACTCTGTCCACATGAACTATATCTCACAAAAGACAACAAGTGTTCAGCCAAGAAACGATGACGATTCGTGGTATTATGGGTCACAAGTTTGCAATGTTGTAGCCTAATGAAACATAATACCATGAGTCGTCACCATTATTAGCCAACACTTATTAGCTATTTTAGAGTTAGTGAATTGAAAGTGGCTAAGTCAACGCAAAAAAGAAAGGTAATAAGTTTGACTAAATAAACTATTTTGATAATTGTACCTACAGCTTCCGCTACATGCATTGCTTGCATGCCTCACCTATCTCGACGTAATATCAAAATTATTATTATTGGTATGTGTACCTTCTCTCACTGATAGTCTTCTTCCTATTTATTCTCCAAAACAACTATATTATAGGGCCTTTTGGCATGACATTGTTCTGCATGCAACTTTTATTTTTTCAATCTTAGAAAGAAACTCGAACCTAACCCAGTATTTTCCAAATTGTAGCGACAACAGGGGTTTGCCAGAATTCTTTCAAATATTATGGATTTATTCTTTAAGGTGTTTTATTATAGAAACCTTATATTAGAAAGCAACTCGAACCTTACCCAGTAATTCCCAAGCTCTAAACACCATGAGAGATTGGACTATACAATATATTTTCATTAAGTGATTGAATGAAGTAATCCACTTGCAATAACTATTTTTTCAAAATATTAAATTTTTTTCTACATACCTGTTAATATCATCATCAAACAAAACTGTCCATGAGGACGGAGTTCAAGAACTCTATCCACATGAACTATATCTCACAAAAGATAAAAAGTGTTCTTCCAAGCAACGGTGACGATTCCTAGTATTATGCCTCACAAGTTTGCGATGTTGAAACCCCATGAAACATAATACCATGAATCGTCCCCATTATTAGCCAACATTTATTAGCTATTTTAGAGTTAGTGAATTAAAAGTGGTTAAGTCAACGCAAAAAAGAAAGGTAATAAGTTTGACTAAATAAACTATTTTGATAATTGTACCTACATCTTCAGCTACATGCATTGATTGCATGCCTCACCTATCTCAACGTACTATCAACATTATTATTATTGGTATGTGTACCTTCTCTCAATGACAGTCTTCTTCCTATTTATTCTCCAAAACAACTATATTATACGGCCTTTTGGCATGACATTGTTTTGCATGCAACTTTTATTTTGTCAATCTAGCATAACTAAAGCACCGAACCTACAAACATACTATCAAAACAATAGAATATCAGTTTGGGATACTATATTTTTCCATTCGGTGATCCAGTACCTTCTGTAATACCTTCAACCCTTCAAAAGATAGGGGATAAGAGAAGGTACATGTGGTACCTAACAAGGACAAACTAGATAATGCCTATAAACGAGTCATTAATGGTAATGATAAAAAATAGTTTCACCTTTGAATTGCTTCAATATCCTATAAATAGTAAAGAATCCCTACTCTATAAATATCATTTCACGAAATAAAACACACCATAATCCACGCGTAATTTGATAACTGAATGGAAATAACTATCAATGGGAAATAATAATAATAAAAATATACCCATAGATCTTAGTTTAGGCATGTATTGAGGTTTATACCACATTTGATAGTGTATGCATCCAATACTTTCTAGTTACTTTATCACTAATATCAATTGATATTCCATCACTCTTATTGGTAACTCCAATTTTTTCACATTTCTAGTAACCTACAAATTCCAAACCCTTTGTTTTCACGGAGTTTTTGTGAGGTTATGGGTGCAAAAATAGTGGAGATTGGCATCCTAAGGTTGAAAATTAGCATCCTAAGGAGCACTAAGAAAGCTACAACACTTTGTAGTAAATCGAATGAGTAGAGATATAATGCCTGCAGCATTTTGCATACATCCTTCACTTGAATGATGTTAGTTCTTGGCGATCATGTATAGTGGATGTTTTGACCTCTTCAGTGCTACTCTGCAGTGCATATATATATATATATATATAATAATATATGATTATATATATATAATCCATGGTGGTGAAGAGCAAACATTTCACTTGAATGATGTTTGGGTCTTGAAGCAAGTACTAGGTTTTTTTATGTCCATTTTTTATTTGATGATTTTATGCCAATTTTCACCGTGTCTGATTTTTTTTTGCCCCTCTTACAATTAACACGATAAGATGACCTTTGTGGTTTAGACAGTTGGTTAGCTTTAGAATTATTCCCTAGTGTGAGTGATATTTGATGTTTCCTTGCCCTTTTTCCGTCCCTTGGTTTCATCAAATCATTGAGGAAGGCATGATATAGTTAATTTAAGAGCCTTTTGATTTGTGTGAATAGTCTTTTTTGGTTCTTTCTACTATGGGATTGCCTTAGAGTTGAAAATTAGCATGGGAAAACAAGTTAGCATTGCCTTAGGGTTGAAAATTAATATGGGAAAACAAGCATCATCAAGACAAGCTAAAAGAAATAAATCAACAAATATTACAGACTGATATAAATGTATTTAAAACATTCTTTTCATTCCTGAACGTGCCAAGTAGAAGATATGGAAATGTTCGCTCTTCACCACCATGGATTATATATATATATGATTGTAGTAGGTTACCACAATCATATATATAAGATGGACAATCATGAATCGATGATTGTATGCATGCACACTACTGCAATATCATGATTCGACCATGAGGTGCTTAGTTGACTGGAATTTGGGTTAGGTAATACTTTGCCATTAATGGGCAATCATGAATCTTATGGTTTACGCTTTGGGTCTTTAAGCAAGTACTAGGTATTTTGATGTCCTCTATTTTTTATTTGAACATTTTATGTCAATTCTCACCGTGTCTGATTTTCTTTTGTCCCTCTTACAATTGACATGATAAGATGACCTTTGTGGTTTAGACAGTTGGTTAGCTTTAGAATTAGCACTACAGAGTAGCACTAAAGAGGTTGGGAAATATGCCTCTGAAGTGCTGGATTATGCACTACAAAGTAGCACTAAAGAGGTTAAAACATCCACCTTACAGGATCTCCAAGAACTCAACATCATTATTTGTCCATTACTGTAAAGGTGATGTACTAGAAGATTTGCCTGGACTTGTTGATTTCACCGTGATGTTGAACGTAAATGATAAATATAGAGGAGCACTAAGCAAGCTACAACACTTTGTAGGAAATAAAATGAGTAGATGTTGATGTAATTGTAACTTCGGAATGTATTCACTTGTATTTCTTATCTATTGTAACCCGATGTTTATTCCGGGATGTATTTGAGTCATGTCATGCCCCGATGTTCCGATCGGGAAGTTTCTATAATGAGAAAGTCATGTCAAGTCATTGTGGTTAACCCTCCTATTGGTCAAGGGTTAAAGTCCCCACAGTTGTGTTGCCCTTGGGTTATTAGACTATCCTAGTGAAGTCGACCCTAGGTGAGTCATTGTAAGTCGGGGCAATAGTCCCCACCATTGTGTCACCCTCCTATTGGTCAGAGGAGGAAAAGTCCCCACAAGTGGTGGGGCACTAGGGTTATTAGACACTCCTAGAGATGTCGGCTCTAGTAAGTAATTGTTAAGTGAGGCCGACATGATGGAGTGCACTTCAAGTGAACGGAAGAATATAAATAGAGAGTGAGAGCCTCTCTATTTATCACTTGCAACATTCACACTCACTTATGGAGGGTGCATGAGTGAGAGAGGAGAAGCTCTCTCAGTGTGAGAGAGAGAGACTGCTGCTGTGTGGAGATCATCTTAATGTCTTGGGGATTTTACTGTTTTGGTGCTGATTATATCTCTGAGGAAGTTGCGGGGTTTTCTCCTTTATGGTTTCCCTAAGGAAAACTCTTTGTGTCTCTTCTCTCTTGTGATGTGCTTATGTTTTATTGCTGTGCTTATTATTCTCTCAGTGAAAAGATCCTAAGATCATAATGCTAGCTTATATGATGAAAAACTAACATGGTATCAGAGCTAACCTGAGAAGAAGACATTGTGCAGCTACAGAAGCTAGGGCTTCTTATTTTTTATGTCTCTCTCCACAATCCATCAGCAAAAGTATGCTAGGATGACTCTCCTTTGAAGGGTGCATCTTTCTGTCGAAGCGGAATTCGATTTCGAGCATTTTCAGTTTTTGAAGTGGAAATTAGGGATTTCTACAGAAGAGGAATTTTTAAGCGAGACCAGCATAGGATTTTTATCCTCATCAAAAATGAAGTTTAGAGACCTGGATCAAGAAATTTGGTTGGGTGAAACTCCGAGAAAGTCAAACCCTAGTTTGACCCCGAGCTAGGAAAAAGCCTAAATACTAAAACTGATAAGTTTTGGTACATTCGCTATATTCCCAGTTTGGAGACGTCTCAGAAGTTGAAACTTGCAAGGGCCAAAGCTAAAATATTGATGAATGCTGTGTCCAACAATCAGCCTCAGATTCACTATATTCTGGGAGATATGATCCCTCCAAGTTAGGGTTCCAGCCTCTTCCAGAATTCATCCTTAAAAAGGACACCTGGGGATAATTGCAATATATTGGGCTACAGAGGTCCAAATGGAATTTCTGAAGATTTTCCAGAAAGAAAACAGACTTTAATTTTGGTGTTTATAAGATTAGACTCAAAGGATGAACCAGTGACACATGGCATGTCGTACAACTTCGCTGTTCTGAACAGTCCTGTAACAGGTCACCTTGGGAAAAGGATCATAAATCCCAAATGGTGAAACCAATTCTGATGAAACCTATGGTTTTACATCAGGAACATGCGAGGTTACCTCAGTACAAAATATTAGACATAGAGGATTAGTAATTTCGGCGATATCATAGAAACAGTAACAAGAATTTATGTAGAAGAAATTGGAAAATTAGGGCTTCCTGTTCCGGGAGCTTCCCTCCACTGTTTTCAGAAAAGGAGTACATTGGACAGCTCCAATTGAATAGATCTATCTGTCTATCCAATAAGATATAAAATATTCCAAGTTTTGAAAATTAGGGTTTTTGTGACAAACCCTAGATCAGCCAGCTCCGGAACCAAGACGGACACCTCAAATCGGTAAGATCTAATCCTTTGCTATTTTCATTTGAAGTTCTCATTTCAAAGTGATCTATAACATTAGATTGGTGAAGCTCACACTTCCAAGAATATAAGTATATGATCTCTCTGAAGAAAATGAATTGGACACCTACATGAGTAGAGAGGTTCCAGTTTCAGAGGGAGATGAGGTTAGAATCCTTTCACAAGAAGAACTTGGTCAAGGCCAAGAAGATCATTGCTGATTCAGTCACGAATCAACTTGTACTACAAGTGTCTCCCTAAAGACACCGATGATGTTTGATTCCTTGACCAAGCTGTTTGAAGGAAAGAACATAGATCAAAATATGACCTTAAGAAACTAGTTGAAGAATGTGAAGATCCAGAATGCAGAGACCATGCAGTCATAAGGGTCTCTCAAATCAAAGAACAACTTGAAGCGGTAAAAGAAAAGGTGAAGAATGCAGAAGTGGTGATGGCCACCTTAAATGGCCTCTCAGGATCGTGGAATTCCTTCATTCAAGGAATGTGTTCTAGAAGGAAGTGATTACTTTCAGTAGACTCTGGGAAGAAGAAGAAGCTCGACTCATAAGAAGAGAAGAGAAGATGGAAGCAAATGAAGATCAAGCTCTCACCTTCCAAAGAAGATACCTCAAGCAATGAGGAATATGAAGAACTCAACTCTTAAAGAACCTCTTATCCACCTCAGCATTTGGATAAGAAATGGTGCTATCATGAATGAAGAAGACGATGAAGCTGAAGGCTCAAGAAGCAGTCTACCCATGAAACAAATAAAGATAAGTATTCAATTGTCATTTCATTGTTTTGTTATGCATTTGTTTATATTTAGTTAAAGTATTATGCATGATAGAATGTTTGCATTAATGACAGTATACTACTAATATGCATGTGATGGGTAAGTAGCTCATGGTGCTATACAACTCTCCATTGCTACTTATCTAGAATGAAACCTCTTTGCTGACATATTGGATTAGTGCACAATCGCAATATTGTCCTGGTAGAGATGGAAGGAATCTAGAAAGCTTCAGTGAGATATGGATGAATGTTGTATTGGCTAAAGTAGTTGCATGATCATATATTTATGCATAAGTATTTTCTAGTATGAATATTCCTTATGAAATGTTATAACCATACAAATGCATTTGACTTGTAGGAAAGATCGCATACATAATCACCTACAAGCAAAGAAGAATGAAGACTTGTTTCGAAGAACAAGTGACGACAGTTCAAAGAATAATATGACAAGTGTAGTGACATCATTGATGCAGAACCTTCCAGCCATGAAGAAGTAACTAAGAAGAAATGGAAGACTAGTTCAAGAAGAATGATGTCAGGGTGCAGTATCGAGACATGAAGAGAAGTTCATAGTTCCATCATGCAATAGATGGAAACATCGTGGGTTACAAAGCAAGATTCATAACACAAGGCTTCTCACGAAAAGAAGACATAGACTACAAAGAAACATTTACAACTACTAGAAGTGAAGTCACATGACATGCATAATCATGTGTGCAAATGAAAGAAGACATTGTACGAGTTCAGAAGACACCCATGGGAAACACATACATGATGATATTGATGAAGATATTAACCTCTGCTACAAGGTTGAAGATGCAAGTCTATACAATAGATTGTCACATAGAATATTAGTAGCATAGGAAGCTACTTGTCACTCCGGTACAGAATGTTCAGTGCATAGAGTACAGAAGAAAGAGGGAGTATGATGCTTCACTTCAGAGGGAGTGACTACAGAATATCCTGAGGATCGACATGGTACGACAGGATGGGAAGATTACTGATGACTCTAGGCTTTACTAAGAGTAAAGTGGATTCCAACATTTGCTTCAAGGTTGAAGGCGAAAGACCAGTGATGCTCCTGTTATGTGTCGATGCACTATTTTCGTGTGGACAAGGGAAGTATGCAGTAGAGATCCTAAATAGGTTCAGGATGATGGATTGCATGACCACACTTATGGCATCGAACCTGAAACTGTTAAGTGATGCTTCATCAGAGATGGCTGATGCTACGATGTATCGATGATAGGGTCCTTGATGTACCCGAGACCATATATTTGCTTTGCTGTGAACACCTTGAGCCAGTACTTGACAAATCCGAGAAGTGTTCACTTGACAGCTGCAAAGCATATTCTGAGGTAGCTGAAGGGTACAATTGATTATGGGCTCAAGTACGATGTGAATCAGAAGATTAACCTGGAGGGTTATGTTGATTCAGATTGGGTAGGCAGTGCCATCGATAGGAAGAGTACTTCAGGATGTTGCTTCAGTATGGGATCAGGTGTGATATCCTGGTTTAGCAGGAAGAAATCCTGTGTGGCACTGAGTACAGCTGAAGAAGAGTATGTCACAACTTGTTCAGCTAGTTGTGAGGCAGTATGGTTGCGGAAGCTACTGTTTGATATATTTGATCTCCAGTTGGATGCTAGTTGTATACATTGTGACAACCAGAGTTGCGTGAAGTTGTCAGAGAATCCAGTGTTCCATGACAAGTTGAAGCATATCGAGATCAAGTATCACTATATCAGGGATATGGTGCAGAGAGGAGCAGTGAAGCTCCAGTATGTTGCGACGGAGGAACATATAGCTGATGTATTGACAAAGCCATTGGCTAGGCTGAAGTTCGAGTACTTCAGAGAGAGACTTGGTGTTCTCCAGATCGAGGTTCCCTCCAAGAGAAAGTGATGAGACCCATAGCCATTCTGACATGGTGAGAGGATTGGTTCCTTCCATGGTCAGATGTAAGGGCTGAGCCATTCTGTCATGGTGAGCGGATTGGTTCCTTCCATGTCAGATATGAGTGCTGAGATCCATAGCCATTCTGATGAGTAGGTCAGATATAAGGGCTGAGCCATTCTGTCATGGTGATAGGGTTGCTCCCTCTCATGTCAGATATGAGTGCTGGCCATTCTGTCGAGTAGGACAGATATAAGGGCAATTGCCATTCTAGGAATGGAGGCACTTGGTCAGTTACCAGGATCACTCACTGTAGGACTGAGTAGCCATTCTGATGTGATAGAGGGATGTGTTCCCACTTGATCAGATGTAAGGGCTGAACCATTCTATCATGTCTAAAGGATTAAGTTCCTTCCATGTCAGATGTGAGTGTTGGCCATTCCGATGAGCAGGTCGGATGTAAGGGCAACTGCCATTCTCTAGGAGAATGGAGGCGCCTGGTCAATTACCAGGTAGCTTAGTTGAGGACTGGGGGCCATTCTGATATGAATGCTGGGATGTGTTCTCATAGGATCAGATGTGAGTGCAAGCCCTTCCATCACTATGATAGGATGTGTTCCTGTCTGGATGGATGTAAGTGCAGAGCCTTTCTGGAGCGATTGAGGGATGTGTTCCCACATGCTCAGATGTAAGTGATGAAATATCTCATCACTATGATAGGATGTGTTCCTGTCTAGATGGGAGTCTTCCATCACTGTGATAGGATGTGTTCCTGTCTGGATGGATGTGCCCTTCTGACGAGTAGGTCAGATGTAAGTGCTGAAATCTCTCATCACTGTGATAGGATGTGTTCCTGTCTGGATGGGAGTCTTCCATCACTGTGATAGGCTGTGTTCCTGTCTGGATGGATGTGCCCTTCTGACAAGTAGGTCAGATGTAAGTGCTGAAATCTCTCATCACTGTGATAGGATGTGTTCCTGTCTGGATGGGAGTCTTCCATCATTGTGATAGGATGTGTTCCTGTTTGGATGGATGTGCCTTTCTAACGAGTAGGTCAGATGTAAGTGCTGGGCGAATACCTACATGATGGGTAGGCCTACAACCAGCATGAAAAAGGGCTGGCTCTGTAGAACTTCCTGTGACGAGAAGAATCATGAGATAGCACCAGTGATGATCCATATCGAGTGATGAAAGCCAGTAATGATCCAGATCGAGTGATGATCCAGATCCAGCAGTGATGATCCAGATCGAGTGATGATCCATATCCAGTCCAGGGATGTTGATCCAGATCGTGTGATGATCTAGATCCAGTGATGATGATCCAGATCCAGATGAAGATGACTTGAAAATGAAGATGACTTACAGATAAAGATGACTTGAAGATAAAGATGACTTTGAAGATGACGAATACTTGACGATGACCCAGATGATACAGAAAAGAAGACTTGTACTAATAAATTGTGTCGAGAGAATACCTTCCTAGTTAAGAGGGAGTGTTGATGTAATTGTAACTTCGAAATGTATTCACTTGTATTTCTTATCTATTGTAACCCGATATTTATTTCGGGATGTATTTGAGTCATGTCATGCCCTGATGTTCCGATCGGGAAGTTTCTATAATGAGAAAGTCATGTCAAGTCATTGTGGGTAACCCTCCTATTGGTCAAGGGTTAAAGTCCCCACAGTTGTGGGGCCCTTGGGTTATTAGACTATCCTAGTGAATTCGACCCTAGGTGAGTCATTGTAAGTCAAGGCAATAGTCCCCACCATTGTGTTACCCTCCTATTGGTCAGAGGAGGCAAAGTCCCCACAAGTGGTGGGGCACTAGGGTTATTAGACACTCCTAGAGATGTCGGCTCTAGTAAGTAATTGTTAAGTGAGGCCGACATGATGGAGTGCACTTCAAGTGAATGGAAGAATATAAATAGAGAGTGAGAGCCTCTCTATTTATCACTTGCAACACTCACACTCACTTATGGAGGGCGCATGAGTGAGAGAGGAGAAGCTCTCTCAGTGTGAGAGAGAGAGACTGCTGCTGTGTGGAGATCATCTTAATGTCTTGGGGCTTTTACTGTTTTGGTGTTGGTTCTATCTCTGAGGAAGTTGCGGGGTTTTCTCTTTTATGGTTTCCCTGAGGAAAACTCTTTGTGTCTCTTGTCTCTTGTGATGTGCTTATGTTTTATTGCTGTGCTTGTTATTCTCTCAGTGAAAAGATCCTAAGATCATAATGCTAGCTTATACGATGAAAAACTAACAGTAGAGATATAATGTCTGGAGCAGTCTGCATACATCCTTCACTTGAATGATGTTAGTTCTTGGCAATCCTAACATCATTCAAGTGAAGGATGTATGCACACTGCTGCAATATCATGATTTGACCATGAGATGTTTAGTTGACTGGAATTTGGGTTAGGTAATACTTTTCCATTAATGGACAATCATGAATCTTATGGTTTACCCTTTGGGTCTTGAAGCAAGTACTAGGTATTTTGATGTCCTCTATTTTTTATTTGAACATTTTATGTCAATTTTCACCATGTCTGATTTTCTTTTGTCCCTCTTATAATTAACATGATAAGATGACCTTTGTGGTTTAGACAGTTGGTTATCTTTAGAATTATTCCCTGGTGTGAGTGATATTTAGCGTTTCCTTGCCCTTTTTCCATCCCCTTGGTTTCATCAAATCATTGAGGAAGGCATGATATGGTTAATTTAAGAGCCTTTTGATTTGTGGGGTATAGTCGTTTTTGGTTATTTCTACTATGGGATTGCCTTAGGGTTGCCTTAGGGTTGAAAATTAGCATGGGAAAACAAGCATCATCAAGACAAGCTAAAATGAATAAATCAACAAATATTACAGACTGATATAAATGTATTTAAAACATTTTTTTCATTCCTGAACGTGCCAAGTAGCAGATCTAGAAATGTCCGCTCTTCACCACCATGGATTATATATATACATATATATATATGATTGTTGTAGGTTACCACTGGGAAATATGCCTATGAAGTGCTGGATTATGCACTACAGAGTAGCACTCATGAAGAGGTTAAAACATCCACTCTACAAGATCTCCATGAACTCAACATCATTATTTGTCCATTACTGTAAAGGCATTGGACTAGAATATTTGCCTGGACTTGTTGACCATGGTGAAGTTGACTGTAAATGATAAACAGAGAGGAGCACTAAGCAAGCTACACCACTTTGTTGTAAATCGAATGAGTAGAGATAAAATGTCTGCAGCATTTTGCATACATCCTTCACTTGAATGATGTTAGTTCTTGGCGATCATGTATAGTGGTATTTTAACCTCTTCAATGCTACTATGTAGTGCATATATATACATATATTTATAATCCAAGGTGGTGAAGAGCAGACATTTCACTTGAATGATGTTTGGGTCTTGAAGCAAGTACTAGGTATTTTGATGTCCTCCATATTTCATTTGATCATTTTATGCCAATTTTCACCGTGTCTGATTTTTTTTTGCCCCTCTTACAATTAACAGGATAAGATGACCTTTGTGGTTTAGACAGTTGGTTAGATTTAGAATTATTCCATGGTGTGAGTGATATTTGATGTTTCCTTGCCCTTTTTCCATCCCCTTGTTTTCATCAAATCATTGAGGAAGGCATGATATGGTTAATTTAAGAGCCTTTTGATTTGTGGGGTATAGTATTTTTTGGTTCTTTCTACTATGGGATTGCCTTAGGGTTGCCTTAGGGTTGAAAATTAGTATGGGAAAACAAGTTAGCATTTCCTTAGGGTTGAAAATTAATATGTGAAAACAAGCATCATCATGAATATACATACTAGATCGGCATAAAACTTTGTTTCATAGAGCAATATGGGTGAACAATAGAAGACTACAAATCAATGATAAGTAAGGGATAATATTCATTATAAAAGGACCTTTGGGTAGGCAGAAGAGGGCATCAATTCATCCTCCATTGGAGTCCTTCAACCATTCATCTCGCTCCCCTTCATTCGTAGGTCTCAAAATATTTACTTTGGGAACAAAATACTTATACAGTTTGATCAAAGCCATCAGCTGTGCAAGATGCTGAAAGTAATGATATTGTTTCATGTTTCACTTTTGTTGTCAAAAGGAATACTGAAAAGTTAGGAAGTACCAAAGCTAGTCATTATGTGCACGTGGACTTAATGTAGGGAGAGAAGTCATGTCTACTTTTTTGTTCTTGAATGGGAGCAATGATGAAACCATGATATTGGTTTATAGATGGCAATCACAGGGCAACTGTCAAACATTGGGAAGAATCATTGCACTGACAGGGGCCCTTAATGCAGAACAAACTTGGTAATTTAGGGCCAACTGGGGTTGTTACTTCTCTTGTGCACAGGTCTAGATATTTTTAGGGTTGTTTTGTGACCTACGGTTGCAAGGAAATCCACCAAAGACTGTTATTTGCTATTGATCTCCTTCAAGAGACTGCCGAGAATCACCTAAAGCACAATCCAACTTGGTTTATAGGGTCTAAAATTAAATGGTATTGGTTTTATTTAGGTTTGTTTACCCCCCTTTTGTGGGGAAAAAGCACCTAGAATTCATGATACTGCTATAAATTGTTGTTTAGGAGGTTGGAACAACCCTTATTTATTTCCAAAATTAAGGTTTGAGGCTGTTGGAGTGCCCATGCCTGCTCTTTATTTCCATATCTGTGCCCATAATTGTTTTTTAATGTCATTTCAACCCTCAAATTCAACCAAACATTTATCAAAGTCCGTTTTTCTGTTGTTCATCCCTTTTCATAGGGCTATTCATGCCCAGAACTGCCTTTTAACCCTCCAATTTGGCCCAGATTTAGAGGTACGCCTGTTTGGTGGTGGATAAGTGCACAAGGGTGCCCAAGATGGTGAAATAGGGTTGCTTCATACCCTTTTTTACTGCCAAACACGTTTGTTTGTGCCCAAAATTCATGTGGATGCTGCTGTAAGGCATATGAATGAGATTTTAGGATTGCTTTCACCCACAGATTTCTGATTTTCACAGCCAGAATTGCAGAGACCGCCTCCTATTTCCATTGATCATCATCTTTTATTGCTGCAATGTGCCCAGATCTGAAAGTTGGCCTAATTATAGCTGATTTGAGATGCTTTATTGTTTGTTGTGACCTTCAGAATGCTCCCAGAGTGCTCATATTTGTCCCTTTGATGCTCATACTTGATTCTAGAGTTGTTTATGCCCATAGGACTTCCCAACATTGATCCTAGTGTGATATTGAAAATACCAAGTTTGTTCTGGACGCCCTAAATAGGGACAATTCACCTTGGTGTACTGGTTTATTGTTAGAGGAAGGCCTTCTCTCATTGTTTGAGGAACATTCACCCTTGGAGACACATGCATAAGGGTAATGTTCAGCCCTACCAAAGGAGAAAGTCATCATTTGAAGCATGCTTACACTCTTTTATACACCATTTCATGAGAGATATTACATGATTGGAGGTTACTCATTGAGCTGGTACACTTGGAAGGTTGTTCACATGGTTCATGCCCTATTTTGTGAAGAACGTTTTTGTATTTGGGGGCTGCTTTATAGATTGACTATTTTGCACATGGGTGGCATCTAGGGCCTACAAAGTAAGTTGTGTTTTACTCCAAATAGTGTTATGATTTATAGGAATCCTATAAAGATAATTGACTTGACAATGAAGTAGGTTTAGAGTCTCGATGTTTATATTTCTAGGTTTTTTTTTTTTTTTGAATTTAAGTGTCATGTGTGTGATCTATGCATTCCCACATTCACTTGGTCAATTTAGTAAGGATTGGGACGAATTGACCATTTTGTTACCGATACATTCAGTCATACCCTTATTTGCTTGGTTCGGTACCAAACTTGTCACTCGAATCGTTTCAAAGGCCGAGTCAGCTCGGTTGGGGGTAAACTCAGTTGACTCGACCACCTCGGTAGAAACACACTTGATTAAATATGTAACTATTATCATTGAAAAGGGGGTAGGCCAGTAAAAGGAAAAGGAAATGTTAGGAAAAGGAAATGCAAGCAATAAGTGAGAATGGAGAATTGTATGTAACTAAAAGAGGGGCATACATAAGAATTTTTAGGGCATACATTATAATTTTTTAGAATTTCCAGTGTACGGTTGTAGGAATGCCACTATGAAAATAAGGCATTGACTTGATAGTCACAATCCCATTAGTATCATAAATTATGGGAGAGATCAAAAAAACATCCCCACACAAATATTAGCCGATAAGTATGGTTTTGGTGTTTCATTTGGAGAATAAAATCCTATAACAATAGTTGTTATCATGACTCTCAAAGGGTCCTAGATGAGATCTGTGCACTTTTAGGCCCTTCAACTTTCAAGCAAAAGAATCCATAAAACAAGTATGTGCACCTTAAAAAACATGGAAACGATCATAAAACATATTAGGTAAAATTGATAATCATCTACAACATCACACCATCATTCATGGGAAAACTAAAAACCACTTACAACCATCAAAAGTAAGGGTTACAACAACAATGAGTGTAGAGTAAGGAGAGAGGATTGGCCAGGAAAATGAATAATCGGGCCAATGTAGAGTGGAAAAGTGACTAGCTAGAAGTTTGGAAGAGGAGATTAATCAAGATTCCTTGAAAAAGGAACTCATGTCAAAGATGATTTTTGATGGAAGTGACCAACATACCAACTTCGTATCACTTCTATCCGAAGTAAATGTAGATGAATGTGAAGATATGTTCTTTGAAGAAGATAGTCCATTAAAGGAGAACCTCTAGGTTTTGTACATACATATATTGGCATAAATTGCAGTATTATATTTGATGCATATGCATAACATATCATCTCAAGCTTGACAACGTTGAAAGGACAAAGTACAATGGCCACAAGTATACATATGAAGCTTATGAAGCCTACCCAATTCATGTTAGGAAAAGGAAATGCAAGCAATAAGTGAGAATGGAGACTTGTATATAACTAAAAGAGGGGCATACATTAGAATTTTTAGGGCTACCAAATGCCCACACCTATTAACCAAACTCATTCTTGACAAGATTTTTCTTTAACGGGTTTTTTGCTTACATGTCTTTCCAAGTTTTTTGGTTGGTATTTTTCTATGCTTATGCCAAATTTTTGTTTGGCCATGGTGCAGGTAGAACCAAACAGGTATTTGTCAGACCTTTCTTCCTCCAGCGAAGGGAGTTTGGGAAGGCTAGAGGAAAGTGAGACATCCAGTAGGTCTACACGGGCTAGATCAACTAGATGTCAAAAGATCAGAAGAAAATCCGATAAACACATGAATTTTCTTCTCCAAGGAGGGGGTTCAGGTTCCTATGATGATGAGAAAGTGGGAGACATCGACGTTCCCTTAAGGTATTAACACCTAGTGAAACAATGGGTGCCTGGGGATCTTCCTCAAGTAAACATTGATTTTTGTGTGAATGAGAGGATATATAGAATTGCACCATCGTCATTGCATGGATTGGGGTTGTTTTGCATGGACGACATAAAGGTTGGATACGGTAGATGTACATAATTGATGGAGTATGTTGGACCCTGTTACAACTACAGTGATTGGATGCACCTGGTCCAATATACACGAAGTATGCGTAGATATGGGTTGTCAGCGAATTATATACAACTGAAAGACAAAGCTCAAAATAAAGGAGCAACGTTGTACATGGACAAAAGGCCAAAAACAATCAATAATATTGTGGGGTTTATAAATAGTACACAACCAGGGTCTACACTAAAGCAACCCAACTGCATATTCGAGTCACGTGAAGGAAACCATGTCGTTGTATGTGCAATTAAATCAATAGCTGTTGGCAAAGAACTGCTTATTGATTACAATTTGAATCGTGTAGATACAAACAATGTTAGTATGGTTGTGGTATAAAAAACAATTTGACCACCGTTTTATTAATTATTTTAACATCTATATATAGGACTTTTCGTTAGCATATAATTGAAATTTTCTACTTTTCATGTTTCCTTATGTAACTTTTAGTATGTTTTTGATGTAGGGTTCTCTCAGGGGCACCTCCATCTCCGTAGATGTTTGTCAACCCGAGTCAAGGAAGCAGGTATACATCAATATTGCCAATGTAATATTAAATTTAGGATGGACATACAGATACGGTGTTATGTATTTTCATTAGTATACTAGGTTCGTTTATATAATATTATCTATTTTCCATGCATAGTGTTGATTAGGGAAGCCAACCGGCTATTGATTAGCCGACTACAGCATCAGGGAAACAACCAAACATGAATGTAATTCTCCATTTCAAATACTTTAAAATCGTAAACATGTATATCATGATGCATAATGTTTATTTTGTTATGTATTCTTTCGTTTTTATGGTTGCGTTCATGATGGTAATGTTGTCTACATTTTTTGCAGATTGACCGGGGAAAGTCCCCAGCTATTGATCAGATGACCGGAGCCTCGAGGAAACCAGTAAACCTAAATGTAATTCCACATTCTAAATACTTAAAAAATGTACACATATAAAACATGTAGCATAGTGTTTACTTTTGTTTTGTATTTGTTAGCTTTTACATATTGCGTTCATTGTGATAATGTTCTCTGCTTTTTTTGCAGGTGGCTGATCGAGGTAAATCCCCATCTGTTGATCACACCACACCCTCGTCTAGGCGTCAGGTAATCCTAGATGTAATCCCTAATATAATTATTTGTGCACACTATTGCTTCAAAGACTAAGAAACTTTTTATATATTTCAATTGTAGACAGGGGATTCCATTTATGAAACAACATCTCAAAACTCTTTATAGAATGAGGTCTCTCGGTTGATGAGAGATAGTGAAATTAGAGAGTCTGCAGACCCGTTGAGGGTGCTACAAAGGACAAGGGAAAAACAAAATGAGGAACTGATTTGTCTGACATTGGCAGTTCCACTAATAGAAGGGCTCGAATAAAGGATTCAATTGTTGTTATAGCAACGTAAAGAAGTGGATGTAAGTTATCGAATAAAAATGCAAATTCATTTATAAAAACTTTATAATATTTGATTTTATATGCTATTGAACTTATAATACAATGATTTGAATTTATAGCGTGCTATGGATATTATCAGTGGTGGTCAAGGAAATGTTGGTCCCAGTGACCAAACCACTCCATGTACACCACATACTACTCCCATATTGTACACTGAACAATCGACAACACGCTCTGTGACACCCTTAAGGGCAGCGGAAGGTGCAGCCGATGTTGCCCCATCCACAACAGATGCTGCAGAAGAAGGGGTGGATGCAGGGTTAGATAGTGATTTGGAAGCATTTCCTGGATCTTCTCGTGTGACTAGCACTGGTTCAATAGTGTGTACATTTTTGGTGAATGAAGAATTGGTTCCAATAAAGATATAGAGGATTCTAGGTCATTATAGATTGTTCAATTTAGTTTTTATAATTTGTGTCTAATATACCGATAATATTTTCTAATGTTGACTAATGATGGAATTAATGTTTTGCGGGAAATGATATATTTTATAAACATATGAATGATTTGGCCTTGAAAATATTCGGGCCCACCATCCACACAATGTGGAACAAGCAGCCAAAAGCTTTAAAGGATGATCTAACTAATTGCTTGGTTAGTCTGTTCAAAAAATATACTTTCGATATATCGAAGGTCCTACAGAAGGCTGGAAAATATCTGAAGATTTTCCGAGACCAGTATAGGGTTCACCTAGAAAAGAACCCTAGGTATGAGCGCCCTCCAATGATTCCATCTATGGAGTGGAAAGCCCTGGTGGAAGATGGAAAAGAGAAGGGCCTAAGAAAATCAGGAAAGATACCACCAGGTGGAAGAAGGAGGTATGCAATACATTCCAAAATGTAGTGGTAAGCCTTATTATTACTAGTTTTTATATCAATTTTGGTACATCGACTAATGTATTTAAAAACTTAATTAGGCTCTCGGACACATCTAAGGCCACAAAGGAAAGAATTGAAAAAAATGGCCAACACAAGCTGGGGCCTGGTGGTTACTCCAGCTTGGCGGCCCGATATGTAAGTATCATAAAACCTTAGTCAGCATCCAAATATCATACAGATTATTATTTTTGTTTTGTTTTGACAAAAGGCTTTAAAATTAATGACATCATGCAAATATGAAGGCCGACCGGTTCAAAGAATTACCCAGTGCGGATTACATGAAGCTTGGCTTTGAACAGGGCTTTGACGCCGATGTTGAACACCGGAGAAGCTTGTCTGGGAATACTGCATGATCTTCTGCTGATCCATCTGGTGCCCAGGTATGTGAAAACTGTATAGTTTAATGATAATTTATTAATGCTCATGCAATTTGTTCCTTATAAATAAATTAACATAAATTATGTATTCCTTTTGTGCAGGAAAGTAATGATCCCGTTCATGTCGAGGATGTAGTACATGACCAACCAAATGAAGATCATGCTTCTCATCCTGGTAATGAATTTATTAATGTGCTACTGTTTTTTATAGACCATTGCAGATGATGAACATTAATTCTAATTCTACACAATTCAACTGCAAAGCATGTAGATGCAGATCATAACACGAAACAAGTTAATGTTGAACATGTTGATGTGCCCATGGCAGGTAAAAACACACATTCGTAATGTTTTTTTAAATGAATTACTCATATTTATCAAAATATAAATATATTAATGAAAGATTTTGACATTATTGCAGAAATTCATCGCCCCTCGCTTGAAGTTCAACCTTGCGAGCAAACTAGTAGGGGTACCGATGATCAGATTCCCGAAGATGTGACTCTAACTAAATATTTAAAGAGAAGAAAAGTAAAAAGGAAGTGACTAAACAAATTTTGAGTAATTCTTATTTATAAAAAAAAACATTTAATGGTTTTTCCTCTGTTTCATGAATGAATGTTTGAATGAATGCTTTATTGATTTTTTTTTCTGCCATTGACTAAATTAATGTTTTAATGAATGAGTTAATGAATGGTTTTTTTAGCTGTTGAATGATTGAATGGTTTAATGAATGATTTAAAGAATGATTTAATGAAAGAATATTTCAACTATTGAGTGAAATAATTTGCAGTAGATGCATTGTTATTTGGATTGTGAAATAGTGAAATAAATTGTTATTTGCAAGTATATGCATTGGGTTTGGGGAGTTGAGAGTGATGTGAGGGGGAGGATGGGCCATAAGAGATTCCACCTTCATGTGGTTGGTCCTGTTTAGTAGAGAATATTAAATTATTCTCGAAACAGAGAGGAGCTCAATGAATGGTAAGGAAGAATACATTAAAAAACATCTATTTCTATAATTTTAGTGTATAATTTTCACTATTGCTATTTGACTCCTCCATTGGAACTTGTTAAAGATAGCGTTGAGAAACATTTCCATAGTTAAGAGGCAAGAAATGGCGTTTTGATTAGATCGATGGCCTTATATACATAGTATTTTTGGTTATCCATGTTTTATCAGGTGATATATTCTTAACAATTAATTTACTTGAATAGTTGAATAGTATTGTAATTTACATTGTAATAGAACTGTATTTATTTAGATTGGTTTTGTTATTTTCATAAACAAACATAAATTTATTTGATGGGTCCTAACATGAAACTATTGCAACAAGACAAAAAATGAAGTATGTTGAATGATGTTTTGAAAGGTAAAGCATAAGAAGACAGTGTGAAGATCCACAAATCAAGGTATAATTATGTTTTCTTTTGTTTGTTTGAGCTGTGTATTGTGTATTTATGCATGTGCACATACATACATTTAGTTTATGATGATGATTACCATACATTGAGGCAAACTTTGTTCTATCTGATCTAAACAATTACCTTAAATATTTTGATTTATCATGATAACTGGCCCCTTGGTAATACTTTACCAATGCCATATAGCTAGGACAACAAAATTAAATGTAGGCATTTCATTACAAGAAATATGATAGGAATTTGAGTTTGATGGGAATATGAAAGGTCAAAAGATAGAAAAAGATAGATAGACTTGTGAGGAAAATGGTATCTGAAGCATTGTTTCCCTATTATTCTGCATGAGTATATTGTTATTTGCCCCAGTTTATCTTTCTCCAGTAGTTTTGTAATTTGTTTCTTAATCTCATATCTTGTTCAACTTTCATGTTTGATTGTGCAGTGGAAAACCTATGTTTATATTTGTGCTTAACCCTGTAGGTTGTGAGTTGGGCATGGTACACATTGGTATTTCAGTTTCCATTGTAACTTTTCACCCCAACATCACTGTGCACTTTATTACTCATAATTGCTAATTTGTTACAAAGTATTCTTGTGCAAATCTTTTATTAGGCATTTATATCTTTATGTATTTCTTCCAATTTATCACCGAGTTTAAAGTGGTCACTTAGAGCAAACATCTCAACTCTGGAATACAAAAGAAGAATGACTGCATTGATAATTATGGTAACAAAGTATTGAGATCTGCTTGAAAAAATAAAGATCTATTTGCTACTTTATTTCTGGAAGGCATTGTTTGAATGCTGAAGTTATAAAAACTGTTTATTTTTGTTGTTTTCAAGCAATCTTCTAGAGGTATCCACGGCTTGAAAAAGAGTATTAGTCATTTTCACTGATTTACAATGATAGATCACTAGATTTGGTAAGACATCTTTTCGCTAAAGGAAACATTTTCACATTTGTTGGAAATGGTTTCGAGGTTATTTCCCAAGGAAAATATGTTTTTATTGAAGAAAGCCCATTTGCAGCCATGACTTTTGGTGGTGTTGATCCTAATCACTTCAAGGGTAAACATCAATATGCTCTTGTTACTCGAAACGGTTACTGGAAGGTATGTAATAGAATCATGTTAGTTTTCCAGGTTTAATATTGACTGTATTTAAGGATAAACACATGCATACCATGTTCTTTGTATGAGTCAATATAGTTACTAGTAAGTATGTCATGGTGTTGGAATATAATCCGTCAGGATTATACGTTAGTGTACATAATAGGAATATGAATAGTTGCATAGGAAGGTGAAAAGGCTGGTTCTCAACCGCCACATGAAATGTATAAATGTATGCATTAGCAATGGAATAGAAATGAATTGGGAGTTATTTACCTAATAGTGGTATCAAAGCGGGTTCCTGCCATAACTCCTGGCTGCATTTCAATCCTGGCATTCTGCTTTCCAGTCCATTGCCAGACTTCCTGCTCCGTCAGTCTGCCAGTTGCATGCGTTTCTCCTGCCAGCTTGCATACATTCATTGTGTGCGTTACAAGTCCAGGCCTGCATTGAGAATGAGCTGAAGATTCACTCCCTCATTCATCTACGTGGAGATAAAACCCTTTTACAATTTTTTGTTGAGGGATTTTTTGCTGTTAGTTTCCTGAACATTTGAATTAGTGAGGCTATATACCTAACCCTAAAATTCTGCATCAACGCTTCATTTGAGAGTGCTTCCACTTTGTTGTAACTAGTATTCGCTGGAGATTGAATTTGTGTTGATTCTGTATGTGGTTGATATTCTTTCATAAGGCTGTAAGAAGTATTTTAAATATTGGAGCTGTATGGGAATGTAGAAACCCTAATTTTATGTTGTGTGTTGATATGAGATTTTGTTTGAAGTTGTATTGCTCATCTATTGATGTGAGCTCTTTAAATACCGGTGACTAAATATTCTTGGTGGAAAACTCACTCCATTACTCAGTACGTGGAGTTGATGTATGAGCGATGTTTTTGATGAGCCGTGACTGCATTGAGCATATATTTTTATATGCGTCCAATTCTGCTGCATATTGAAGAGGAGGCCTGCGTATTGAAGAGGAGACTGCGTTGATATCTCTTGATCAAGAGACTGCGTATTGAAGAGGAGACAGCGTTGAAAGTCTGTGGAAACCCTAATTTTCTGTGGTGCATCCTTCCATTGTGGGAGTTCTCTCAATCTGGAAGCTACGACCTGCATTGTGGGCGTTCTCTCATGTTTTCTATTCACAACTAAGAAGATTGCTGAAGTGTTGGTGTGGTACGTGTTGGAGCTATGCCGTGAGCCACCAGTCAAGACATCCTCCATCTATGTTTTTATGCTGCGAGCTGTGAGTTTGAATCAATGAGCCATAGCTGTTGTGAGAATCCTCTTAAACAATACTGTAGCTACGATTCTCTCTTTGTGCCAGTACTGAGATCGTGAAGACATGTGCTTTTATTAAAATTTGGGTAGAATCCAAATGGTATGAGACGCGATTTCATAAGGGACTATTGTTTCTGTTGCAATGGCTTTGAAGATGATAAGAATACAAAAACCCTAAATTTACCCTAGATTGCTGCGTACGGTGGAGACTACTGCATTGGATACTGCTCTTAGTGAACATGTTGAAGATTGATATATTGTGTTGTGACTGATATATCATATATTACGTTGTGACTATATATTGTGTTGTGACTGATATATCATATATTGCGTTGTGACTGATATATATCATACATTGAAGACTCTTGTGGAAGATATATGTTGTTTTGTTGGTGTTGATTGCTTTGAGACTGCTCGTGCAATTGGGAATATTGCCACTGTGCAATTTTTCTGCTACTGCAAGCTCTTGAAGCTGCCTGCGTGGAGTTGCCTAGGTCTTGAGTCCATCCAGACCTGGTGCTGTTTCTTTTGGATGTGAAGGGCATTGCTATGAATGTGTTGATATAAATACCATTGCTATGACCAAGAAGACTGGGAGAAGAGTGTGTAACTACAAGAGGTGTTGAGAACTCATTTCTCTAGGTGCTGCTACAAGTCTGTTCCAAGTTAATGTAATGAGGTATTATTGTAATTTTTCATAAGAAGATTTGAATTGTCTATGTAAACAACACTCTAAAGTAAATTACATGGAGATGCGTTGAAAGCATTCTAATCCTATGTTTCTTTGAGAGCTGTGCCTCTCCCTCACCATCACTAGTGGTGAATTATTTGCTTATGAACTTATTGACAGCATATTTTCTGTGTAAATGAACTTATTGTAAATCACCTTAACAGAGGCTGTAGACCTGCAAGGTTATTGTTCTTCTATTATCTCATTCTCTTTGTCATATTAAGTTCATTATTGTAATTTACACTAGCAGTTGCAAAAGATGCAATCTATAGCATCTGTAGAGTCACTTTGCTTTGCTCGAAAAGCAAAAAACCACACCAAATACCAGTCCAAAGATCATCCCAAAGGAGAAAGCAGCAAGAGAGGCAAAGGAAGAAGAAACTTCAGAAACAACTCCAGCAAAAGATCAGATTTGCAGTGCAAGCGTTGTGGAAAGACTGGACACACATCAGATCAGTGTTGGGCTTCATGGGACTCCATCAAAGACAAACATAACCAGAAGAAAGATGACAATAAAAACCAAGATGCTAGTAAATCTTCTGATTCTGCTCACTGCATTGTTGCACATTGTAATCTTGGAATTAATGAAATGACTTCACTTTCATCTTACAAAGATTGTTGGCTGCTTGATACTGGTGCAACATCACACATGACTTTTAGAAAAGAATGTTTTGAAGAACTTAATGAAACAATAAATGGCATAGTGTTCTTTGCAGATAAGTCAAGTCTTAAACCAAAGGGAATGGGCACCATTCGACTAAAGATGCCTGGATTCCCTGATTTCTTGTTGAAGAATGTTCTTTATCTTCCAGAGTTGCAGAGAAGCATGCTGTCCTTGGTAGAGATTCGACAGCAAGACCATTCCATCCACATGTTTGATGGAATCGTAGAAATAAGAAAGTCCTCTGACAACCAAGTCATCATGACTGGATACGAAGATGGGAAGCTGCTGAAGCTAAAGGGTTCATCTGCAAGAGTTCAGAACTATGCCTACCTCTCTCAACATGGAGAAGGTAATTTGTCATCAAGTTTATTGTGGCATGCAAGATTTGGTCATTTGAATTATAACAGTCTTCGTTTGTTGAGAAAGAATGGTGTATTTGGTTTTCCCACCATTCCCAAAGAGAAGAACAAATGTGATGCATGTATATTAGGGAAACACATTAAGCTGCCATTCCATGAATCTAATTTTAGAGCAAGTAGGAAATTAGAATTAGTGCATTCTGATTTATGTGGCCCAATTCCAACTCCTTCTGCTCATGGGAATAAGTATTTTATGACCTTTGTTGATGACTACTCAAGAATGTGCTGGATTTACTGTTTAAAGACAAAAGCAGAAGCATTTCAAACATTCAAAGACTTTCATGCATTGATAGAAAAACAAGCACAATAAAAAATTGGTACACTTCGTACTGATAATGGGAAAGAATACACTTCAAATGCTTTTGAAGATTATCTTCGCCAACATGGAATTGCACATCAGACTACAGTTCCCTACAATCCTCAACAAAACGGTGTAGCAGAAGGAATGAACAGAACCATAATGAATATGGTTCGCTCAATGATGTTTTTTGAGAATGTAAAACTAATGTTTTGGGGTGATGCAATGAAATGTGAAGCCTATTTGAGAAACAGAAGTCCCTCAAATGCTCTTGATAACAAGACTCCACATGAAATGTGGTTTGGCCATCTCCCTTCAGTCAGGCATCTCAGAGTTTTTGGTTCCACCTGTTATGCCTTGATTCCAAAGGAGCAAAGAAACAAGCTTGGTGCTCGAAGCAGAAAATGCATTTTCCTTGGGTACGAAAAATACTCCAAGGCATACCGTCTGTATGATGAGGTAAACAAGAAGTTTGTTATTTCTAGAGATGTCATTTTTCTTGAAACTAATAAAAATGACCAGTCCATTAAGAAACAGCTTGATCATTTGGAAAAATATCCTCATCCAAAGAAATATTATGAAAATGAATATGAAATTCCAAACCTTGAAGGGGGGATTCCTATTTTGGATCAACCTTTGGAATTTCCATATGAAGCACCAACTCCCCCGCATGAAGAAGTTCCTGCTACTTCACCTGAACAAGAGGTTCAACTGGATGATGTGATTGAGAGAATTGAAAGACTCTCAATCAATGATGAATCACCACCAGCTGATCAACCAGGACCATCACAGAAGATTCCTAAATGGGCCACAAAGACACTTGAAAGTGTCCATCCGGATGAAGTTGGAAAGACAGGAACGAGAAGTTTAAAAAGACATGAAGATGGAGGAGAAGCAGATAATTCAGGTGATGACATGGATGTATCATTTTATTGTGAATTTAATTTATCTGCTAACGTTGAACCAACTTCCTTTGAAGAAGCTTCTACTTGAGTTGAGTGGAAAGAAGCTATGCAGAATGAGTATGATGCACTCATGAAGAATGGAACTTGGAAGCTGGTTGACCCTCCAGTTGGAACCAAACCAATTGGCTGCAAGTGGGTGTACAAGAACAAATACAAATCAGATGGCTCACTTGACAAGCACAAAGCGAGGCTTGTAGCAAAAGGCTATGCACAGAAGGAAGGAATTGACTATGAAGAAACGTTCTCTCCTACAGCAAAATGGGCTACCATCCGTACCTTACTCTCTTTAGCTGCTCAGAAAGGGTCAAAAGTTCATCAGATGGATGTGAAGACTTCTTTCTTGAATGGATACTTGAAAGAGAATGTCTTCATGTCTCAGCCAGAAGGCTTTGTTGTGAAAGGAAAAGAACAAAAGGTATGCAAGCTTGTCAAATCCTTGTATGGCCTAAAACAAGCGCCTCACGCATGGTATGAAAAATTAACCGAGCATATTTTGAAGTTAAATTTTGAACATTTTGATCTTGATCATGCAACATTGTTTATAAATAAAGTTGGAAGATATGTTGTGTATCTTGTGGTGTACGTAGATGATCTTTTGATGACAGGGAACAATGAGAGCTATATAGCATCCATAAAGAAAGATTTTAAAAAGATCTTTGAAATGACAGATATGGGACATCTCCACTATTAATTAGGAATTGAAGTCACTCAACATCCTAAGTACATATTCCTATCTCAGAAAAAATATGTTGGAGAACTACTAAACAAATTTTGCATGAAAGAATGCAACCCTATCTCTACTCCAATGGAACAGAAAATGAAGCTCACATCAAGCGAAGGAAAAGAATTTCAGGATGCGACCAAGTATCGACAACTTGTAGGAAGTCTTATCTACCTTACAACAACTAGACCAAATATTTCTTATGTTGTTGGCATACTTTCAAGGTTCATGCATAAACCTTGTGAAGGACACTAGTCAGCTGCAAAAAGAGTTCTAAGATACTTGAAGGGGACTAAAGACGTTGGACTCAAGTACTCTAAACTGGATGACTTCAAACTTATTGGGTACTCAGACTCAGATTTTGATGGCGATAAGGAGATAGGAGTATCAAATTCTGGATACACTATGAGTCTTGGATCAGCAACTGTCTCATGGAGATCACACAAACAGTCAGTTACGACAGATTGAACAATAGAAGCGGAATATGTGGTTGCAGCTGAAGCAACGAAAGAAATAATATGGCTCAGGAAGATACTTGAAGATTTGCAACAAAAACAAGAGAAATCCACTCCATTATTGATCGACAATACTTATGCAATCAAGCTGGCTAAGAATCCCAGATTCCATGATCGAACCAAACACATCAACACAAAGTATCATTTGATTCGACATCATGTAGAGGCCAAGACATCCCATCTTTGACGTTGTTCCACAAATGATCAAGTTGCAGACATCTTCACCAAAGCACTTGGACGAGAAAAGTTTGAAAGATTCAGAACCATGCTCGGACTTACTAACACCCCTTCGGATTAAGGGGGGGATTGTTGGAATATAATCCGTCAGGATTATATGTTAGTGTACATAATAGGAATATGAATAGTTGCATAGGAAGGTGAAAAGGCTGGTTCTCAATCGCCACATGAAATGTATAAATGTATGCATTAGCAATGGAATAGAAATGAATTGGGAGTTATTTACCTAACACATGGGATTAATATACTCTAATAAATAGATTTTTCTATTTCCTTTAGTTTGACATGGGAGACTTCCTCATTGATGATCAATCAATAGGTCAACATACAGTCCATCTTATTCAATTGGGCACATGATTGCTTCTTAAGGAATCTTATGAAAATATTGATGGCATTTTATGAACATTTTATTGCAGGTTTATGTGCTGAAGGTTGTGTTTCTATTGCATATTCTGGAACTTCTTTGCTAGCTGCTCCATCAGTAAAGCATGCATACCTTTGATCTTTTGTAAATTTCTTGTATAAGTTAGTGGTGTTTTCTAGGTCTGTGCACGGTATGCTATTGTTGTAAAGCATAAGTGTTTCATAACCACACCAAGGATATAGGGCAGAAAAAGCTATTTCAGAATCATAAGCAACAAAGTATTATCATTTAAACCACTTTTCTTTGAAATCAACAATAGTAGACAATTTTATCAGCTAGCAAGCGTAAGTATTAACAACCATCATGTATCATCACATAGGCATTATTATCATCATTTAGATTAACGGTAAATACTACTGTATATCAACATGAATTACCAGCTAAGTTAACCATCCTTTTAAGGGTTTATACAAGTACTCCTTATCCTGAAAATAATGCTTTTGGAAGGCACAATTCAATGATATTGTTGAGATTTCCCCATAACTCATATGACCCTAACTTGGTTGATTTTTGTAGGTTTGTTTGATAGGTTTTAGGGCTAGAAACGATAATAACACTGATCAGTAAGGAAAGAATCCCTAATTTTCCCTACTAAACAATTAAATGGGGTCGTTGTAAGGCAGAAAGTAACCTTTTATCAAGGCCAAATTATCCCAACCCCTGAAACATGTCAAATATGAAACCCTAACTCTGACTTTTGACTTTTTTTTTATGTTGCTTCTCAAGTTCGTGGATGTAGACAAGAAGATAGATGACGCACTGGAGGATCTAGGGCTAAATAGGCAGGCCAAAATTTGAGGGTGGCTTGGAATTTGAAAATTGTTGTTATTTTTGGATTATTGAATTTTATAAATTTCTAAGGTTTTCTAGTTTATAAAAATGCAGATCTAATCTAACACTACACTAATCACACAAATGTGTCTATTTACACATGAAATACTAAAATTTGATCAAAATGACAAATCTTAGGGTTTTTGTGAAATTTACTTCAAACCCAAGGCCATGAGGGATGGTGATCAGCCTCCCTCTTGGAATATTTCCCTAAGGCTCACCAACTAGAACTTCCAAAAACAACCTCTAAGGTTTGTTGGAGGATCCTATTTAGGGAAAAATTCATAGATCTAAGGACAAACATGAGAAAAATCCTTCAAGAGGATGTTTTATAACATGTAAAAGTTGAAAAAAGCTAGTAAAAAGCCCTAATTCAGAGAAAACCCAGCATTACAACCACCATTCAATCCATAGAAGCATAATTTCACCAAACTTTACCAATGGAGCAACCAAGAAAACCCTAGATCCTCCTTGTGATTGTGTTCTTCCAACAATGCTAGCATCAATATTGCATGTGCATGAAACCCTAGAATCCACAAATCATTTTACCATAAATACAAAGAAAAAATAGTAATATATTTGATAAGTTTCCCCTATAAATCCATAGGCAAGCCTATATCAGGCATCTTCTTCGCATGAAATATTTTGCTAGATCCATTGATTTGCAGATAATGGTGCTTCCACATGATTTACTATTGTAATTGCAAGAGGAACTTCACAAACATTTATAGATTGTCAACTAGTCATAAAAGGACAAGCAAGCATACATAATTGCAAGAGGAACTTCACAAACATTTATAGATTCTCAACTAGTCATAAAAGGACAAGCAGGCATACATTTACCAGAATCCCAACAAGTATTTAAAGGATCAAAGACAATCACCTGTCTCTTCTATTGAACAATCATAGAGTGAAATTATGTTGCATATAACTTGATTTTATCTGTGTTACTGGATCCACCACCCTAGTGTGTAGGATCCGCTAACAATTGCAATAGGTTGATCTACCTTAGCTACCAAACTAGGTATATGTGTTGTTTCGGTGGAAGGATTGTTAATGTTCAAAGGTGTTATTGAATCTGTAATACTTCTAGTTGATGCAAATCTTCTTGCAATGGGGACCATAAGAACAGAGTTTGATCTATATTGGCCAAATGAAATTGAAGGATGAACCTGTTCATTCTACAGACCAAGATCACTTGAATTGATTCCAGTCACTAAGGTAGAAAGAGTTGCCATGCCTAGTTGTTTCTCCCTCTATTTCTTGACTACTGCAGAGGATGTCATGTTATATGATGGTCCAAGAGAAGTAGTAGACACATATACAAATGTGAGAGGTTGTGATAGTTCCCCTGATTTTGACAACGGTGTTGACTGCAGAGCACCTCTAACCTATGCTTTTTGGAATTCCCTGGAACTTTTGACCAATTTTATATTTTGGAAAAGGTCATGCCTTTTTTTACCCTTTTGACCTAGTTGGCCATTTCTTCCTTAATGTTCGATATGCTATTGCACGATATGATATAGCATATCAGTCACTTTTTCTGCACTTGTTGCATTTATGAATTTATTTGTAAATAACAGAACTTCTCTCTGGCCCTTATTTTTAATTGACAACTAAATTATTTTTCTATCCTTTATATTGTCCCAAGTTCTTCTCAAGTGATTTATATCTCCATTGGGCATCCACAAACTACTTATATTTTACACTTTAGTCCTTCGGTTGACTTGGACTTGAGCATGCATTTTATTTATATGTTTGACAAAATAATTCTATATGATCACTCATTTGGACATTTTGAGTGAAAATCTATCATATCTAAAACACTAATTAGATTATTTTGATGCATTAAATTCAATGATCACTGGCAGAGTGTGTGGTCTAGAATGAAAAGGATATATAGAAGCATACCATACTGATATGTCATAAGAGTTGTCAGGTAAAGAACTGTAAATGAAAAGGATATAGATTATTTACATATTTATTGGAATAATATCCACCATTATCCGTGTGAAGGATATTGATCCCCTTACCAGATTGTTTCTCTGCAAGAGCTTTAAAATCTCGAAGAAAAGCAACCACATCAGCTTTTTGTTTTAAGAAGTAGACCCCTGTGTATATAGATATGTAATCAATGAAGGTTAGAACTTAGTACATATATTTATTTATTCATAGATAGGTGAGGAAAGGGACCAGTAATGTCACCGGGCACAAAATCAAGAAGTGATGTGGCTCTCTTAGCCTTTCCTTTCTCAAATCTCTCTTTAAGGTGCCTACCAAGAGTATATATTGGACAAACTCCATATAAGAAGGATATAGGTGGCAACCCCACTATCCCTTCTTGTTTGATTAATTGATGCAATTAACTTAAGTTAATATGCCCAAACATATCATGCCATAACTTACTAACATCATTAGAATGCATTAACAAAGCTAAAGTAGGAGTTTTAAGCAAAAACTTTGAAAAAACATACAATTTATTTTTGTGATCAACGTTTCTAAGTGAAATCTTTCAATTTTTTTTTGTTAAATATACCAACAGGCATTGCTTTTTTGATGGTGTTCCGACGCTTCTGTGAAAAATCCATCACATGAAGGAAACGCTCAACCCATGCTTTGTATTAACCTTTCGACGGCAGTGTCATGACTACGACACTTCAGCCCATTGGACGACCGACGCTTCAAGTCTCAAAAGGTGTCAAAATCCGATGTATTCTTGATAAAAACATCAATGGCGTTGCCATGACTTCGACGCTTCTACCCGTCGGAAGGTCGACCCTTCAAGTGTCGGTACACGTCAGATTTTCGACGGTTTATGCAAGTTTTGATTGACACTTTGAAAGAGAAAATTGTTGAATAGGAGACACCATGGTGTGTCAGATCTTCAACCCACTTTGGTAACATGTCGAATATCCAGCGTTATGCCACCGATGGCAAAAAAAAGTGTATGTGTCGAAGATGCGACAGAGAAGTGTCGAAATTTAGACATGCAAGGTGTCATATTTTGGGTTGAAATTCTATTGTGGAAGGAGATTTGGGCTCCAAGAAGAAGAAAAAGTTTGAAAATACTAAGTTTCCTTATTGTATGAGGGGTTTTCATCCTAAAAACCGGTGCATGAAGAAGCAGATCGACCAGTTGTCCGCCCTCCTTGAACAAAAGAAAATTTCTCTTCCACATGGAGCAAAGAAGTCTGATGTTGGACCACAAATAGAATATCATGAGAGATTCCATTCCTTGAAGGAAGATCTTACTTAGTCAAAAGCTTACTTGATTAATTATGGAGAATCCAACCACATGGTTGCTTCCAAGGAATCCTTCTCCACTCTTACTCTATCAGAAGGACCTAGCATTCACATGGGAGATGACTCCTGAGTTCCAGCAGCATGAAGAGTTTCAGTTAAAATCCAACATGGTGAGTTCAAAAATGCTCTCTATGTTCCCTCCCTTGCAGATAATTTGTTGTTTGTTTATCAGATGACCCATACAAGCTCTCCCAAGAGAGTTAAATTCGACTCTGACTCGGTTGAAATCATAGAAAAAACTACTGGAAAGATCATAGCGAAAGGTATTGTCAATCATTTCACTAAGGCTTATGAGTTCTCACATTTTTTGCATGTCTCACCTCCTACATCTCTATTGACTCATGTTAACAACACTAGCAAGATATGGCATGATATATTTGGGCATCTGAATTTCAAATATCTCCAGCAACTCCACAATGATAAAATGGTTGAAGGATTTCCTCTCATCCAAACTTCTAATGGAGTATGTCCTGGTTGCTTGGTAGGTAAGCATCCATATAAGAGGTATGAAGTTGGGAAGGCACATAGAGATGCCTCTATACTTGATTTCATTCACAGTGATGTGTCAGGACCAATGCCTTCAACATCAATTAATGGTTCCAACTATTTCCTTACTTTTATTAATGATTGTTCTAGGTTCTGCTGGATATATTACATGAAACAAAAATCAGATGTATTTGGAATTTTAAAATTTTTTAAAGTAGTGATTGAGAACAATTTTAGGAAAAATATCAAGTCCATAAGATCATATAATGGAGGTGAATGCATTAAAAGAGACTTCTAGCAGTATTGTGAATAAGAGGGGATTCGAATGGAACACTCAGTTCCATACACACCATAGCAGAATGGTGTGGCTGAGAGGAAAAATAGATGATTGAAGGAGATGGAAACCTGTATTCTCCAAGCCAAAAATATTCCTCCTTCTATTTGGGCAGAAGATATAAACTATGCTTCATACTTACAGAATAGACTCGCCTCATAAATCAGTGGTTGGGGTCACTCCATTCAAAACACTGCATGGGAATAAGCCCAATGTCTCTCACTTGACAATTTTTTGTTCCAAAGCTTGGGCCATAATACCCATTAATAAGAGAAAGGCCTTCCAAGCCCAGAGTAGTGAATGCATATTCCTGGGATACGTAGAGGATGCAAAAGCATACAAGTTGATGGAGGTTGCAACTAGGAAATGCTTCATTGAGCATAGTGTTCAGTTTGAAGAAGATCAGTTGTTTGATCCACCACCATCCGAAGCACAAGAAGGTATAACCACTCTTCCACTACCTTTTGATGATGATTATTTGCCACATGTTTCAATTTCATATGAAGAGGATCAAGATAAACATGATCTTGGTTTTGAGGATGAAATTCATGAGATTCTAGATCCAAATCTAGCAACCATTCCAAACCAAAGGCCTAAGCCTAGATGGACCCAAAATCTCATTGTTGTAGCTGGGGATGGTGTTGGGAATCCAGAAGACAGAAGGAGAACAAGGTCCTAGTATCATAATGATCATGTTGCTCTCACTCTCACAGATTCGCTCCCTACATAGTGGTGCAACAAGGTTCCAGGAAAGTGTTATCTGATGATAGTGAATGATCACTCATGTGTCCCATAGAATAAGAAATTTGATCATTCCTTTCCTCTTCTAGCAAGAAGAAAGACACACAACATCCATCAGTTCAGAAGGAAATTCAGAGGTTCACATGCACAGCTTCGGGATGATGTTGCATAGAAGAACCATGCTGCTGCATAGTGCTGCAAATTGCAGCAGAGTTTTTTGCAAATTATTTTCTAAATAGGAAGCTTCTTTTCTTCTAAATATAGCTTCTATTTTCTTGTTCCTTATTATTTTGAGGGGGGATGTTTCCCCTTATTTTTTCCCCTATTTCCTCGGTTTATTAAGTAACATGTTTTAATTCTTTTAGATTGTAATTGGGTGACTTTTGGCCTTGTTGTCAGGGCTCGTAGTTGTCCAAGTTAGGATTAAGGGGGTGTGTTATGATTTATAATCCTCCCTTGTCCAAACTAATATATTATATTATATTTTCCTAACTTAGGAGTCATTTAATTATTATTGTGTCCACTAGTACCATTGGGCCCACTTAGGCTAATGAGGCCACCTATACCAGTCACTAGAGTGTGGGGAACACAAATAGAGGTTAACTGCAACTGAATGCACCTTCATGCATCATTTTATGTGCCTCCTATACCAATCCCTACAATTTAGGAGCCACTGGGAGTGTTGGCACCAACCTCCTTTAGTTGTTGGTAGTTGGTGACTAGTTAAGCTAGGTTATGCTCCAGTTACATTCAGTTAGATGTCCTCCAGTTCAGTTAGTGCCATTATTGCATGGTTGCATGTGGCTATTCGCCTATTCTCACCTACTTCTCACCTACCACATAAGTTAGACTAGTTTAAATGATTATCACTGATTGAGAGACTGAATTAGACAACTGGAGTTGATCTAGTGAACTTCGATAGTGATTTAGACACTTCTAGTTAGCCATGTAGTCACATTGAGTTGGTATATTCGAATCATATCCACATGATTCAAATTATCCTTTATGTAACACTGTTGTATATTGTTGGGATTAATGAAGTTTATACTATAATTATACTAGCAATTCTTATCCATTTTCTATGAAATTTTTCTTGTTCAATGTGTATTTTTCATTCCATTACGCTGCATAATAGCACAATTCAATTGCACTCATTTTGTGAATATCAATGGCACAATAATTCAAACAATGTGCTTGGTGATGATGATGCAATACGATAACATGTCATACAATTAATATTATATTTTCTTAAGATCTTATTATATTATCTAGCATCTTTATCTGAAAGAATAACAAGTACAACAAAATGCATAAGATGTAAAATATGCACAAGACAAAAACATTTTCATCGAGGAAACCATACAGGAGAAAACCCCACAAACTTCTTCAGAATAGTAAGATGATCAAAAGCAGTAAGAAGAAATGTTCAACCACTATCTTTCTCTCCTCCTATGATTGTCTCTCTCTCTCCAACTCCTTAGAGAGTTTGTGTGGTGTATATAAATGAGGGAGAGTGCCTCCCTATTTATACCCTTTCAAGTCACTAACCAAATATAAGACTCGAGCCTACATGTCATATTACATGGGGCCCACTTCTCCTAGACATGGCACAATTACATATTACATGATGTTACACTGGGGACTATTGCCTCGAATTACAACGGAGGTTGTACCTCAAGGTCTAGACACAATATAGACACCCCGTAAATGGGTAACACACATCCCCAATGAGGGTAAAACAACATACAATGATAATATACATCAGAATATCTTTTGAAGTTACAAATACATCAACAATCAATACTATACCTCGTAACGCTTATCATACACACTTATTTAGATGCATTTAACATATTTGATATATGCAAACATTAACATAACACATTCTACCATATACTAACAAATGAAACAATATTTTTTCCCTAGTAAAAAAATGTAGTTTTTTATATTAATTGATAAACTACATTGTACATATATATGAGGATATTCTATCATCCTTGACAATATCCAAAGAAAAACACTAAGTCATTATAATAAAAAACTCAAAAAGATTTATCTTAATAATCTAATCTTGTCAAGAATTATAGACACTATCAATATATGTCTTTATAGAAAACTATCCTCGTTGTTTCTAGCACATGTTTGTGTATAATAAAATATTGCTGAAATTTCCCTAGAAAAGGGTTGGGATAAAAAACTATCACTATATTATCTATATTCTCCCATATTTGCAAAATACCTTCTCCCAAGTTTAAAGTGGTCTTTGACAACTGATTTGTCTGGGAGTTGCTTTCTTTATAAATGTGCATATAACTTACGGACTAAAAAATACCCCCCAATATGATTATTTATTCATATGTAGGAGTTAAAAGGATGTTTGTTGGATATCTCTTCATCTTGAATCAATCAATAACTAACTTAGAATCCCCAAATATCTACAAGTTCTAAACACCTTTTATGTGGGCCATAGTTAATGACAACTTAGGTGCCATCAAGTAAAATATGTTGTTAGAACATGGACCCACTCCATCTACAAACTTAATCCAATGTTGTTCAGAAAGGTGGAGAATACCTCCTGCTCCCCCCAAAACTGAATTTCCCTATGAATCTCCATCGAAATAAAGCCACATAACTGATCAATATTCAATGGTTTCTTCCACGCCAATTCTGACTCTATTGCTTTTAGCCTCTTAGATAAAAGGACTAAGAATATCCCATCCTTGAGAAGCACAAACAATCGAATGAATAAATACTTCCCAAAAAATTGTTGTATTTGTCGAGCTAAATATATGATAGTAATTTCGACATAAATTATCAATCCGAGAAGATTGTAAACTGATGAGGTACAAGCAAGATATGTGCAGGATCATAGTAACACTACTACTTTAATCTAACATTCCACGCAACTGAAATTGAAAACATGAAACTAACTTAATCTAAGAAAACACATGTGACTGAAATTGAAAACACATGTGATTGAAATCTAAGAAAACATGCAACTAAATTAATCTAAGAAAACACATGCGATTGAAATTGAATCTAGTTTACAAAAGCAGAAAATGACATGAAAAGAAATATAATCTAGAAAAGTATGAAATTGCATGAAATAAACTAATCTAAAATAATCAACATTTGACATGTTATATCACATAAAATCAACACTACTAATGCATAATAAAGAAGTCAAGATCAACTTGGAGAAATGAAAATGCTTGTATTAAACCATCAATCCATTACATAGCAATCCAATTCAACTTCATGACTAATTCCTACTAAATGACTAACTCTCCAAAAGACTTTACATAAATTATTTCTCTACTTCCACACTACTAAAGAGGCCTCCTCCCTAAATGAGGAGTGAACCCTCTTATTTATACATGAATTCTTTGAATAAGAAGATAAACAACCCATAATTACATATCCACTTCTCTCTCAAGTAGGTACCAACAATTATCCCTTCAAATCCTCTCACAAATCTTGGATAAAATATTCTATCCATATCTCCATGACTTTTCTCCTTTGAATATGCTTGAATAATTATCCCAAATCTTCTTCAAAACTTCAAAGATTGAAGATGAAATTCTAATTTGAGGCTAGGTGGTGACTTTTGACCTTGTTAAAATCTTCAAATATTCCTATAATCATCATAAAACTCATCCAACTTTGAGATATAATGAAAATATGTTAATTTTCTTAATATTTAATCATAAATTCTCTTAAAATACTTAAAAAAAACTAATTTGGAAATAACAAGGTAACCCATATTTATTTACGAAAATGGCATAGGGAATGGTTAATGGAGTGATTAATAGGGATGAATATGAGGAATAGTGAAGGGAAAAAGGATGAAAATGCAGCATTTGGGTGACCCAGCATCTCCCCCCAACTGAACTTGTTGCATGCCCTCATGCAACTGTACATAAAAATTTTAGCTTCTTTACTTTGGATTTGCATGATGATGTTTTCAACAATAAATCATTCCATGATGTGAAATACATGAGTAGCAACTGATTTTACTTATGGTTGGTTCTTGTGTGACAACCATGAATATGACAAATGTTGGTTCTTGTGTTAACAACATCTATTTCTTTTACTTGTTTTCTTATGGTTGGTTCTTGTGTTATAGCCGTGAAGATGACAAATGTTGGTTCTTGTGTAAACAACATTTACTCATTTTTTTTTCCAAAAGAAAAAAAGTTGAAACTTTATTAAAAACCAAAGAGGTCTATACAATGGTTTGTATGCTTTCGCATACAGCTGCATATACATCTAGAAAATTGAAATGATCATTATTCCCAGTGGGAACATCCTAGAAGATAGCATCTCTATGCCAAGAGATTGTATAAAAAATAATCCCATAACTCTGCATTGTAACTGCTTTCTAGTAGCCCAAGGTAGAGATCAAAACATGTTTTCAAAAGGAGCTAGGCCTGTGGCTCATAATGTATCTCTGTGCATGCATCTATCCAAAAGAAACTATAGAGAATAAAGTTTTAAAGTTCAATCAATAGGTCTTGCATGAAGGGCCTCTACAAAAGTTCTATGATAGAATTCATAGACTTCCCCTTCCTTGTGTTCAAAAAATTTCCATGTACCGAATTCCATCTCCATTCCAGCTTTCGAAAGACGATCTGTTACTGTATTCCGCTCCCTGTAGACATGATGGCGTGAGATGTGGTCAAATGCAGTCCAAAGTCTATTTACTTCTTCAAAAAGTGTATTCAGAGAAAGAGTTCTACACTCTTGCACTTTATTCACCCAATTGATAATCATGAGTGAGCGACGAGTCACCAAAAATCTTAAGGTTTCTGCATCCCTTTTCTATAGCAAATTGTAGAAGAATTTTTAGAGATGAAAGTTCTGCAAAATTATTTGTGCCTTCCCCTAGGCCCATTTGGAATTGGAAAAAATGGTGTTGGGTTAAGTAGAGGATGCCCCCCCCCACCACATGCAAGGTTCTGAGAGGCTCCATCGAAAAATCCCCAGGGCATGGTGTAGTCTACCTGTTCAGCTGTGATTATTCTAAATTAATGAGCGTCCTTAGTTTGTGGGAAGTGAGAGAGGATATCTAGTCCTTTTGAGGAAGTGACTACTAGAGAGGATGCTTTGTTTTGGAAAATATCTTGATTTCAGGCAATCCAAATCCCCCAAATGTCAATGAGAGGAAGAGCTTTTAAATGGCCTAGCTACGAGGTGTTGAGACAAGTATTCCAAGCCTCTTCCAGCGATGGAATAGACCATAAAAACCTTTGGTTTTCCTTTGTTTGCGAATGTTACCATACTTGAGTTGAAAATGGACAGTTGAGAAATAGATGGTTAGATGTTTCCTCATTGTTTTTGCATAAGGAACACCATCCTGGGCCCTCTATGGATCTTTTCTTCATTTTGTCCCATGTAGTATTTTTGTTGTCCAAAGTACACCACATGAGTATTTTTGCTTTCAGAGGGCATTTGAGCTTCCAAATCCCAGCTTGCCACCATTTAGTTTCATTTGGAAAGGATTCAGTGCATAGTTGCTGATACCCTATTTTTGGTGTGTACAATCCATGAGCAGCATGTTCCCAAACTAGCTCATCTTCTCTATATGTAAGTCTAATATGGCCTGGTCTAAGGGTTGAGATATATTTGTTCCACTCTTGGTTCCACTAAGGGGGTATTCCAAGTTCTCTGCATCCCAACCATCTTTGCTTCCAAATATTGGTAGCAGTTGGGTCAGCTATTTGATTTAGGTGGAATAGGCCATTTTTTTGTAGGAAATGTACAAGCTGAGGAGGTAGAAGGTGGTTGAGCTAACTATTTGGCCATGGATCAGCTCCTATCCTTACATTTGATCCATTTCCCACTTTCCAAGAGAGTCCATTTCGAATTAAAGGAAAAGCATTGCAAATTTCCTTCCATATGATTGAGCCTATTCCAGAAGTGATAGTGGTTGAGTTTTTGATCCAATCCCACAGGGGAACTGGACTTATATATTTGTGGTAGACCACCTGTCATAAACCCAAAATTTCATAAAAAATTTAAAATTTTTAAAGTAACATAAAATGTCCGAAGACGCAGTTTAGTAACTGCTAGTGGTTAGCGGAAAATGAAACAGTTTAACAATTTGTAATGATTAGTTTCATAATACAGAAAACTAATACAACTTTAATTTTTATAAGTTGTATAAAATTTAGATTGCTGCTAGCTGTACTAATAATTTAATTTTGGCAAGTAGGTGAGAAACTATCTTTGAAATTCGGGGCTTACTTAGCATTCTGCTAACTCAGATGGATTGCTAGTTCTTACAGGTTTAGCAGGTAAGCGAATGATCAAGTAGGACTTTATTTTGTATGATAGCGAGAAGTATTTCTTTAGCATGTTAAGATGCTAGTAATAAACTGATAATTATGATGCAAGACTCTGATGAGGTAAAGTAAATTTCTTAGTTGTTTTGGATTTATGACAGCATTTATTTTTATGCCATAATGACTTTTATCCTTAACATAGTAAATGCCATTTACGATAATAAGTTCCTCCAAGGTTTCTTTCTGTCGTAAGATTATAATACCTAGTCCATTATAGATTCTTTTAGTGAGCATAGGGATCATGATCCTGACATATAAAATACTTTTATTGTATCATGATCTTATTGCTACTGTCGTGTTTAAAGACTTCAAGTGCACTGCTCTTTAAGTATGACAGGATCCTATGTTTTTCTATGTAAAGTTTATAATGAAAGATTAGTTACTTAAGAGGAACTCTTTCTAATCGTTAAGCATCAGTCTTCTAGAAGACTCCTTAGCATCAAGTTCTTCGGTTGAGAAGTTTAGAGCTCTTCAGTTTTGAGATAAATCATAATGTTATTATTTTAATACTCTAACTAACCTTTACTAGTCAAGTAACATTACCAATTTATTTGATTTGTTGCAATGATGATTATCATCTTACACAACTAGTTTACAAGGTGTAATCTTAAACTTCAGGTTATAACCATGATACAAAAGTTATTGTAATAATACAATTAATGTATAATATTACAACACACAAAACTACTTGTATCCTAAGGTAGTTTTGCTACCTAGTAACTACTATGGTGTAGTTGAAAATATGGCAATAACATTATTTTCTTTATATATACTAGTTCCAAAGTATGGTTTAATAAAATTGATGGAAAGGTTTGTATGATGTGCAAACATAGATGTGACAAACTAAGGTCGAAAGCATAAACTTCATTATGAGCAATGATAAGTACTATTACCATATAGTCGATTGCAATATTTTTATTATGGAAATGATATGAACTATTTAAAACATATCGTCGATAGAAGAGTTAATTTGTTGAGCAAACATATGAACATTATACTATGGTCGATGCATAGATTCCATTGTTAGCAATGATAGAAGTCCCTTTTATAATCGAATTGCAATGATATAATTCCTCCTCGGTGTATGCAGTGTTGACATTAGAAACGACCCTCACATGGTTAAATAATTTGGGAGGGCACATGGTCTAATATCTTCCATGCATTGGTGACTTAAAAGAAGTGAAACCCTTATTTCTTTGGCATTTGGCTCTGAGGGTTTTTTCGACCTGCAGGCTGCACTGTGTGGTTCCTTGCGGACGTGAGAGGCCTGCTCCTTCTTTGCTTGCTAGCTTCATAGTCTGTATTTGTTGTTGAGTGGTTTTGAGTATCTTAGTTTGTATACTCGATTTCTCTTGTGAGTGATGTTTTTACAGTGTGATTGGTTTTCACTGCTTCGCTTGGTTCGAATCCTGTAAAGGATTTTACCCTATCACTGCTTCTTCCTTTCCTTAGTCTCATGGAGTTTTGAGTCTGTTTCTTACTGTCTCCGTCATAGGTTGGCATGAGGGTTTGATTACTTCTCTGTGTATTTCACTCACGCTGGTGACTGATCCTTCTTAGCTCGGATTTCTTCTTATTCACAGGTAAATGGTTTACCCTGCACTCATTCCTTTCGTTGAGTTATTTTCTAGTTAAGGCTTTAATAATATGAATAGAGTTCTAAATAATATTTGGCATTTAAACTTGTAGGTTACAGCTAACGGCTCCAGACTTGAAAGGAATGCCTCTCATGCATCGGTTAACTTCGTGGGATTTCAAATGGGTAAGCCCCGGTCTCTTCATGGCTTCTCCCTACTTGCAAAATGGTTGATGGTTGAAGTTTCCAGTAGTTGGAAACCTAGCTCCGAACTCTTTGCTAGTTTTAAGTGAAACCCTTGCGGTGCTCACTGGGTAGCACAGGCTCTTGAGCCGTGATGTGTATTTGGTTTTGGTTAAACACAATCAGCCTTACGTCTTGATAATGTAATACAGTTGATTTAAGAATATAAAAACTCCTTTATGCTCTGAGTTTTAAAAGAGCTCTGTCTCGTTTTCTTCAGTTTTACTTTTACATGAATACTTGTGAACTGAGTTTTGTTTAACCTGTTAGTAGTGTACTCAGCTTTATGTTAATATAAAAGATTTATATAAATATATAATTGGTTTTAATATGGAATACTATGGATAGTCTAGTTGCATAGTTCGCGGGGTTTTTATTTTTATAGTTAGCAATGTAACTGGTTATATTTTATTACAGGATTTTTTATGTATTTGGTTTTAAAAGAAGAAAGGGGTTCGATCCTTTGATTCTCACAGCTATAAGATTGCCTGGATTTGAGGATTATAATGCACATATATAATGATTCTTAGTTTATTTTGTTTATTATTTACATATACATTTTAATTGTTACTACTCCGTAAGTTATAATTACTTTTAAGCTCTGTAAAGAAGATAGTGTTAACTTATAGATCTCGGCTTTTAAGGGTTTAAAGGAAATACTGTAAACCCTACAGTTTATGAAATTTTGTTTCTGCTTAAAGTATTCTTGACTCTGTTTGTAAGAAATGGGATAATAGAAGATAATATGCTTTACAGTTGTACTTATGATGTTAACTCTACAGGATAATGAAAATATTCTAAGAGTTTTACTTCCAGTTTTTAGTTAATAAAATAATACTTAGATTTTCAGTGCAACATACTTAAAACTAGAATAATCTCGACTCTCGGTACTTTTTGTAAATATAAAAGGATTTAAAAGAATCCTTACTCTGGTTTTGTTAAGTTAATATTTAAAACTGTTTTTCTATTATCTTTTTACATGCTTCTTCAAATATTAGTTGTTTATTTTACTGTAATATTTTTTTATTTCCTATCAGTATACTAATGCTGTAGTAATAATGTTTTTACCATTTTCTTATACCTATGTTTTCATTTAGTTAGTTTAAGAAAAACAATAAGTGTAAGAAAAACATAGCACTGCTTTTTCATTGTATCCATAAACATTGAAATAAAATCTATTTCGATTTACATACAGATACAAGAATCATATCTACTATTTTCATTCCAATAAAAGAATTATTTCATTTACTTAAAACAATCTAACTATGCTACAGTACGACCTGAGATCAGGTGTGGAAAAACACAGCTTAGAAATTTAATTTCTATCTGCTTCAGTAAATACGTACTCATTCCCATTTCTTCTATAATCTATAATTTTATTGCATCTAACATTTCACAGTTACCTTTCATTCATAAACCCTAAACATTTAACATGCATGTAATAGATAAACTAATATTTACTTAACTAAGACAGTAAAAATAAAATAGAACCTGTTGAGGACAAGACGACAATAGCTTAAGGAGGCTATTCCTCCCTACCAATCTCCTGGAGAGCGCTCAAACAATGCTTCCTCAGGACCCCCGAGCCTGTTCCTGGTCTTCTTAGCTGAGAACTAGGTGGAGACTACAACTATAAAAACCTCTGTCACCTGACTGGTTCAACTACCTCAGTAATAAAAATATGCTCTCAGCAGTATGATCTTCAGCTTAAAAGCTGCAACTAGATCAATCTCAGCAGTTATCCCCTCAAACACATTCCAGACTCCCCTCCATTTAATTTCTCTTAAGTAAATTCATTCACCTTGAATGATCACTTCTCTCAAATGAGTAGCCTCAGCTATCTTCAATGGGAAATTTTATAGAGATGCCTAGGTCTTCTCGGTCAGTTTTCATTAAATGAGCCACCTGCTTTGATTCCACTTTCTTGGGGAATCATGACCACAAATATAGGGAAGTTTCCACTTGCAATAGTTGGAAGTGGTTTGAGGATGCTGCCACGTGTTAGTTTGCTCTCCACCCAGTCTCCTCCACCAATTTGACAAGTAAACACTCTTTTAACAGCTCTCCTAAGCTGTTGTCTCCTCATTTATTTATTTATAAATAAAATATTTTGAATTTACATTAAATATTCTTGACCCCACTGGGTCATCAATTACAACTTAGCATAAAATTTAACACAATGTTCCTCAAATAATATAAAATTGTTTTTGCAAATTGGGGCATGTGACACCACCTTTTTCCACAAGCTCGTTGTTGTAAGGAGCCTCCAACTTGCTTCTATTGCCAATGCTTTGGAAAATAGGTTTGTATTCCTTAGTCCCCATCCGCCCAGGGATTTTGGTCGGGCTATCTGATCCCATTTTACCCATGGGAGGACCATTTGTTCTTTCTTCCCAATTCAGAAGAAATTTGCACAATTTTTTCTTGTTTTCTCTAGTATGGATTTTGGGATATAGGAAAGGGACATCCAATAGATCGGGATGGCCTCCAACACCAATTTAACCAGGACCAATATTCTTTCCCTCAAGAGCCATATACTGCACCAGTTGTTTACCCTTTTCTCCAATTTGGCTACCAACCAGTCCCAATCTTCTTTTTTCATAGCAATTTGGCTTAAGCCTAAAGCTTAGATACTTTATCCCATCATCCAAAGGATTGACTGAAAAAGGGAAAAGGTCCAAGAAACTCCTACCAGTGGCTTATTCCAATTAAAAGTGGTGAGAGTGGAATTTTGTTCACAAAAAATCATTCCTGCGGCTTTGTTGAAGGTCTTCAGAATTGGCGATATCTTTTCTGCTTCTCAAAGAGAGCCATTGCAGAAAAGGAGGATATCATCGACGAAAAGGAGGTGAGTGATACTGAGATTGTTAGATAATTTGATCCCTTCAATATGTCCCCTCTCTTTGCATCCAAGAGAGCTCTACTAAGACCTTCTGCTATTAATAAAAAAAGGAGCGAGGAGAGGGGGCATCCCTGTCTAAGGCTCCTTTCAGAAGGAAAGAAAGTTGAAGCAGAACCATTTGTAAGGACTGCGAAAGAAGCTGTGGATATGCATGTGAAAATCCACTTTATGGAGGAATACTGAAAGTCTAAGCGTGTAAGTAGGAGCCTCAGATATATCCAGTTTTCTCTGTCAAAGGCTTTTGAAATATCAATTTTGAGGATTGCTCCTTTTAATTTTTTTATCTTTACTAAGTGCATTCCTTCCTGAGCCACACCTATTGCCTCATGAATCTGTCTATCCTCCAAAAATCCAAACTGTTCACGGGAGATGATTTATTATTCTTATCATTGATAGGCGAGAGACAATTTGTTTTCTTCCTATGATTAACAAATTTATGGAAGAACTTTGTATTATCATCACCATTTTTTAACCACAATACTATGCTTTCAAGTCTCCAAACTTCCTCATTCTCTTCTAATATTTTAATTTTCCGTGATTCCAATTCCACAATATATTTCTTATGTGTCAAATACTTGCAACCATCCATTTGAGTAGAATAATAGGATTCCAACACTGTTTCAATATTCCTTAACTCGGAATGCAATAACTTCCTTCTCTCTATTTCCCATATAATTGATTCAACTTTAATAAACTTTAGGTTTTGAATAAATTGGATAGCTGTAGATTCTCTTCGAGATCCATCATAGGGAACCCACATGTTCTTAACCATTTGAATGAATCCATCATCCTCTATACAAGTGGAGAAAATTTTGAAGGGGTTGGGAGGATTTGGCTGACCCAATACCACCTCCAAGAAGACAAGAAAATGATCAGAATCACCTCCAGAACCTACCCATTTGTTGATACTATCTACCACTTGGAGAGTTCCTTCATTGATTAAGAATATGTCTAATCCTTTTTTTATTCTCTCATCTACAGCTCGCATATTCCTCTAAGTAGGTTTTAATCTAAAAGGGAGGATGTCAAACAAATATTTTTCTTCCAACTTTCTAATAAAGAAATCAGATAATGAGTTTCTTTTTTAGCATTCTTACCCTAGATTTCAACTTCACCTAGAGTAAAATTTAAGTCACCCTTGATGATCACCCTTTCCTGGATGAGTAAACCTGAGTGAAACAATTTCTCCCAATAAGTAGGCATATTCTAATAAGGGAAATATAAATTGATAAATGTAAAATTTGGTCCAAATTTCCTAGAAAACAAGGATGAGACAAGACCAAAAGACACAATCGAATTATTTGTGTAGAATAAATTCCTCTTAATCCATCCAATGATCAGCCCTCCTAATCTTCCCTAAGCATCCAATCAAATAAAATCCCAACCTGGTAGGAAATATTTTAAATTAGTCATAATAGAATCACCAATTGCTATCATCTCTTGCAAAAATAGAACATATGGTTTTTGAAGCTCCACCAGTGTTTTAAGGGTTGATATCCTTAAGGGAATCCCTATCCCTCTACAATTGAAGGAGGAAACTAACATAGGGGAAACATGGCCACATGATAATTCATTCTAAGAGTCCCTTTAAGGGTTTTCTATTGGCCTGCCCTAACATCATGTAAGGCTTGGTCCCTTGCATAAGCTAATGTTTATCTTTGTCCCCTTAATCTAGAAGAGTTATGTAAGTAATCTTGATCCATTCCTTCACCCACTCTAGGAAAATGACTAGGAAAACAAAATCTTTAGGGCCTTAAAAAGTACCTATATGCTCCAGGAATAGAAATAGATTCAATACTGCCAGAAAAAGACCTAAAGTTTGAAAGAGAAGTTGACAAACCCGAATGACCACTAGAATGAGAGAAGCTTGAGACTGGGGTAGAAGAAAAAGTACCAAACCATTCTAAACCACATATAAGGCCTTTATTGAGACTGCCACATGCTTCGAAGGACCCACAACCTTTGGGTTCAAAGAAACATGAATTTTCTCATTGAGCATGGATAGATGAGAGACCAAAGAAATAGAATGTTCATCCAAAACTGACTTCCACCCATTTGGAGTATATGACCCCCCCACCCCCAAAGAGGATAAGCCATGAAAGGTGGAGTCAAGATCCTTTACCGAGAAAAGAGACACAACCCCAGAAAAATCCCCCCCAACCCATGATTGTGGCTTCCATAGAACATAGTTAAAAACACCATTGATATTATGGGAAAACATCCCCTTATCCCCTAGACTTTCATAACCCTTCCCATAACAACATAAAAAAAATCATCCTCGACTTCTCTCAAAAGAGAACTGTGGGGAGAGGACAGAATGGACATTTTAAAATTTCCCAGCATCTTTAAACATAGAAAAAAAAGACTCAGAGGGAATCCCAAAGAGGATTGGTTCAACAATACTCCCATTCTTATTGATAAAATCCCCATCCAAAGAAAAAGCAACATAATACTCATGATTATACAATTCAACAAGTGCAATATCATGATTCAAACAATATTTGGACTCAATTGAAAATATAGGAGACATATCCATACCTTGTTCCAAATATGAATAGTCATAGAACTAATGAGGGAGGGTTCATCTTATTCCTAAGGGACCACTAATTGATTGGACACCACCTCCCAATGAGCCGATATCCAATGGAGAGAAAAAATCATAAGATGAGGACAGATCATATCCTTCTTCCCACAAGAAAAAATCACTTCTATAGACAAGCATGCCATAAAATAAAGACACAAATATTTTATCCTTGGAAACCATAAGGGAGAAAACCCAACAACTTATTATGTGTATATTCATCACTTACTACAATGTCAGACAAAGATAGAAACCCAAAGATAATATAATTTATGCATCTTTTTCTTCTACTACTCCAATGCACTTGTATTTATCTCTCTTGGAATGAGTTTGCTTGTGTTTGTTGTGTGTACAAATGAAGGAGGGAGCCTCCCTATCAATATTCTTCATGTGGGTGACCTAAAGCCCCAACAGGGCCAACTTGACGACTTCTCCTAGGGAGACTCAAAAATAAATTTTACACTTATCATTTTGGGGACTATTTTCTCGAATTACAATGGAGGTTTTAACTCGATATTCTTACATGTCCAATTATAATAATAATGTATTCGAATAGAGGAAAAAAATATCCAATGGAGGTGCAATAACAATAAAATAATAAAATAATAATAAAACAAAATGAATAATATATTCTGAAGTTACATTTACAGTAACACAAACAACTCTAAATGTCAGCAAGAAGCTTGATCTTATAGATCCACTTGGAAGTTATAGCTGACTTCCCTTGATGTCTGAGAACCACTTTCCATGCATCATGTTTCCATTATTAACTGGAGTTCATAACATCTTTCTAAAACTTTTGTTTGATAACCTCCTCATAAGTGGAGAATTATAAATCAGTGGCATGGATTATCTGAGATATCAAACCAGAGCCACCTTGAATCCTTTCAACATGCTTCTTAAAGAGATTAATTGAAGACTCCCTAGCCTCCTCCCTCTTCTCATCTAAAATGGTTGACTCATGGGTTGGGCTCACTTCCATGTCTATGTTACTGGGAGGCTCTCCGAAGTGAAGAGAGATTACTTTCTCAAGGGAGATGACATCTCTACTTTGCAATCCCATTTTGTTGGGGATTGAGGAGAACAGTTGGATCCCTCTTAATCTCTAAACTTACCAGTTGTTCCACTCTAGTAAGGAACAAGTCATCAGTAACAAATACCTATAATATTCTATTTTATTGACTTTATGTTGACACTTGGGAGGATGAACATCTAGAATAATTGATCTTGCATCCTGTGGGTCCTCTTACTCTCTCTAGAATTGTACAACTAACTCTAAGCATAAACAAACCCTAATCTCTTATGCCATGTTAAAGTTTTAGGGTTTTTCATAAAATTTGACCAACTTATACTTTAATGCAAATTTAAGCTGTAAAATAATATTGAAATAAAAGGTACAACCATAGTTAAATTCTAGCAAATAACAAATATAATTTTCATCTCTTTCAAATTTAACACTCACTAAGATCACCATGTTAGAGTTAGGATTTGGAAAAAAATATAACAACTTCAAAAATACATTGTAAAAGTACATAAGCAGTAAAATCGTGAACAATACATTAATCTAACTAACAAAACAAATAGGACTGAGTTGGACCTTCCTTATACTCAGAAATAGTTCCGAATAAGACATTTTCTCTTAGAGACAAGTCTCTAAGTGGAACATGTATGGACCTTACCTAACAGCATGGACATACTTGAGAGAGAAAGAGAGAAGTCCTGGGGAAAATGATCAGACATGTATAGTAATAGTATAACCAATATCAGCTTCAAGTCATCAACTAAGAAAGTCAACAAGTGTCCAGCAATGAAAGGCAACCATAAAACCCTCACTTAGTTGGATGGAATCCTCAGAGAAGGCTACAGTAGTGGACAACAACCGCGAGGAGGAAAAAGATACCCTCAAATAGTGGAAGCCTATATACAAGAAGTGGTACCCTAAACATAGTCCACATGAGAAGTGACATATTCCACACAAATAGTAGCATCCTCATACCAACCCACACAGACAATGGTCCACACAAAATAGTCCAACAATAGTACAACAAGGTGGCATCCCAAACAAACAATCCAACACAGTGGCATCCCACACAATAATCGGTCCAACAGAGTAACATCCATCCAACATAGTTAAATAGGAAGCAACTTACCTAAATACCACCCAAAAATAGTCAAATAGGCAGTGAATTCCTTAAATGGCCTACAAAACAATCTAGGCAAGTGGAAGCTTCCCTAGTAGAATTTAAGCACAATCCAGGTAGGTGTCGGTTTCCCTAGAAGCACCCAAAATAGTCCAAGTTAGTGGTAAACAACACAAACAATTCACAAATGGTAGTGGTCCACTCTAATAGCCCTCAGATAGTAGTGAACCACTCTAACATCCAACAAACAGTAGCAGACTAGTCTAACATCCCACACAAGGAAACACTAGTCACTCAAACAAGGTAAAATAATAAGGTACGACTCACATGTTTTGAGGAGGGAGAAGAAACTAGAAACAAGAAGTCCAAATCTAGAGATATCCCAAGCAAGGAGAGGGTAGAAACCCTAGACGTCACAAACAAAGCAGTTGTAAAAACCCTATACTAGTCTCACAAAAAATCAGATCCAAAATGCCACTACAAGATTCTCTCACAATGAAGAATTAGATTTGTATGTATAACCTATTAAATAATTCTAGAAGGATCTTCCTTCTAATCCTTATGTTGTCACATATATAGTAGTTGGGCTACTTTTTTTCTTGAGCAACACTGAGCAGTTCTTTGAGCCAGCCCTTTACTATGAGATCAGTAGATGATTAGCCAGCAGTTGATGATCTCTCACTTTCAACAGATCTAGAGTGTCAAGATTGACCAGTTCTATGCCATGACTGAGCCTCATTACCCCAGATCCAATGACTGAGTTAGCCATTTTCATGACCCAGAGAATAGATTGATATAGTGCCTATGTGTAGCAGCAACAATTTTTCTAGTGATCTTCAGGTGTTTCAGATCTAGTACAGGTATATGACCCAGGTGATATTATGGTTTGTGCATATGGATTTTGATGTTTCTTTGTTACCTATTTTAGCGTTGAGCCTCAGTTGATATTGATTATATGTAGGCAACACTTTATATTTGTTTACTTGAAATATAAAGTATAAATTATCTAGTGGTTTTGACCAGGAAATTCCTTTGTATACTCATTGAACTTGTCCTGCTCCTAGTATGGATTTAACCTTTCCCCCTTAGGGACATAGCTTCCTAGTTTTGACATCACCTCCATTGTCTCCATTCATTTGTTGCCTTCCCATTTTCATTGACTATCTTGACTTGTAATTTGACTAGTGACATCTGGGATTTCCCCCACCTTCACCTCTATGTTGGAATAGGTCTCCATGTATAAAAATGTGTCTCAATTTTGCTTTATATTATTTTTGTCATAGGAAATGTCTACCTCTAGGTCTTGAAAACAAGTAGTCCTACCAAAGAAAGTGTCTTTAGAAACCAAGGTTTCATAGCTTAAAGTTATTCTAAATGGATGCCCTACCAGTAAAATAAAAGTGTATTTAGACCCTACTGGAAATGAAAAATAAAAGTAGCCAGTGGCCAAGAGATGAGCACTCATCCATTGTATGGTGTAAGGTTCATGTATCCACAAAAGGTATTAGGGAGGCAAGCCCAAGAAAGTTGAGAATTAGTCATTTTCTGGAATCCCAGAAGGCTTTCCAAGGAACCTTCTCTTCGAGGTTGGCAATTTATAAATGAAAAAAAAATTTGATGGCTATAGGATGAGCAATCAATCTTTTTATAATGTACCACTCATCTGCCCCCACAAGGAAGCAGGGAGAGATTGGCCCAAGAAGGTCATGTCTTTGTCATTATCTAGAAGCCCAGAAGTATTACCAGGGAACCTGCCTTTAGAGATCAACTAGTGAAACAAATGCTGAGCAATGTTTCTTAAAAAGGTTTCTTGTCTATATTCTAGTGGATTTTTCTCATCATTCCACCCATTTGTGAGACATAGACATGCCTTATTGTTCACATAGTCCAACTTATGTGTTGTGTGGATCCTCTTGTCTTTTAGCCCAGATGCTTATAGTATTGAGTTATCAGGTGTTAGGATATTTAGACACTTAGGAGTTAGTTAAGATCAACTTGTGTAATATATCCGTTAGGCAAAAGTGTGTTTATTTAGTATGCATTAGTATGCATTTGTAAATATTCTAATCCGATGGTCACGATATGTTCTAGACATAGAGTGATCTGACGGTTCAACTTCTCTTAGATCATACCTACCATTGATCCAGGGCTTAACACCTGATTGGTCTATGATCTCTATTTAAAGAGCATAGAGGGTCCTTGGCTAGTTGATCGATTATGAGAAGCTCATGTAACTTTCTTTCTTTTGCATAATAAATTGCTCCAAGTAGCTATTTGGCTGGGGCCGTGCATTGTTTCCTTCTCGAGGGTTTTAACCACGTGAAAAACATCGGTGTGTTGATTTGTGATCTATTTGTGTGAAGCGGTTGCTGAAGGTGTTCAGTATTTTGGGAGTACCCTGTGTACCCGAACATGGTATCAGAGCGTTTATGAAGAGCTGCTTTCAGTTTTGATCAAGATCTGGAACCGGTGTTGCCAAAACTTTGAAAGGGTTTCTAGTTCTAGATTTTCTGTGCATTTGTGGCCTGTGGGAGCTGTTCCATTACATCTGGAGCATCATTTCCATTGGGAAATAGTTTTCATTTCATCAAAAATTGTTTCTGTTTGTTCTTGAAACACCCATTTCGGCAAATCTGAAGGTATAATGTTACAGTGACGGATTTGTTTTATTTTTTATTTTTAAAAATCTCTCATATTTTATCAGTTTTATTATTAGATTTCTACTGTTTTGGTCTCGGACTGTTGCCTTCCTTCACTGCGTATGCTCTTTGCCACGCACCTTGCGTGATCGCAGCGAATTAGAAACAGTAAGGGAAAAAAAAAATTCTTGTCTTCTCAGCTACGTATGTTCTTTGCTGTGCACCTTGTGCGATCACGACAAATCAGAAACAACGAGAAAACTTGAAAACGTAGACTTTCTGGGTAAGCTAACCAAGATTTAACCCCATTGTGTGGAAAAAAAAAATTGTTTTTGTTTTTCATTTTTTTTGTGATTTGCAGAAAAAAAGGCAAGCACGGAGAACGAGAGAGAAGAGTAAAATAAAAAAACCCCCCTTCCTCTTTCCATTCTTTTACTTACCTTTTAAACTTAGCTCACTTGGTCCAAAGTTGTTTTATTCCTTAATAAGTCTTGAGTTCAAGTCTTATTAAGCTACTTTTTAGTGCATGCAAATTCTATTTTCAAGTTACTTTATTGTAAAAGTGCATCTCACATAAATAAAATAAAATAAAAAGTGAGTCACTTAAGTCTTTTAATTTATTGCCACATAATTTAAAAGCAACATTATTGTAAAAGTGAACATCACTTATTCTACAAAAGTGATTCACTTAAAAACACATTTATTGTAAAGTGGTTATCAAAGGTTGATCTTGGGAAGAGGGGGTTCGTTTTTTTAGTTGGTCAAGTTAATATTTGTCACATCACTATTGGGGACATCTTCAACATTTTCTTTGATCAAGCATAACTTCATCATCCAGAATCGGTTTTCAGTGCCATTTTTTTTTAAACTGTATATTTTTTCGAGCTCTTTGCATCCAAACAGTTAGTTTATGTTCTTTCAACCATTAATTTACAGTATGGCCACCCCTTGTGATATTATACTTACAAGTTCTAACTATTTCTCATGGAAATCTCATATGGAGGATGTTTTGCGAAGTAGGGGACTTTTCAGGATAACCTCAGGGAAAGAAACAGAACCCACTAATGATGATAAGAAAATTAAATGGGCAAATAGATGTGATGAAGCTCGTGGATTGATTGGGATGACCATCTCTATTGATTTGCGATTCCACATATCTGGAATTGATGAACTTGATATAGCTTGGGAAAAGTTGGAATCTATGTTTGGTAAACACAATGAAATTCAGGGTCATCAACTTGATAATGAGTTGATTTCCTTGAATCCAAATTATTTTTCATGCATTCAAGACTATTTATCTAAGTATAAAACTCTTAGACTCTTATGTGCAGAATGCAAGATTAAGAAAGAAGACAAACAATGTATTTATCATATTCTTTCCAAACATGGACCTACATATTCTGTTTTTGTATCTACATTCTACTCCATGAAATAATCCTTGACTGCAACTAGCTATCAAGAGCCTAGTCTTGAATCCTTTTTTGATTCCTTAATTAGAGAGCAAGATAAGCTCATTCATCTTGGAATAATTAACAATGCAGATACATCTGGGAAAGCCTTACTGTCCCAACAGAAATAAAAGTCCAAGCCCCCCAAGAAATAGAATTTTTGCAATAATAAGCCAAACAATAAGGGTCTCAAACCCTCTCAGTCAGCTCCTTCTTTAAAAACTGACAAAGGATCCAAGCCAAAAGGAAAGAAGACTGAGCGTCATTGCAATTTTTGTGGGAAAGATAATCATGATGAATCTTAGTGTTTCAAGAAGATGGCAACCTTGGAAGTAGCAATGAAGAAGCACCACATCAGCATAGATTCGTCTTCAGAATCTAACTCTCATGGACATGCACTTTTTGCTTTTGGTTACTCTTATACTGCATCTTCTTCTTCTACTTCAAATGAATGGCTCATTGATTCCAAAGCATATTATCATATGGCTAAGGATCAAGCCATCTTTTCTACTATGCATGAATGTAACACCAAACAAACATTTGTTGGTGATGATAGATCTCTAAGTGTTGTAGGATCTGGAACAGTTCCAGTACA
>LPNX010661884.1:71763-91648 GCA_001517045.1 Pseudotsuga menziesii | reverse complement strand
AGTTGTAATCAAGGATTTTAAAAATCCTCAAAATGTCCTTGCTACTGTAACTGTTGATGATATTACCAGGTTGTACAAATTTAACAACTTTGGGTCATCGCCTTTTCCTTCAGTTTTTGTTGCTCATAGTGATATTGAGCAAACTTTAGCATGAGCGATTTGGTCACTTAAATTATCGCCCATTGCAACAACTATGTAAATACAATATGGTGACTGGTCTTCCGATGGTATCTTGCAAAGATGGTGTTTGTTCCGGTTGTGTACTCAAAAAATATCATCAGGAGAGTTTTGGCAAACGTGCCTCTTGGCACGCCTCGATTCCCTTGGAGCTTGTGCATAGTGACTTGTGTGGTCCTCTTCCATCTGCTTCCTTTTCTAGTTTCAAATATTTCTTAACTTTCATTAATGACTACTCCAGACGCACTTGGGTTTACTTCCTAAAACTTAAGAGCGAAGTATTTAACATGTTCTTAGCCTACAAGGCCCTTGTTGAAAAACAATATGGTCATCAAATTATTAAGTTAAGATCTGGCAATGGAGGAGAATATGTTAACAACAAGTTCACTACCTTTTGCACTGAACAAGGAATCCAACAACAGTACATTGTTCCATTTACACCACAACAAAATGGTGTAGCTGAACGGAAGAACCGCACTTTAAAAGAAATGGTTAATTGTATGATCCAATCTGAGGGACTAAGTCTTCAATATTGGGCTGAGGCCCTAAATTGTGCAAATTACATAGTTAATCGCACACCCACTAAAGTTTTACAAGGTATAACACCGAAAAAATCATGGAGTAAAATTAAACCAGATGTAATTCACTTTCGTGTGTTTGGTTGTGAAGCATGGGCTCACATTCTGGATGAAAAACGGAAAGCATTGCAACCTAAAAGTGAAAAGTGCATATTTGTTGGATATTCAGAAGATGTAAAAGGTTATAGACTTATCTAGCCACATTCTCATGATATAATCATTAGAAGAGATGTTAAATTTGATGAAAATCTCTTGGCCTGTGAGCCTAACTTGGAGGGTGTGCCATCTTTGGCTTGTGAGCCTGATTCAGCGATTGTGGCTTCTTCTTCTTCTTCCAACTTCCTTGACAGGTTTCCAAATCCAGTTTCTGATGATGACAATGAAGATGAAAATCCACCTCCATCTGCTCATGTTCCTCCAATTGCACCAGCACCAATGCTTCCTTGATGGGTCCGTTCAACATGTGAAGCAGCTTGTGATCTTGATGGTAATCCTAGAGATGAACATCGAACACGTTCTTAATTTCAGTGAGCCTCTTCTCTTTTGGCTCAAGTTTCCGAGAATCATGATCCAGAAAATTTTGCAGAAGCTTCAGGAAATCCAGATTGGGATGCAGCTATGGATGAAGAATATCGTTCCTTAATGGCGAACGATACTTGGGATCTTGTTCCTCTTCCAAAAGGAAGACAACTTGTCAGATGTAAATGGGTCTACATAACTAAGTATGCATCATATGGAAGTGTTGAAAGACTTAAGGCAAGGTTAGTTGCCAAAGGTTTTTCCCAAGTTGAAGGGATTGACTACAATGAAACCTTTACTCCTGTCGCAAAAATGAATTCTATCCGCCTTGTTCTTTCACTTGCAGCCTTACATAACTGGGAAGTCCATCAAATGGATGTCAAGTCTGCATTTTTACATGGTGATTTACAGGAGGAAATTTACATGGAACAACCTCCTGGATATGTTCAAGATAACTCTAGCCTTGTCTGTCTCCTTAAGAAATCCTTATATGGCCTTAAGCAAGATCCTAGAGCTTGGTATGCCAAAATGGATAGCTTTCTCCTTGACACTGGTTTTTCTAGATGACATTCTGACCCCAATGTCTATACCAAGAAAGTAGGAAACCATCTCATCATACTTGTTCTTTATGTTGATGATCTTATCCTTACTGGCAGTGACCCTAAACTTATAACCCATGTGATATCCAGTCTTAAGCAAAATTTTGAAATGTCAGACTTAGGACATTTGCATTATTTTCTTGGTCTCCAAGTCTTGCAAACCAAAGAAGGAATATTTCTTTCCCAGTCTAAGTATGCTTGTGACCTTCTTCGTCGCTTCCACATGGAATATTGTAAACCAGTCCCTTCTCCCTTCCAGTCTGGAGTCAAAATTTCTGCCACTTGTACTTCCCCTGAAGTAGATGCCACCTTGTATCATTAGCTTGTTGGTAGTCTTTTATACTTGACTCATTCCCGTCCTGACCTTTCCTTTGCCATTGGTTGTGTTGGCCGTTATATGCAAACTCCTCATGAAAGTCACTGGAAAGCAGCAAAAATAATACTTTGATATATTCGAGGTACACTTCAATTTGGGATTCATTACAGTACAAGGGGGGAACCTTTGTTGGTTGGGTTCACTGATTTATATTGGGCCGGTGATTCTGATGATCGAAAGTCTACTGCAAGTTATGTTTTCAGTCTAGGATTTGGACCTGTCACTTGGGATTGTAAGAAACAAAAAGCTCTTGCTCTTTCTTCAACAGAAGCAGAATATCGAGCCGCTTTTAATGCCAGTCAGGAAGCTTTATGGCTTCGACAGATACTTTCAGAGTTTGGATTCGTGCAGCAGCAGCCTACTCCACTTTGGTGTGACAATCAAAGTGCCATCAAGCTTGCCAAATATCCAGTTCTACATCAGCGCATCAAACACATTGAGGTACACATGCACTTCATCAGAAATCTTGTTCATGATAGTGTTATTGAAGTTCTCTATTGCCCTACAAATTATCAAGTTGCAGACATCTTCACCAAGTCTCCTACAGAAGCAAAGTTTTCTAAACTTCGGTTTATGTTAGGAGTTCAGGAATGTGTCCTTAAGGGGGGATAGGATCTAATGCCTCCTTCCTTCTCCTAATAGTGTCACTTTTTGTAAATACTTCAATCCTATCCCAAGTTGTTCTTAAGGGGGGATGTTAGGATATTTAGACACTTAAGAGTTAGTTAAGATCAACTTATGTAATATATCCATTAGGAAAAAGTGTGTTTCTTTAGTATGCATTAGTATGCATTTGTAAATATTTTAATCCGATGATCACGATATGTTCTAGACATTGAGTGATCCGATAGTTCAACTTCTCTTATATCATACCTACCATTGATCCATGGCTTAACACCCGATTGGTCTATGATCTCTATTTAAAGAGCATAGAGGGTCCTTGGCTAGTTGATCGATTATGAGAAGCTCATGTAACTTTCTTTCTTTTCCATAATAAATTGCTCCAAGTAGCTATTTGGCTGGGGGCGTGGACTGTTTCCCTCTCGAGGGTTTTAACCACATGACAAACATCAGTGTGTTGATCTGTGATCTATTTGTGTGAAGCGGTTGTTGAAGGTGTTCGGTATTTTGGGAGTACCCTGTGTACCCGAACATCAGGTCATCCCTTATCCTTTCCTATTGTTTATGATCCCTTCACCCTTGACTAGCAAAAGGGCTAAATCTATAAATGAGTATACATTGGAGGTTCTTGTTTTGAAGCAACTGATCAATGTGATTTGGATTATTATATATGTATTGTACTTATACTTTCCAACAAAATATAATCATACTCAAGTGTCACTACTAGCATAGATAACTGAGCATGCATGTCCATTAGTACTTTGCAGCATCAGAGTTTAACACTTGGGTCATTATTTGATCAGTGTTGACTTGGCCAACCTAGCGTTGGACAGGACATGAACAAGATCCAGGATGATTTATAGACCGATGATGATGGATTATGATTATTTATGGTATGCACGAGTCCATTAGACATATTCATGCTTTAGATGATGATTTGTTATGATGACTTGTATTATTTTCATGATTATCAACATTTACAGGATTTATTATTGATGTTGCTCTGACATTAATGGGGCCTCTGATGTTCCTTTGTGATGGAAATATGGTGTATGAGTACTCAATCCTAGCTGATTTGGACATTCTGAGTCCATTGGTGTAGTTGGTTTTCAATTTCAGGAAGGAACATGAAATATATGGGTCTCTTAGTCTTCTTGCAGCATATTTGCCTAAGCAAAATGAAAATAAACACAATGAGGAAAAAATTAAGTTCTCCTAGGGTGCTAAAGGGATTCTTGGGGTGCATCCAGTCATTTGTACCATACTACCATATTCCCATATCCATCAGTGCAGTCATTGACGTTGGTTTTTGGTCCCCGGTAAGATATGGGTTGGTCTATGTTCCCAAGGCAACGCTTTAATAATAAAAAATGGCTAATGAGGAAATCAATTTGGGAAATTGAGGAAAACTATTGGCATGGAATTGGTCTGATCTGTAGTGTTTGGGTCGCCTTCATCATCCGAAATCATCTTCACTTCACTATGGGTCCACACATCCTTGATTTATGCATTTTGATGTATTTTGAGGGAGATATCCTAGTGATTTTTATCACTCCTTTATATTATTTTCCACCGAACATTGTTATTGTGCCATGGGGCCATTCTAGTGAAGGATAAAATAACCTCCTAGCCCCACCATGTGTTAATGCATGGTCATTAGTCATATTTTATGTTGTGCGCCCCTCATTGGGCATTTCTAGTGATACACCCCCCTTATATTTTTGAGTTGATCCATGTGACATGTATCTGGCTAATCTTAATCATATATTAGGATGATATTATCTTATGATCTTGACCCTTGATATTTTTGGATCCAATTATTATGTACTTGAGAGATTTATATATTGAGATGCTCTCTCATTTTTAAAGGTACTTTTGGCTCTGGAAATATTGAATATAATAAGCTTTTGCAAAAACCTCTTAGGAGATTTGTGAATGTCGTGGATGTGATTTTTATGCCTCTTTTTTAGAAATTTCAGTGGATCTTGTATGCAAACACTATTTTTCTGTGAGGGTCGTACCCATCTTTTTGCAAGCAGCAAATTGAAGTAGGAAATTGCTAAGGAAACCTGCATCGTCTTTCAACCAAATCTCCTCATGTTCAGGGAGTGGACAATTGTTACTTTTTGCATTGAATATTTTTATGTGTATTTTGTATGTATCTTATCTTTTTCATCGGTGATAAATTATGACTTCGGTAGATTTATTTTTTAGGTGGAGAAGAGGGGGTGCATTCCCTCACTTGGGCATTTTTCCTTCGTTGAATATTGGATTAGCTTGAAATTATAACTAAGTGGAAGGATCATCAACATATAAGGTGTTCTCAAGTATTCTCAGGTACAATCTGCAAGGTACGTATTGTGTTTCATTATTTTCATCCAATTGTTAAACAAACCCTCTTTCTTAAAACCCTCGTTTTGTAGATCGGGTACATCCGGCGAGTTCGTGATGATGACCATCAAAACCCACTTGGATATTAATGAATAAACCCTAGATATCAAGTTTCACATTAATCAAACTCCATTTTCCCTAGGATCTAGCAGTAGTCACTCTAGGTGGGGGCACCCCTCTTGGGTGGATGGCCTTATCTTCGGATCTATCAGATGGGTATGATTGAAACCACCTCAAAATCATAGATTCAATCCTCAAGCACCCTGATCTAGTTATCTCATACCATGATCTATTCTTTTGGGTCCACTTTTTCCACTTTTGTATAAACCCTAAGTGGGTTAATGTTTCCATTCCTGTGGTTAGATCTCTTCAAATTTATCAGTTGGGTAGGATTGAACCCACTTGATTCCCATAGATCTATCCTCCAAGCACCTGCATCAATTCATTCCATACCTTGATCTACTCTTTTGGGTCCACCTTCTCTACTTTGAATAAAATCCTAGGTGAACCACTTATACTATGAAACGAGAACTCGACACAGTTCTCGTTTTTCTCTCCTAATTTTAGTAGTTATTTTTACCTCTTTTTCAAAAAGGGTTAATGCCAGTATCACGCATTTTCATTTTGAGGCATTTTTTTTGGGCCTGTGAATCATCTTTGTCCTAAAATATTTTTAATTTCTATTTTCAAGTCTATTTTTTAGAAATTTAACAAAATAACATACATTTAGAAGAAATTTATAATGAAAAACATATACATTTTGCAATTTTTTCTTTAAAATAAGACATTTTTATTGACAAATTGAAAAACAAATCCATAAAATAAAGACATTTAAAACCAATTTCAATGGATTTTTAGAAATTTTTTGTATAAAAATGATACTATTTCATATTATTTTCAAAAAATGACAATTCACATGAATTCAAGAAAAACTATACCATATATTTTGTAAATAACATGTATTAGAAACAATAGATAGAGAAATTTTATTTCTAAAATAAAGTCTAAAAGTCAAAACATTACTAATATATCTTATCAAATAGTTGTCAAATTTCACATTTTCTTCAAGACATGAAACTAATCAACAATATTATAGAGGCCAAATTATTCATTGAAATTGCAATTTTCTGAGCTTGGCTTTCTTCAGGGACATCAATGTCCTCTTCCATTGGGTCTTCTATGTGTGTAAGATGCCCAAAGTGCTCATTTCCAAACATCCCTCCTAACGGGGGTTGAGGCTCTTTTGACATCTTCGCCATAAGCGTTTCACTAAAATCTCATTTCTTCAAACCAACTTCTTGCAATTCATGTGGCAGAACTTGAATAGCATTAATTCTTTGCTTGATGTAATTGCATTGCAGTGGATCATTATCAATGGATATGCAATTTCTTCTTTCTATAAGGAGCATACTATTGTTGTACCTAATCACCAAAAGCAAAAAAATAGTTAAGTCAAATAGCATAAAGAAGCATACTTAAAAAAAATTAATGAAGAAGAAAAAAAACAATAAAACGTGAAATATGCTTTCATATGTAATATCAGAAATTTTACTTGAACCTGAGAACAAATCTAAGACACAATCTCCTCCTCTTGAAAATGTATCTATGTGATAATTAATCAACACTTGTGGATTTCGATATATGTTTACACTCACTCCTAACACCCTAACCCTCTAGCTATAACGTCCCCAACCCTCTGACCGACGAAGAGGATGCTACCATGCCATTAACTATCCGGGCAACTAGCCCCATGAACATGTGCATATCTAAAAACTGAAATAAAATGCTTGAAGTAAAACATGCATACATGGTTATCATACAACGAAAGCAAAACCAATACATTCAGGCATTCAACATGTTCATCAAAATTCATTAAACATCAAATATAATTGCATAAGTGAAATAGAGAAGATTACTTATCTTATAAAGAACTCATCCTGCAACCAGCTACGTTGCTGCAACGTTCCACCCAACCATAGGCCACCATGCTCCTTAATCTCTCAGAAACGTTGCCACCCCCGAGCTGCGCATGATCCCCCAAGGAATAAGGAACAAGCAGGATTACACATAGCCAAGGGTACACAATTCAACCAAGCCAACACAGTTGGGTTTATCAAGACAATAGCAAATCATCCAAGCCAACACAACTGGGTTTATCAAGCCATCAAGGAGCTGGGAGAAGCTAAATGCTAAGATGGTGAGCTCATTGAATATCTAAGAACACCTACACTAGAACTAGCCTGACTTATAGGACACCCACACATACCCAACACAAGGAAATCAGTCCCTTCTCTACTACACAGTCCCTTAGGCCCTGATCCCCCTTCCAGTGCTATTCAAGGGTTGTGGAGAAGAAATCCAACCCTCTAGATCTGTCTGTGTGGCTCCCAAACACACCAGGTTTATCAAGCAGACCAAGCCTTCACCCCACTCCAACACAGTCACAAGACCGACCACTGCATACACGCAGCAAAACCAACAATTCACAGCTTGTGATGGGGAGATCCGACTCCTAAGTCATTCTTGGCCCTATCGTGGCCAAAACGACTCAATAATAGCCACAACAAACCAAAATGAAAATGAAGCCACAACAAACGACCAACGTGGAGAAACAACAACCCCGGTCTCAATAATGAAGCAACAGGAAAATTACACAGCCCAAAATGGAAGAGAAATCGGAATCTCAACCTGGACAGGAGGAAAAACGTATACACAAGCCACAAATCGGTAAGGAAAAACATACACCCCCCAGAATCCACAAAATCGATATGGAAACACATACACACAGCAGAAAATCATGAATGGCCCTTCACAGGGGAAAAATCATGGTGATAGAAAACGACTCTCCGGCTTGCTGCGTGAGGAAACAATGAGAAATCCTAATCAGTGCGTGAGGAGAATAATCACTCTCCCCTGTGTGAGGATGGGAAAAACAATGGAGATTATGGCATAGTTGTGTTTTCCTTTCCCATGTGAAGTGAAGGAGTCTACTGGTGGAGTGTGCATGTGGGCAAGGACTGACAGTCCTGCCACCCACCACTTCCCAACAATAACTGCCCAACTAACATCAGTGGGTTTTAATGGGTAGTTGACACATGGATTTTCCCCATAGGCTCAAGGTTCAATAATTCCCCCTCCTTATCCTTAGGAAAATCATGCCCTTTTCAATATGGTTGCAGTGACATAGCTGGTTGGGTTCATTTTAATTAAAGATCGATTTTTACATGATGCCAAAACTGTAATGTGTCGTATCTCACGATACACCATCGGCAACGATTTTAATCACCGAAACATAACACAACCAAATCGATGGTGGGGCTTTTGCCTTTAGCTCCACACCATGATTAATTACAATATATACATCATATACATTTAATGCAGTCGAGGTCAAAACCAGGGTGTTACATTCCTCTCCCCCTTCAATAGCACTGTCCTCAGTGCTTTTTACAAAATTGATCAAAATTATACACTGGTATCGCCTCAGTGTTTTGTAGAATTGAACAAAAATGGATATGCCAACCGCATGGCATCCTCCATATCCCAAGTAGCCTCTTCAGGTCCATAGTGTTCCCATTGCACCTTTACCTGCTCTATGGCCTGGTTCCGGAGCATTGTCATCTTCCCATTGAGGATGCGCATTGGCTCGGTTTGGAACTCTCCCTTGTGTTCCACCTGAATCACATCCCAGTTTATCACATGGTTAGGATCATGTACATATATCTTAAGCAAATAAACATGAAAAACATTATAAGCTCTAGTGCTAGCAGGCAATGCAAGTCTATATGCAGCTGGCCCTATTCTTTCAAGCACTTCAAACAACCCACAATATCTTGGTGACAGCTTGGCACAGCTTCCAAGCTTCAAGGAACTATTCTTTGCCCTCACTCTGAGGTAAACATGATCCCCAACCTTAAATTATCTGTTCACCCTATGCTTATCTGCATAGCTTTTCTGCCTATTCTATGCTGCTTTCAGATTCTGTCTGATCTTTACAACCTCCTGCTCCATTTCCTTGAGCAATTCTAGACCAAGCACAACCCTGTTCACTGGATTATCCCAAGTCACTGGTGTCCTACACCTTCTTCCATACAAATTTTCATACGGACTCATCCCCAAGGATGCTTGCTATCCAGTGTTATAAGAAAACTCTACCAAGTGTAAGTAATCTTCCCACTTGGTTGGTTTGTCCATCACGTACATGTGAAGCATATCTTCGAGCACCTGATTAACTCTCTCTGTCTACCCATATGTCTGTGGATGGTATGTAGTGCTGAATTTTAGCTTTGTACCCAAATCTGCAAACAACCCCTTCCAAAAATTGGAAGTGAACTTGACATCTCGGTCAGAGACTATTGCCTTAGGCAATCCATACAATTTGAAAATCTCCTTCATGAAGATCTTTGCAATGTCATCAGTCTTATGCGTATACTTCACCGGTATAAAATGTGTTGCCTTTGTCAACTTGTCTACCACAATCATGATGGAATCATGTTGTCTCCAAGTCATCGGTAATTCTGTAATGAAATCCATGGAAATAACTTCCCATTTACATTCTGGAACTGGCAAAGGCTGCAACAAACCTGCCGGATGTTGATGCTCAACCTTTGCCTGCTAACATTTCATGGACCTTGAAATGTACTCAGCCATGTCCTTTTTCATTCCTGGCCAAAAGTACTGTTTTCTGGCGGTAGCAATTGTCTTCTAGTATCCTGGGTGACCAGAATACGGAGCTTGATGGATCTCATCCATAACAACTCTCCTCAACTCTGCTACATTTGGAATATAAATTCGGCCTTTATAAGTAAGAATTCCATCTTCTTCCATCTTATATACCTCATATCTCTTCTCAAGACCTTGCTGCTGCAACTTGTCTCTTACCAGCTCATACAATTCATCTCCGGTAGTACGATTAACAATCTACTGCCTCAAATCTGATTGGAAAATACTAAGAGATGCCACATGCATTTCCTACACCTTCCTACTGAGTGTGTCAGCTACCTTATTCTCTTTTCCCTTTATGTGCTTTATTTCAAAATCAAACTCACATAAAAACTCCAGCCATCTCGCTTGCCTAGCATTCAAAGTAGGCTTATCAAATAGATACTTTAGACCACAATGGTCTGTCCTGAGCTCAAATCTTCTACCCATCAAGTAATTCCTCCACATCCTGAGAGCATGTACTATGGATGCAAGCTCTAGATCATGAGTGGCATAGTTCTTCTCGTGCTCCTTCAGCTTTCTTGACTTGTAACATATCACGTGGTTGTCTTGCATAAGGACTCCTCCAAGCCCTTGTCTACATGCATCGGTACATACCACAAAATATTTCTCTAGATTTGCAACTTTCAATACTGGTGCACTGGTGAGAATATTCTTCAACTACTGGAAGCTTTCTTCACACATCGATGTCCATTCAAACTTTATCCCCTTCTTTTGCAAAGAAGTAATGGCATGTGCAACTTTGGAGAATCCCTCAATGAATCTCTTATAGTATCCTGCAAGTCCCATAAAATATCTTACATCTGTCACATTCTTGGAGTAGGCCAATTCATAATGGCCTGAATCTTTTCAGGGTCCACAGATATACCCTCTTCTGAGATAATGTGACCCAAATACTGAATTCTATCTCTATAGAAGTCACACTTGCTTAGCTTTGCATACAGCTGATGCTCCCTAAGCAATTTCAATGTCAATCTCAAATGCTCTTCATGCTCTTCCTCATTCTTAGAGTAAATAAGAATGTCATCAAGGAAAACAAGAACAAACTTGTCCAAATACCTGCTGAAGACACTGTTCATAAGGTACATAAATGTAGCAGGTGCATTTGTGAGACCAAATGGTACCACTACAAACTCATAATGTCCATACCTTGTTTTGAAGGTTGTCTTATGAATGTCTTCATCCTTGATTCTCACCTGATGGTATCCACACCTCAAGTCAATCTTGGAAAATACCTCTGCTCCCCTCATTTGATCAAAGAGGTCATCAATCCTAGGAAAAGGATATTTATTTTTCACAGTAACTTTGTTCAATTGTATGTAGTCACACAACATGAGTGTACCATATTTATTCTTTACAAACAGAACTGATGCTCCCCAAGGAGACACACTTGGCATAATATACTTCTTTTCCAACAACTCCTGCAGTTGTATCTTCATTTCTAGCATCTCCGGTGTACTCATCCTGTAGGGTGTCTTGGACACTGGCGCTACTCCTGGCACAAGTTCAATTGTGAAATCAATGTCCCTCTTTGGAGGAAGCCCTGGAATCTCACCAGGAAACAAATCCTTGAATTCCTGCAACACCTAATATTCCTCCAACCTAGGAGTTTCATCCTCTGATGCCTCCAAAATCTGAGCTGCATACATCTGGAAACCTTTCCTACAAAACTTCTTCAACTGCATTGCTGAAACCTGCCGTACTGAAACCACCTTTGGAATACCTTTCACAACTACTGGGTTCCCTTCTTCATCCATGCATTCAAAATTCTTATTATAACAGTCAAGATTTACCCTATGAGCTTCTAACCAATCCATTCCAATGAGAACATCATAGGAACCAAGTGGTAGAACATTCAGATCTACATAAGTGACCAATCCATTCATGACCAATGGACATTTCTCTACCAATTCACTGACCTTTCTCTTAGTTCCAGTGGCTAGCTGAACTAACTAAGATTTTATATGCTTTACTTTCTTAAAAGCACAAATATCCACTACTCTAGGAGTAATGTAAATATGAGTAGAACCAGGTTCAATCAAAATAGAAACAGATTGCTAAACAATCTTACCTGCAACTTCAACCACAGTTGACTGGTGGTTTTCCTAGCAGTCCTCCAATGCTGCATAAATCATAGGGACTGCCCTTGCTACTTGACCCAATGTTTACGCTTCTTGAATGTTGTAAGTTGGCCTTCCACTCTCATTCTCGAGTGGACAATTTCTACGCATGTGGGGTCCTCCACATTTCCAACATTGAAGTGGTCCTCTATTCTGTTGTGAATCTTTAGGCTTTTCTCCTGTCACTCCAACTGGCTTACTCGCAGCTTGGGATGGTTGCTTCTGCTGATTCCTAAAGTTAGAAGGTTTGAAACCTTTCCTCCTTTGGTCAAACTTCTCATTCTTCTTGTCCTTCCATGCCTTATGGTAATCAGTTTTACCTTTGCTTTGCTCATAGAAATACTTAGCCTTCCTTATTGCTTCATCAAGAGTTCTAGGTTCATAAAACTCTATTCTATCTTTGTAAGACTAAGGCACTCCACTCAGAAAACGCTGGACCTTCACTTTTTAATCTCTGATGTACCTGACATACGTCAACAATTCCAAGAACTTATTTGCATACTCTTCCATGGTCTGTTTTCCCAATCTCAGCTCATGGAACTCCTTAATCTTGTCATCATAATACCTGTCAGAGAGGTATTTCTGCTTGAAATACTCCTTGAACTATTTCCACTTAAGTCTCCTTTCACTGATCCTCTTTACTTGCTTGAAGTGCTCCCACCAAATGGATGCCCGTCCATTCAGATTGAATATGGAAACTCTTTCCTTCATGTTTCCCAAATAATCCTGAACTTGGAAGTACTTCTTTATCCCAAGAAGCCAAGCTTCAGCCTCTTGTCCAGTCTTTACCTCACCATCAAATGTAGGAGGTTTAGCCTTCTTAAATTCATCCTAAGAGCGATCCCTATGGTGTCTCCTTCTTTTTATTTTACGAGAAGAAGAGCTTGAATCCCCGCTTGATTATTCAGAGTCATATGATCCACTAGAACTCCTTCTTCTTCTCCTAGTACTGCTCTTACTGCCTTCTGGATTTGATGTACCCCGCCTAGAGTATATCTTTCTTTGCAAGTCTGTCAAACTCTGCAACATAGAAGCATTCAACTGATGCTGCTCTTCCTGGGCTTTAATCAAGCTTCTCATGGTGGCTGCAACATCTAACGGTGTCTCTTGGAATCTCCTTCCATTAGACTCTATGTCATCATTTCCATTGCGGACATTTTCTCCCATGGAATCTTGTGCACGATCGTAAGAATCTTGAGCATCATATCCGTCATGGGTTCTCATAACTGAACCACCACTTACTTACCAAACTGCACTACCTGGAATACTGCCCTTGAAGGTTTCTATGATTCTGCAAATGTGTTAGTAACACAACTGTTAGATGCATAACATTGATATAAATCATAATTACTTACCTTCTCCTAGAAAAAATCATAAAATAACAATTTTGCCCAAACACAAAATTTTCTTCCTTTTCAGCCCTGAAACTGCTGAAAAGCTACTGAAAATCTCACTGAAAAAATGCTAAAATTCGTTGAGAAATCCCACTAAAAACTCAAAATTTTCCTTTCTCAAATCGGGTCTCATCCCAACTAATTTTTCGACGTATCGGGTCGCTAGTTGACTAAGCTTCCGACACTTCGGCGGTCCAAACAACTGAATTTTTTTGACGTTTTGGGTCGATCTTCCTCTGGCTTCCGACATGTCGGTAGTCTGATCCTCTAACTTTTTTCGACGTGTCAGCGAACCAATCATCTAACTTTCTCGGACGTGTCAGTGGACCGATCATCTAAATTTTTTCGATGTTTTCTGTACTTAGAAAACAATTTCGAAAAATTTCTTCTTTCTCCTGCCGCCCCATCGACTACTCGATCAACTAATTTTCTCTGACATTTCGGCATCCTTCAGGAGATCTCCGCCGACACTGTAGCTCCGCATCAGTGATCAACTTCTGACGATTCCGACACTTAGAAAAAATTTTGGTGAAATTTTATTTTCGGCTTCCCTTCATGTTTTCTCTTCCGCGTCGACGCTCAATCCACTAATTTTTGTCGATGTTTCAGTGGTCTTCAGGTAATCTCCGTAGACACTGTGGCTCTGCCTTCACCTGTTCTCCACCGAAACCCTCGGTTCCTTTTCGCCGAAACCATCGAAAACTTTCCAAACTTCGACAAATTCCAAATTTTTTCTTCCCGCCAGTTCCCCGTCAGGTGGGCTTCCGTATAGGCTGTCCAATGCATCGAAGAAGCTTCAGAATAAGTCCTTCAACGATCCGACAGTCTTGACACTTAGAAAAAATTTTGAACTTTCACCCACGTCGGCTCCATCTTTTTTTTTTGTTGATGTTTCGGCGTCTTCGTCATCTTTCTTCCGTCGCCGAGGTCTGTATCGGAGGAGCTTCTGACTAAGCTATCCGTTGCATCGGAGGAGCTTCCAAATAAGCTATCTGCTGCATCAGAGGAGCTTCCCACTGGGTTTTCCGACGATCTGACAGTCTGACACTTAGAAAAAAAAATTCAAAAATTCTTTCCAACTGTCCCTCATCGGGTAGCCTTCTGCTTAAGTGACTCGGTGCATCGTAGGAGCGTCAGACTAAGTTCTCCAATGTATCGGATGGGATTCAATCTAAGTCATCCAATGATTTCCACACTTAGACAAAACATTTCAAAAATTTCTTGTCATTCACAGATTTCTTCTAATTTCTACTGGGCAGAGGGAAACCTGCCTCTGTCACTGCTTCTTCATGCCCCATTCAGGCCCATGCTACAACGTTTTCTCTGATACCACAAGTTGTAATGTCCCTGACCCTGCGAGCAGCGAAGAGGACACTACCATGCCATTAACTATCCGAGCAACTAGCCCCATGAACATGTGCATATCTAAAAACTGAAATAAAATGCTTGAAGTAAAACATGCATACATGGTTATCATACAGCAAAAGAAAAACCAATACATTCAGGCATTCAACATGTTCATCACAATTCATTAAACATCAAATATAATTGCAGAAGTGAAATAGAAAAGATTACTTATCTTATAAAGAACTTGTCCCGCAACCAACTACGTCAATGCAACGTTCCACCCAACCATAGGCCAGCGTGCTCCTTAATCTCTCAGCAACGCTGCCACCCCCGAGCTGGGCATGATCCCCCAAAGGAATAAGGAACAAGCAGGCTTACACATAGTCAAGGATACACAATTCAGCCAAGCCAGCACAGTTGGGTTTATCATGCCAACAACAAATTAGCCAAGCAAACACAGCTGGGTTTATTAGGCCATCAAGGAGCTGGGAGAAGCTGAATGCTAAGCTGGTGAGCTCATTGAAGAGCTAAGGACACCTACACTAGAACTAGCCTGAATTCTAGGACACCCACACACACCCACCACAAGGAAATCAGTCCCTTCTCTGATACACAGTCCCTCAGGCCCTGACCCCCCTTCCAGTGCTATTTAGGGGTTGTGGAGAAGAAAGCCAGCCCTCTATATCTATCTGTGTGGCTCCCAAACACACTAGGTTTATCAAGCATACCAAGTCTTCACCCCACTCCAACACAGTCCGAAGACCAACCACTACATACACGCAGCAAAACCAACAATTCACAGCTTGTGACGGGGAGATCTGACTCCTAATTCATTCTTGGCCCTATCATGGCCAAAATGACTCAATAATAGACACAGTAAACCGAAACAAAAATGAAGCCACATCAAATGAACAATGTGGGGAAACAACAGCCCCGGTCTCAACAATGAAGTAACGAGAAAATTACACAGCCCGAAATGGAAGAGAAATCGAACTCTCAGCCTGGATAGGAGGAAAAACGTATACACAGGCCACAAATCGGTAAGGAAAAACATACACCCCCCAGAATCCACAAAATCGGTATGGAAACACATACACACAGTAGAAAATCCTGAATGGCCCTTCACAAGGGAAAATCGTGGTGACAGAAAATGGTTCTCCGGCTTGCTGCATGAGGAAACAATGAGAAATCCCAATCGGTGCGTGAGGAGAATAATCATTGTCCCTTGCGTGAGGATGGGAAAAACAATGGAGAATATGGCGTAGTCATGTTTTCCTTGCCCATGTGAAGTGAAGGAGTCCGCTGGTGGAGTGTGCGTGTGGGTAAGGACTGACAGTCCTGCCACCCACTACTCCCAGCAATAACTGCCCAACTAACATCAGGGGGTTTTAATGGGTAGTTGACACATGGCTTTTTCCCATAGGCTTAAGGTTCAATAATTCCCCCTCCTTATCCTTAGGAAAATCATGCCCTTTTCAATATGGTTGCAGTGACATAGCTGGTTGGGTTCATTTTAATTAAAGATGCATTTTTACATGATGCCAAAACTGTAATGTGCCGTATCTCACGATACACCATCGGCAACGATTTTAATCACCGAAACATAACACAACCAAATCAATGGTGGGTCTTTTGCCTTTAGCTCCACACCATGATTAATTACAATATATACATCATATACATTTAATGCAGACGGGGTCAAAACCGGGGTGTTACACTAACCCTAACATCAATATTACATTAATTTATTTTTTCTAAATTTAACCCCCCTCCACCTTCGTCGTTGAGCAACCAAGTAAAGCAACTCCATGATGGAGGCTGAGGGTACTGTAACGGGGGTAGATAATGGTACTAAATATGAAATTCAATGATCACCTTGTTTTTTGTCACCTACTCTCATGCTTTAATTTCATTAATCACCACTAAAGTTCCCTTTGATCTTCAGTGCATTTGATCGTTCTCAACGACGACATAATGATCTATCTTTTTCAGTTTTTTTGTTTTGTTTTGTTTTAGATATCAATGGGCCTTTTGCATCTGACATACATAAATGATTTCAATGAAATGAAAGAAGAAAAAATACTTCAGAGATCTTCACATTGAAAACCTTGCACCTTGCAATTCATTAGATGAACTCACTAATTTTGTAAATGTGCTTAGGAAGTGGCATGTTATTAATTGGGAATTTATTAGCTAAAATACCATGAAAACAACATGAAATCTCATATTCTAACGAGAGAGATTCACAACCACACTAATCCAACTTTATTTACAGATGAATAATCACAAATGTGGTAAAAGTTCCCATTAAATCAAAAATTCAAATAAAAATGGAAGTTAAGGTACTCTTATTAAATGAATAAAACATTTCTTACAAAAATCGATATTATACTTTGAAATGGTAAAACATAAATGAATAAAACCATATTTATTCACAATGTTATTAAGTGAATAAAACATCTCTTACTAAAATGAATATTATACTTTGAAATGGTAAACCATAAATGAATAAAACCATTTTTATTCACAAGGTTATAGTTTGAAATGGTGAAAAAAAGAAATCATTTGAATAATTATATTATATAAAATGTGTGAAAAGGTTATAGTTTGAAATGGTGAAAAAAGAGATAATAAACTAAATTAAAATAACTAAACATGAATTTTTATGCTTATTTGGTAAGCAAATTTTATGACCTATTGTGTTAGAGGGAAATTGCATTCATTGAAGAGAGGCTACCTATTCATTTTGGGGTTTAATTCATATTAAAATTTGAAATGTATTCCAATGTTTATGTCTTTCCATTCCATATTTTCATGGGTTTTCACGTTACCTTTTATTAATAATGATGTCTTGAATGTTAATCGCTCTCCCATGGGCCATAAAAAAAAAACCATTTGTTTAAAATAAAATATATCCATAAGTTAATTTAATTAAATAATATTTAGTATTTTTTCATAGCTTATTTTTTTAATTTATACGTCAACCACACTATGCATGCCCTAACGTCACAATATGAAACAATGGAATTTTAACTTACATTGAGTTCCATTGTAAATCATATTGGATCTTTTTCATTTCATTATCATTCACAATTCCATTGCAAAGAATATTGGATTCATTTTTTATTTTTTTTCCTAACCATGAGAAACTCTCCATGCCGCCTAGCTTATTGCACAAAGTGGATACCAAACTCATGGCCCACAGCCAGCCTTAAGTCCTGGTAGTCTTCAACGAGAGTACGGCCACCACCGTAGTTGTACAGGAATTTTCTGGGGTGCGGTATGCCTTCCCGCACCTTCCCCGCAGGAATCGAAACCGGACTTCTATCAGGGCAACCATCAAACCTCCACGCTGTTCTTCCCTTCGCACTGCTGACCATGAGGTTTGAACATAAAACCTCATGAGAACTAAACCCCACGGAGACCAAATGAGCTACACTTCATGGCTAAAAAGATTCATTTTAAATAAAGTAGCATTCATATGTTTAGACTATCACATGTCATCAACTAAATATATTAAGCAGAGTGCTGACCGAATCCAATGTATTTTTTAGCTCTTTGTGTCAAGTGTCAAATTTATTTGCACTTTCATTGATCTATAATGTCAAAGTTCTTATTCTGAAATGATTACATGCTGTAATTATTCTGGCTTGGATGTACTCTTGCACTTAATAAATTGTTCAGTTATTAATACAATAATCATTATATTTGGATGGTTTGTGATGGGTTTGCACTCACTATTCATAAAACTTTGTTCATATTACTCAATAGAATAATTAATTATTAAACTCCATTATTCAATTAATTAAAACTTGATGTCATTTGGGATATAAAAGGAACCATAATAGCTTCTCATCAATCCTTTTTTATGGTTGCACAAATTTGGTTCAACATATAAATTCATTATTAAAAAAAAAACATTTATAATTTTTTTTAAATTTAAAATTAATTTATTTTTTATTTTTATGAAGATGATTTTACTATTTAATCTTTTCTTTAACAATGGTTGGAATGATTATTATGTAGGATCCATTCAATTAAGTGGTTAATTCATTTTTTAATAAACTTTATTGTGATAAGCTTTACAAATATACTATGGTTGGCATTCAACTTAAATAAAGAAATAATATACATATATTATTGTAAATGTTATCATGGTTGGAAGGATCACTCGCTAGGCTCCATTCAATTAAGTGGTTAATTTAATTTTTAATAAACTTTATTGTGATAAGCTTTACAAATATACCATGTTGATACTACGCTGACAATCAACTAAGTGGTTAAATAAAGAAATATATCTATTAGTAATTAATTTTATCTTTGCATCATGGCATATTATTTACTTGTATTTGAAATTTGTTTTCGATTGTACTACAAGTTGGACCATATCCAATGTCAAACAACCTGAACCATATCCAATGACAATGTAGCCTATGGTTGTGTCTATTGCAGATTTCATATCTTTTCCTTCAACTTTTTTGAAATGGTGTCATGCTCTTAGGCTATTTTAGGATATAAATTACAAATAAACATCAATTGAACATTTCTCAATGTGAGTTGACCCCTTTAGGGCATGAATTAGCCAAACAATAATATATTAGAATATTAATAGTTTTAAAATATCTAACAACGTAAATTTATACAAGTTTGATATTTTTTGCATTCTTTATGCATTTGAGGAGGAGGGGGGAGGGAGAATGGAGGGGCAGGTCGGGGGGAGGAGGGAGAAGGATAAGGAAGGAGGGGAGAGGGAGGACATGAGGGAGGACATGGGAGAGGGAGGAGGAGGGGGTGAAGGGCCGCATGGAAGGGAGGAGGGAGGACGAGAGGGGAGGAAGGATGGTCGTCGGGAAGGGAGGAGGGAGAAGGGAGGGACATAAGGTGGCGGGAGAGGGAGAGAAGAGCCGGGGATTGATATTTTTATTTTTTTTAATATAAGTTTAGGGGTTGTTTTATAATAATAAAAAAATGTTTTTTTAAATGTAATTATGTTGTGGGTGTTAGGGGGGGTAGGATTTTTTTTAATGTATTGTTGTTGGGGGGT
>LPNX010661884.1:19151-56532 GCA_001517045.1 Pseudotsuga menziesii | reverse complement strand
TTAAATATAATATTTTATATTTATTATTTTATTTCAACACATTAAATAATTATAATAATAATTATTAATTCATCAATTATTTCAAAGACATTAGTTGTCTTGTATTCCTCCATAAGTCAAAATAAACTTCCAAATACACACATTCACATAAAACGACCCAAGCTATGATGGAATTAAAAGACAAACTTGAGAAATTGGAGAAGGACATCATGGCCCTCATTGCCAACCAAGAAAAAATCAGAGAAGAAACGAAAAATAACAAGGCACTTAAGAAAGAAATCAATGAATATGTTGTTCTAGTGCTATGAAGAAAACTTGATGACAAAGTAGACATCATGCACGAGAAACAAAAAGAGTTAGATGACAAGATGTGTGCGATGACACGGAACATAAGCACCATGGAACATAACTTGAGCATCATGACACAGAACCAGAATACCATAATGGAAATGTTACAAAAAATAAGGTCTAATACAAACCATATCAGTAACTCATATATGTTGGACCACTATGTCAACAAAAATGAGAGTAACAAAATTGATCAAGACAATAAACAAGAAAAGGAGACTAAATATTGTAGGGATGACCAAAATACCAATAATATATTTGATAAAGATGAGCTCGACCAAGATCATAATGAGATTCAAGCCAGTGTTGATGACAATAAGGACAATCCATACAATGAAAAAATATGGATCCTACAATATGCAAAGGAATCCAAGTCAAAGGAATAAGATATCGTAGATTCATCTTCTACCTTAACTCTTCTACCACCTTGGATAAACCTAAATGTAACACTATCAGGTGACTTAGAGTGTGAGAATTCTCACGAAACACCACTTCTCGAGATAACTCATGTCACGTCCCCTCCCGCCTAAGAGGATGCCACCTAACGACACTGCCATCATTTAATCGGGAAATCTAAGCCCCCATGAATCATAAACCATAAAAATGATTTGAACATAAAAACCTTTACAGATGCCTAAGACAATCTATAGTGGAATAAATACACATTCATGTTGTTCATAACTCATAAAACAAGCAGCATTCATCCTGTTCAAGCATTCCACATGTTCATGAATAATTTACAAAATAAATGCATTGCAGAGGTTAAACACAAGAGAATACTTATCTTGAGAAGAAGCTTCCCTGCAACTGGCTATGTTGCTGCAACGTTCCACCCAACCATAGGCCAGTGTTCTCCTTAATCTCTCAGCATCACTGCCACCCCCAAGCTAGGCATGATTTCCACAAGGAACTAGGGAACACATACTTACACACAGTAAAGACAAACACCCATAGTCAAGCCAATAACCATATCCAAACACAGTCAGCCCACTAACAGATGGATTCTTGGACTTACTCAGCCAAGCCAACACAAGGATGCACCACACAGCAAAATACATGTTATGGGCATGGATAACAACTTCCTAGAAACCAAATTCGATAATGGTGAATGGGGAAAAATGACCCATGATGAGAAATTCATTTCAAAATGTTCTATGGGCTTCACGTGGGAAAACATGGCCCCTTCAATTCCCCAATTCATGGATATAATATCCCATTGACTGTGCAACACCCAAAAATGAAATTCCCAACCCTGTGAAGGATGGAACAACAGAAAAATGCCCAGGAGAGATCCCAGCCGCTGAACATTAACAAAACAATTTCCCAGCCATGGGGAAAACACAGGAAACTAATGAAAACATGAGGAAAAACGCCCAGAGCTCCAACTCACGCACGAGGAGACAAAAACGATCTTAACAAATCCCCAAATCATGAATCCTTGCTACACATTCACCCAGCAAGACCAAAACAAATTTCCATCCATGGGAAAAATGGAGCAGACTGCAAAAACATGACTGGGAAAATGGAGGATGGAGGACTGAGGAATAAAACACATGCATGAGGAAAATTAGTTGCATGAGTGTGAGGGTAGTGTGGATCCTTTCTTCCACGTGAGGAATAATGGGTGAGAGATATCCTGACGGGAATGGATGTGGTCAAAGGCTTATGGCCCTGCCCAGAAATGACGGCTCCTTCCAATTCTATGGCTGCCCATAACTGCCAATCCCCAAGGCAATAACTGCCTCAACTAACTCCTTGGAGAATTAAGTGGCTGGTTGAATAGGACAAGAAGGTGGTTGAAAGATTGATGGGTTCTCCCATAGACATTTGGATTTTCCCCATTGGCCCAAGGGTTTGAATACCCCCCGCCCATTCCTTGTGAAATCATGCCCCCGTCTCTTTAATGTTTCATCGACATAGCTAGTTATGGGTATTTTATTAATTGCATATTTACATGATGTAGAAAATTATATTGTTCCATTGGCCAACATGATAACCATTGGCATCGATTTTAATTTCCTGGCAACGTAAAACACTAAATCCATGGCAAGGTCATTTCCTTGAGCTCCACACCATGATTTATTAACGTTATTTACATCATTTATAATTTAATGCAATTGGAGGTTGAAACCAGGGTATTACAATCCCTTCCCCCTTCAACAACATTGTCCTCAGTTCTCATCAAAACTAAACAAAAATGATTTCCTAGCACTACCTCTGTGCTTTACAAAATTGAACAAAAGGCTATACTGGCGCTACCCTAGTGCTATGCGAAATTGAACAAAAATGGATGTGCCAATTGCATGGAATCCTCCAACTCCCATGTAGCCTCATCGGGATCGTGGTGCTCCTTTTTCATATTTCTCTTGTCCAATGGTACGATCTAGGACTCTTCCTTAGTCCCACTATGCGATTGTATTGTGTACGAACTCCTCCAAGTCCTTGATTGCATGCATCAACACACACCACCGAATCTTTTTCTGATATCGGAGAATCCTTCTTCACAACTTGAAACATCTCCAATGTCTTTGGCATCTAGAAATACTTAATCTCAAACCCCAATTAATGAGTCAATTCCCATGTTAGTATTCACAAGATTTTCCAAAATCATAGATGAATCACATGCACATGTATATTGACATAAAATCAACAAGAAGTTTTCCAAGTGAACCAAGTAATTATCTGCATAAGTATCTCCTTTTGGTTCCATAGGTGTCTGACTGGGCTTAATACAACCATGGCACTCACAACCTTGCCCCTCCCCACACTTGGGTGTGCATTAAAGGGTAGCCAAATTTCTACAAGCCTCGGATCACCTAAAAATTTCTTTCAACCGAGATCTGACAGCTCTGGTTCAGAGCCTAAAACTCCCTCTAGGTTCTCACCAAGCTCGGTGCCCCCTTTTTGGACACCACAACAAATTAATTCACATGTCAGATTCATTCCTATAAGGTGCAATCTATAACAAGATTTTCAAAACCATGGTTGCATCATATGTTCATGTATATTTACAAAAATCAACAACAACATAAGTTTGATAAGTAAACCAAATAATTATCTGTATAGGTTCTCTCAACTGAGATCGGGTAACCCTACTCTAGAGCCCAACACTTCTCTGGGTGCTTAATGGAAGCTCTGCTTTAAGGCTCAGCACTTCCTCCTAGTGCTTACCAACGCTCAGGCATCATCTGTGTAGCATCTGTCAACTACGATTGGGTATCAATTCTCCAGAGCCTAACACCTTGTTGGGTGATTAATGGCAGCTCCAGCTTAAGAGCCTAGCACCTCCTCTAGTGCTTGCCAATCTCAAGAACTTCATTTCCAAACTGCAAAATGAATCAACTCGCTTGTCAAATTCATTTCTATAAGATGAAACCTTTAACAAAAATTTTCCAAAATCCTAACCGCATCATATGCATATGTGTAATTACAAAAAATCAACAAGGATTTTCTAAGTAATCAAATACTTATGTATGTAGAATCTCTGAACTGGGATCTGGTTAGCCCCACTTCAGAACCTAACACCTCCTTGGGTGCTTAATGACAGCTCTTGGATTAAGGGCCTAACACCTCCTCCAAGTGCTTACCAATGCTCAGTAACTTCCCTTCCGGACATCATAATACCTAGGGGTTATTCTCTTTGCGGAGCCCCCACTCTCGTGGAAGTCCCCTTACGGCATGAATGTGTGTGGAGAGAAGTCTAACCGGATGTCTTGCACCATGGGAGTCCCCAGTGATGCATATCGGTGCCTAGCTAGTAGGGAATTGAAGCTATGTACCCAAGTACATCCTTCTAGTGGATCCATCTTTCTCAAACACATCCTCCCGAGAAGATATGTACTCCAAGGGCAAACCACCATCATCTCACCTGCATTACATATAAGCATGTAGTTCATATGAGATGTCATCATAAAAAAAAATCAATCATATATTTTCAAATCTATTCCAAACACATCAATCTGAGAAGCTATGTATCCAAGTACATCCTTCCGAGGAGCCATGTACACCCAATACATATTTTCATCATCTGACCTATGTTACATATAAGCATGTAGTTCATATGAGATGTCATCATAAAAAAATTTCAATCATAGATTTTCAAATCTATTTCATGCATGGATAAATTTCCAATTATCAAATTATCAATAACATTGATAGTCAATTCAAAATTTGAATTCACAATTCTACTTCCCACAGAAAATCATATTTTGTAACCATGAGATCATCCTCATATTGTTTGGCTTTTGCAAGTGGGGATTACGCATCCCTAACTTACACATGTTTCCCAAAACCTAGACATTCACATACAACATGTCATCTTGACACCATTTCAGATCAGCCAAATAGTTAATAGTATTTGATTAACAACCAAATTTAAAATCTGAAGTTCAAAATCTATTCTGTTCAGAAGTTAGATTTCATACATGAGGTCCTTCTCATAGCACATGATAGTTTCTTTCCTTGGTTTCAGTGGGTAAAACTAGAATGCATTGATCAAATCATTCTACATGCATTCTTCAGGAAGGGCCATTTCCTCATGGAACTACAAGTTCACATGCATGCTTCCTCAGCCTATACATAGACTCAGCTTTACCTATAGAATATCCTTTAGTGAACCTCCTGCAGTATCCTGCAAGTCCCACAAAAGATCTTAGATCTTTTAACTTTCTTGGAGAAGGCCAACTCATCATGGCCTCAATCTTTTCAGGGTCTACAAATATACCTTTATATGAGATAATGTGACCCAAATAATGAATTCCATATTCGTTGAAGACATCATTGCTCAACCTTGCATACAACTTATGCTTCCTGAGCAATTTCAAAATCATCCTCAAATGTTCCACAGGTTCTTCCTCATTCTTAGAATAAGTAATAATGTCATCAAGGAGGAAAAGAACTAACATGTCTAGAAACTTACTGAAAACATTACTCATGAGGCACATGAATGTAGCTGGTTCATTTGTGAAACCAAATGGTACCACTACCAGCTCATAAGATCCATACCTTGCTATGAAGGTTGTCTTATGAACATCTTCATCCTTGATACTTACCTGTTGGTCACCAGACCTTAAGTCAATCTTGGAAAACACCTTTGCTTCTCTCATTTCATCAAAGAGGTCATCCATCCTAGGCAAAGGATACTTTTTCTTCACAGTGACTTTGTTCAACTGTCTGCAACCAATACACAACCAGAGTGTATCATCGTTCTCCTTCTCAAACCAAAATGGTGCTCCCCACGTGGACACACTTGGCCTAATATGCTTCTTTTCCCACAACTCTTGCAATTTCATTTTTAGCTCTAGGATTTCTAGTATGCTCATCCTACAGGGTGTCTGGGACATGGTGTTGCTCCAGGCATAAGCTCAAAGGTAAAATTAATGTCACTCTTTGGAGGAATCCTTGGAATTTCATCAACAAGAACATTCCTGAATTCTTGTATCATATGAAATCCCTCCAACCTAGGAGTATCATACTCTGCTTCCTCCAAAACATGAACTGCATACACTCTGCAACCTTTCCCATAGAACTTATTCAGCTGCATTGCTGAATACTTCCTTCCAGAGATCACTTTTGGAAATCCTTTCACAACCCTTAGGTTGCCTTCTTCATCCAAGCACTCAAAAGTCTTGTTGTAACAATCAATATTTTCTCTATGTGCTTCCAACCAATCCATTCCAATGAGGACATCATAGCATCCAAGTGGAAGAACATTTAGATATGCATAGGTTACTAGCCCATCCATGACCAATGGGAATTTCCTTACCACCTCACAGATCTTCTTCTTAGTTCCAGTGGCTCGCCAGACTAACCATGATCTTATATGCTTTGACTTCTTCAAAGTACACATCTCAACAAGTCCAAGGGTAATATAGTTGTGAGTCGATTTAGGGTCAATCAAAACAGAAACAGTCTGTTCATCAATCTCACCCTCAAATTCCACCACAATTGAGTTATGACCTTCCTGGTGGTATTCTAGCACTGCACAAAGTTTAGGAATGATCCCTGCTTCCTGACCCATAGTTTCAACTTCTTGGGTGCTAGGGACTTGACCCTCATTCCTATTCTCAAGTGGACAATTTCTGCACATATGGGGTCCTTCACATCCCCAACATTTGAGTGGTTCCTTTGGATTTTCTCTGATCACTCTGGCCATCTCAATCATAGCTTGTGATGGCTTCCTTTGCTGCTTCAGGAGGTGAGAAGGTTTAAAACCTTTCTTCCTTGGGTTAAGCTTCTCATTATTCTCTTGGGAATTTCTCCTACTCCCTTCTATCTCTGTTAACTAATTCCCAGAGTTTATTTGCCTTTGGAAATCTTCCAAACTCTGTAGCATGATTTTAGTCAACTGGTTTTTCTCTACCAAAGCCTTGACCAACCTTTTATTTTCTTCTTTGCAATCCTGCAACTCTACCGTTAGGCTTCTTATGGTAGCTGCGGCATCTGGGGAACTCTCTTGTTCCCTCTTCCCAACAGCTTCAGTTCCATGACCTTGGACATTGTAAGCTTTCCTTACATACCCTTCCCCATGTGGAAAAATCCAACACAACTGGGGTCCTCCACATCTACAGCATTGGAGTGGCTTTCTTCCCTCTTGTGGATCTCTTGGCTTTCCCCCATAGCATCTTTTCTGTGTCCATAGGGATCCTGTGCATCATCGATGCTGTTAATTTTCTTGGCGTTGATCTTCTTTGACCTCCTTGTTCGGATCAAGATCAACTCTTCAATCTGCACTAGGACTCTGCAAAATTTGTTAACAACGTAATTTGTTATTCAATCTCAAAAATTCAAACAATTACTTGCTAATTGCTTCTTACAAGAATGAACGATCAATATACCTTTCATTGTGCTGGCTAAGTTTAGGAATTCTGCTAATTATCACTCCTTCTTGTAGTTTCCTTTCTGTAATAACGACTATCTCAGAGGAACGACAAGGGTCAAGGGGGATTGCCCAATTTTTTTTTCGACGTGTCGGCACAATTTTCTAAATTTGTCCGACAGATATCGACAAACTTCGTCATTTTCATCTGATCAAACCTTCCACCGTTTCGGAAACATTTCAGAATTTCTTCTGATCGAGCCTTCTGCAGCGTTGGAAAACTTTCAAGTTTATTCTGATCGATCCTTCCTCCATGTCGGAAAACTTCCAAAGTTTCTTCCGATGTGCTTAGCCATCATATTCTCCAATTTCTACTGATTCCAACACTTGAAAAAAAATTCAAAAAAAAATCTTTCTCTCTTCGTCGATGAAAAATCCAACTTCTACCCGACACGCGTCGGCTCAATTCTCCCTTTTCCTGTCGACACACATCGGCTCAAATATCCTTCTCTCCTTGACATGCATCGGCTTTGCTTCGACTAACTAATCTGACATGTGTCAGCTCAACTTCTACTAATTGAGCCAACAACCGCAAAAACACTTAGGAAAATTTTGAATTTTTACATCTCTTTCTCTACCGTCAACGAAACTCAGGTGACCTCGTCTGATGTGTGTCGAAAAAATCCAACCAACACAACCGACGTATTAGCAAAATTCACCAAATTCTATTGATTCGAACACTTAGAGAGTTTTTTCTATCTTCTTCTGTCATCAGCAAAATTCAGCCTTTCCTATCGATGCCATCGGCTCGACTCAACATTTCGAGCCGATGCATCACTGCGATCTTCGTCAACTCCATTTAGGATTTATTCTCATCATTAACGATGAAATGCGGCTAAATTTCCTGGCACACTTTGGCTATGATCCTTGTCGACTCCCTTTAGCTAATGCAACTAACGTATCGGCTCATCTTCACCTTTCACGCTGACGCTATCGCTCAACTTCAGCTATCTCAGCCGACATAGGAGAATACTCCAACACTTAGAAAAATTTGAATTTTTCTATTTTCCTCTCTACACAGAGATTGATTCTTCATAGCCCATTGAGGCCCAAATCTACAACATGAGCTCCGATACCAGACTGTCACGTCCCCTCCCACCCGAGAGGACACGACCTAACTGCACTGCCATCATTTAATCGAGCAATCTAAGCCCCCATGAATCATAAACCATAAAAATGATTTGAACATAAAATCATTTACAGATGCCTAAAACAATCTACAACAGAAGCAATACACATTCATGTTGTTCATAACTCATAAAACAAGCAACATTCATCCTGTTTAAGCATTCCACATGTTCATGAATAATTTACAAAACAAATACATTGCAGAGGTTAAACAAAAGAGAATACTTATCTTGAGAAGAAGATTCCCCACAACTAGTTATGTTGTTGCAATGTTCCACCCAACCATAGGCCAATGTGCTCTTTAATCTCTTAGCATCACTTCAACCCCCAAGCTGGGCATGATTTCCACAGGGAACTAGGGAACACATACTTACACACAGCAAGGACAAACACCCACATTCAAGACAATAACCACATAAAAACATAGTCAACCCACTAGCAGATGGATTCTTAGACTTACACAGCCAAACCAACACAAAGATGCACCACACAGCAAAATACAAGTTCTGGGCATGGACAACAAGGTCCACCAAATTCGATAATGGTGAATGGAGAAAAACTACCCATGATGAGAAATTCGTTTCAGAAACGTTCTATGGGATTCATGTGGGCAAACACGGCCCCTTCAATTCCCCAATTCATGGATCTACTCTCCCATTAACTGTGCAACACCCAAAAACAACATTCCCTAACCCTGTGAAGGATGGAACAACAGAAAAATTCCCAGGAGAGATCCTAGCCACTGAACATTAAAAAAACAATTTCCCAACCATGGGGAAAACACAAGAAACTGCTGCAAACGTGAGGAAAAATGCCTAGAGCTCTAGCCCACGCACGAGGAGACAAAACCGCTTGTAACAAATCCCAAAATGTGTATCCTTGCTACACATTCACCCAGCAAGACGAAAACAATTTTCCAACCATGGGAAAAATGGAGCAGACTGCAAAAACATTCCTGGGAAAATGGAGGATGGAGGACTGAGGAATAGAATGCCTGCGTGAGGAAACTCAGTTGCGTGAGTGTGAGATTAGTGCAGCTCCTTTCTTCCACATGAGGGATAATGGGTGAGATATCTACTCTTGGGCATGCGTGTGGTCAAAGGCTTACGACCCTGACCAGAAATGACGGCTCCTTCCAATTCTACGACTGCCCATAACTCCCAATCCCCAATGAAATAACTACCCCAACTAACTCCTTGGATAATTAAGTGGCTATTTGAATAGGAAAAGAAGGTGGTTGATAGCTTGATGGGTTCTCCCATATAAATTTGGATTTTCCCCATTGGCCCAAGGGTTTGAATATCACCCCCCATTCCTTGTGAAACCATGCCCTCATCTCTTTAATGTTGCATTGACATATATAGTTGTGGGTATTTTAATAATTCCATATTTACAAGATGTAGAAAATTATATTGCTCCATCGACCAGCACAATAGCCATCGTCATTGATTTTAATTGCTGAAACGTAGAACACTAAATCCATGGCGAGGCCTTTTCCTTGAGCTCCACACCATGATTTATTAACGCTATTTACATCATTTCTAATTTAATGCAATTGGAGGTTGAAACCAAGGTATTACAACTCGTAAGGATATTAAAATGAAAACGTTATGTGATGACATCCTAAGTATCGTAGGACAATCGACTTCTAAAACAAGGCTTGATATGGTCAGTCACAAAAATATTCCTCGTATTCATGTACAAGGAAAATGGGATAACAATAATAAACGTCATAATGGAGTACAAATTCAACTTACAAATGAAAGGAAGATGACAAACTATTGCGTAAAGACCAAGCACATACCTAATACTAGTTCTAAAAAATAGATAAAGGAATTAATTGCATTGTTTCAACACAAAATGAGAATGAAAAGATGAAAACAATAATCTAAGCTTCGAGGACAAATATTTCCCAAGGGGAAGGCAATTTTACAACAATAAAATATTAATAAACATGTAACTATTCCTAATAGTAATTAATAATATTAAAATATAGTTTATGAAGAGAAGTGTCTCTTCAATTTGTGATGTCCAAGCCATATTTAAGGCAACCATATCGATTGTAATTTATCATCCATTCATTTATTATACATTTATACATTTAATTATTTGAATATGGAACATATTCCTCCCTAGACCTGGATACAAGATGACTTAATCCAGATACGGATTATCCATTACACCGGATATGGTGTAACAGACAAGAGCCCATCAGGTGTGACAACTACCCTTTATCCGTAGTGGACGGAACCCTTGCAGTGTCACCAGTTAGCAGACTCACCTCTACCATCCCATATGGGATACCTTTAGTGGGTGGCTACACTTTGTGTGATAACACCTTCATTAAGTTGCATATATGCTACAAAGGGTTAAGAATTCATAATAATATGAAGGTTACCAAATCTTAAACATAAGTTATTCATAACAAGTTTTAAGGTACCTGTAATGACCCAAAAAATCGTAAAAATTTAAAATTTTCAAGTGACATAAAATGTCTAAAGTTGTCGCTAAGTACCTACTAATGGTTAGCAGAAAATGAAACCGTTTATAAAAGAACAAGGGGTTTCTTCTTTATAAAAACCTGCACACTAAAGGTGTAAGCTTAAAAACTGGTGTCAGTGTTGTTAATGACTTAGCAGTTGTAATTCTTTTAGAAGTAGAAAAGAACTTGTATTTTGCTGCTGCTAGATATACTGATGATTTTCTTTTGTCAAGTAGGGAAAGAATTCTTGTGTGTGATCGGGGCTTACTTAGCTTTTAGCTAACACAGTTGGACTGCTGGTTCACAGTTGGACTGTTGGTTCCTTATAGGTTTAGCATGTAAGCGTAAGATCCAGTAGAGTATTATTTAAATTCAAGTCGAGAAGCTACTTCCCTAGCATGAATAAGATGCTAGTCTTAGAATATTTAAAATTAGCTTGACTCCAGGAGGTAACGTTGATTTTATTTTGTAGTTATATCTCCATAATTTGTATTTATAACAAACTCCATAATGACGTTTACACAACTACATAAACATGGGTTAAAACATTGCAAGAACAAATACTATCCAATGTTCCTCCAATCGATTGAATATTTATACTTTAAAATTCTAAAAAACGCTTGTATTTTTGTTTACAATAATGGTAGTTTAAAGTTTACATAGAGAGAATATAGTTCACAGCTTGGGGCTTAACTCACTCCATACTTCTTGGTGTCTCTCGTAGCTACCTTCATTATAGGACTCTATAAACAATCCTTCTCTCAATGAATGACCAAATTACTTATTCTTTTATCTATAAACTCATCATTAAGTTGCTAGAATTTTATTGGGATTTCTTATATCATTTTGGTCCTCAGCTAACCAAACATTCTTTCAAAAATAACTCAAAGGCTAAGTTCCAAGAATCAATAGCTCTCCTTCTTACTATGGTTATAAGTAAAAACATGTTCTTCTCACAATTTTCACCAAACCTAGTTAATAATCATAACTATCCAACTTGATTTATTAACAAAGAAAACTCTAGAATAAAAAATATTCATGTTATATCCTATAGTCGATCCACTAAGTATCGATACACCATGGTATTATCATATTATTGGCAATCATATAATGCATAGTTTATAATGATCAAATGTTTGATTATAAATCATTGTGTTGCAGGGAAGGCTATTGAACTCTACCCATGCTAGAGAAATATTTTAAGGACACATGGGATGGTTATATCCATGAAAGGGCTGACTTATAACTCAAACCCTACTCACTTGATTTTGCAGAACGAGGGTTCCTTCGTCTGGTTGGTCGAGCTACGAGCTCGCGGCCATTGAAAACCTGTAACCACCTTCAAGCTTGGTAGATTGCTTCCAAAACCAAAAGTTGTAAGCTGCTTTGAGAGAGGTCATGAGGGGGTTCTTGGTATTTAATGGTTACTATTGCATATTGCGAGTGTAGAAATTGGTTTTCCTTAAGCATCTGAGGACTGTGTTTGTCTTAAGACTGAGATTAGTGGACCGAGCTTGCACAGTAGTGCTCCTTCACTCCGGTTGGGTTGATTTTATCGTTTTCCTTTGCAGTGGTGACTTAGTGTCTCCTTGACATCTGGAGAGGTGGCCAAACGATCTTAGGTGGACGGTTTCCTCAGCTTCATTCAAAACGAGAAGCTTGCAGGTAACGACCGATTCAATTTTTTAGTTAGTTTTTTTTTCTAAGAAAGGGTTTAAATTTTAATATAAGATTTGTAACTATACATGGTTTTATAAACCTTGCAGGTCCTCCTCCCAACTTTGTAGGTTGGCACGAGCTTGCTCCTTCAACGTTTCATTTAAGCATACTTCCGGTAAGCCCAAGTTGCAAATGAGGGTTTTATTCCTGCAAAAAGATGTGGTGGTTGGGAGATAGAATATCTGCAGTTGGATTAAGGCATGGCCTTGGTTTACATACTAGCTTGTTGTTTCTTGCTTGCTTGTTTTGGTATGAGTTTGAAAACCCTACAGGTTAATTTGTGCAGGGAAGTTGAAGGCTATTGTAGCCGTGATAAAATAGTTTTAAGACAGTGCCTTTATGGCCTGAACAATGTAAACTTATTTTACTTTCCTGCTAGAGCTCAGCTCTAAGCCATAACGAGGCTGTCAACCTCTGTCTGGTTAAATTTTAGTTTTTAAAATGGGTTTTTAAGGTGAAGAAAGATTGTTAATCAGTCAAGACTTGTAAATGGATTAAGGGTTTTTACCTGTCATTAATGAATAGTTATTGTTCGATATATATTATTTTCTATAGTTCAGTTTTATTAACAGGCCTGAGCCTCGACCTTGAATTCTAAAGGCAATAAGCCATTTCTTCCTATTTGATTTTGTTTTTAACGAATTGTTATAGTATTATTTTAATTATTATCATGTAATTATAATGATTTACAGTGCAATGTATTTATGGGAAAATTTACTATGTTAAGAGTACTATTAGTACTCAGTTTTGTTCAGAAGGGCTACTATTTAAAATACCCTATAGTTATGAAATGAAATCAATTTTACATGATAAATACTTAGCTCTGTGTTATTATTCTTCGTTCAATGATTTTACAACCGTTAAAATTCTTATAAAGGAAAAATTAGGGTAAGATACTGCACGTTTGTGAATAGGACAGAATCTATCTTTCATAAACCTAGGTAGTTACCTTGAGGTTACAGTAGAAACACAGAGACAAATATTATCTGGGAATAAATTATTATAAGAATTTATCGAATACTATCTAGTTCTAAACCCTAAGTGGTTGTTTGTTTACTATTCTTTTATTTATTTGTTTAACTTCGTCTATTGTGTTTATAATGAATAATAGTATTAATAATAGTTCTATAGTTAGTATGAATACTAAATATCTTTATATACATATATTCACTTGTTGTCTGAAGTAGATACATTCAATAGATAGAGTGTTTACTATTGTTTCTAAAGAATGAATCATATGCAAACTACAGAAGAATTTAGTTACATTTTTCATTCATAGTTAAATAAGAATCATCATATCTACCTAAACACCTAGATGTACTAGAGTACTGCCTATGCCAAGCGTGGAAAAATACAGTATGGTAATCTATTTCTATTTATTTCTCATTTAGCATATATACTACTATTTCAAACATAATATGCAAATTACTAAGTCCATCAATACACAATTACTCGTTTCTTCATAAACCCTAACAAACTAATAACATGCCTATATTTGAAAACTAGTAAACATTTTACTGAAGATAGTAAATAAATATAATAACCTGAAACAATTAAAAACTTGTCAATGATGAGGTGACAATAGCTTAAGGAGGTTGTTCCTCCCAACCAACTCCTGGAGAAATCTTAGTCTGCACTTCCTCAAGACCCCTGAGCCTGTTTCCTGGTCCTCCTGGTAGAGTACTAGGTGAAGGATGTATCCTTAAGACCTTCTGTCACTTGACTGGTCAAATTACCTCAATAATCCCAACCTGCTTACAGCAGTAAGAACTCCATCCTAATAGCTGTAATAAGTCCAGTCTCAGCAATTAACCCCTCAAACTCACTTCAGTAATCCCATCCATCGAATTTCTCATGTGCACTTCATTCACCTTGAATAATCACCTCTCAGAATGAGCAGCCTTAGTTGTCTTCAATGGGAAATTTTATAGAAATGCCTAGGTCTTCTAGGTCAGTTTTCACTTAATAAGCCACCTGCTCCAATTCCACTTTCTTGGGGAATCATGACCACAAATATAGGGAAGTTGCCACCTGCAACAGTTGGAAGTAGTTTGAGGATGCTGCCACTTGTTAGTATACTCTCCACCCAGTCTCCTCCACCAAGTGACCAGTTAATACTCTTTTAACAACTTCCCTAAGCTGTTGTCTCATCATTTATTTATTTATAAATAAAATATTCTGAATTACATTAATTATTCTTGACCCCACTTGGTCATCAATTACAAACTTAGCATAAAATATAACACAATGTTCCTCAATAACATTAAATTGTTTTTGTAAATTGGGGCATGTGATAGTACCACACTATAGAGGGGCGCTAGTACAACAAGAGAGGTCAACACAAGACCAACCAAACATAGGGCTAACCACAAGTAAACAAGAGGTGTCACAACAAAGTGGGAAGACAACCCTTTTACCCACAATAGCAAAGGTGTAACAACAAGGTGAGGAGACTAAATCATGTTAATTAACCCCCTGGTCCCTATCTAATTCCTCCATTCTCCTGAATATTGGTCCTCATCCCCAAGTTGATATACAGTCCCATACTGAATGTTGATCAACCACCTGCAGGAACTGCTTGTTCCTTGATGAAGGATATGCCTAGTCCCAGACCAGGTTGTCTCTGTCTCATCCTGTAGGATCTACTTGGTCCTTATGACCAAGCATTGTCTAGTCCTTGAACAGAATTCCCTAGAGATAGATAAGGGCTCTATCCATGTTCTAGGAACTTTGTCATGGCATGAAATTGATTGTTCCTAGACCAAGAACCCCAGTAAACTGTTGGGGTCCCTAGGGTACCTACTAGGGACTTACACTTCCTAGTTAACTGACCAGGAACCCTAGCTAACTGACTAGGGTTCCATTCAGATAATGGCTCTTGTAGTTGTGCTCTCTTTGACACTTTATACTATGGATTGTGATGTGTTCTCATCACATTCCATTCTATCTATATTCTCCTTCCATTTTGGAAATAAATGATTCATCAAGAATTCAACTTTCATTTTCTTAAATAAATTGGGATGCTCCTTAAATTTTTCTACCTTATCCTCATCATTAACATATCTCTTAGTGAGTTTTATATCTAAGTTCTCATACTCCCCATATAACGTTACACCTAAAGGGTATTTGTACATAATATATTTGTTGTTGATAAGATCATATTTGAAGCTTAATGTCCATAGAATCAAGAAGGCCATAAATCTAATTCAAATTCATGCTAATATTGGAAATAAAGGTCACTTGCTTCTTTTGGTTTTATCATATATGTCTATAAACTTTCTCATTATATTCCCAAATGGCCCTTAAACATATTTCTCCACATTTCCAAGGCTATATATGGGAGTTTGACCCATATGCACATTACAGTTTTAGAGAGAGAGAGAGAGAGAGAGAGAGAGAGAGAGAGAGAGAGAGAGAGAATACTTACATCAGAATTTTAAAAGAAAATAAAAAAGGAAGGGCATATACAGATAAACTCTTACCCTCTTCTTGAGATCAACTAAAAAAACTATAAAATTTGAATAAGAGTTCAGATATAACAATTTTGCATCCTTAATCAACATATCTCCTTTGGATATGAGTTGCATATGTACCTCGTCATGCCATACCTAAGAAAAAGCATCTTATGAACTCTCATGATTAAACACATACTTGTAGTACAACTTCCATTTAGTATATAAAGCATAACATCTCGGACAATGCTAAATACCATACAGGGAATTCCGAATAATTGATCTAGAGTCACCCAAAAAATCACATGCCAATGCAAATATCCTTGTAGAATGTATGACAGTTGATATTGAGCGTGAGCCAAACAAGAATTAGCAAAGGAAAATTCCTATAAAATATTCTCCATTGATTCATCCCTTGAGCAACATGGGAAAATACATTAGAAATACCACTTTTGGTCAAATGGGCCTTGGAAGGAAGACCTTGATATGTCACCAACCAAGAAAAGGCCTAGATCTTATAGGAAACTATAATCAACCATACACCATGGAGTTAACAAATCCACTGTCTCTCAACATCCATAGAAACCCATTGGGCATTAATAATATGAATTAAATCATGTTGTTGATGCAAGATGGAGTAGAGTTTACAAGAATCATACTAGGACAAAGGATGCTTGAAAATACACTCACAATCTCTCCAAAAGGGGCCTACCATATCAATATTCAACTTGAAACATCCTCCTAAGGAATGATCCCAATGATTTCCATAAAAGAGGGTTGGACAAAAAAGAACAAAGCAAACCCGAAAGCCATGGTTCACCAATTTTTCCAAGAACGAGAGTTGAATTCCCAATGATCCCTCCAAAGGGAAATGTGTTTTTTGCTAAGCCTCCTTTCCTGTAAACAAGGAAAGTAAGAGATACAAGTACCTTCCTACTTCCAACTCCAAATTGGACTCTTGGACAGATACCACTCTAATCTATCTCCTAACATATTCCAAGAAACCATCCCTGCCACAATCTTCCAATAAGCCCAAATACTCCATAAGATGAATTACCCTGAAATTTGAAAATTATGAGGAGCAGAAATGATATCACATAGACCAAACTAGCCCTTTATTTTTCCAACATGGGAGGATGAAATAAATATGTACTACATCAAAAAATTACAATGGGATGAGCCCTTCAAACATCTAACCACCCATTTAGCAACCAAAATGATTCCTTGAGTCACTACATTGATCAAACCAAGGCCTCCCTCATCCTTAGGAATAATACATACATCCTAAGGGACCATGGGAAGTCCACAAGCTCCACCATACTTATCCCAACATAAATAGGATTATATAATCTTCTCCAACCAATGGAACTGAGTCTTGATAGGGATCCAACAAGATACATAATAACCTAGGAGGCATGTAGAATCCTTCTCAGCACAATCAACTTGCCAAGAAAAGGTAAATCCTTGCACTACCAAACAAGTAACTTACATTGCAATCTATTCAGACATAAATCTCACATTGCAACCAGAAAAAGGTCAAAGCCAAAAGGAATACCAAGGTATCTCACAATAACCCTTGACCAAACCAACCTTTAAGTAGATAGAATCTACTTAGGAACATATTCAATACCAATGATATACTAATATGTCTTGTTGTCACTAATAATAGCCCCTAAACCCTCACAAAACATCAAAATACAATCCTAGTAATTGGAACCAACTCTTGTTCAACATAAATTGAAAAAAGAGAGTCATCTGCAAAGTTATTATTAACCATCTCCTCCCTCTTATGTAGATGAATACCTCGAAGTTAACCCTAAGAGAGGGATACTTCCAACATATACCCAAGAGAATCCACTGGTAACACATAAAGATAAGGAGCCAATGAAAATCCTTGTTTGATTTACCTATGAATATGTATTCGGGGAGACAAAACATTATTCACTGAAACAAAAGTAGAGGCACAAGAAAAAATATTGCTAATCATATTAACACATCTCTATCCAATACAAGGAAACTCAACATGTACGTAATGAATGTCCAGTCAATACAATCATAGGATTTGTCAAAGTCAATTTAAAAAAATAGGTCATGTTGATTGGTCTCCTTGGCCCATTCCATGTCCTTCCAAGCTGATATAACGATATCCAAAATAAATTGACTGTACACAAAGCATGTTTGATCCGATTGGGAAATTCTCTGAGACACCTCCTGCACTCTTAAGGATAAATCCTTTTCCATAATTTTGTAGGAAATGATCAATAAGGTAATCGAGCGCTACCCACCAATAGTATCTCTAGTATGTTTTTTTGGAATAATATTGATAGGGCCCTGGTTAAGATATTTTGAAAGGATCCCAATAGAAAAAACCTCCTAGACAAGGTTACAAAAATCATCCCCTACCATATCCCACATAACCTTACAAAATTCACAAGGTAAACCATTGATACCCAAGGAATTCCCATTTCTCATGGATGAGAGGGTAGCAAAGTGTTCCTCTTTTGTGAAAGCTCCATCCAACTTGTCCCAGTCACTAAGAAAGACCTTATGAAAAACCACTCTACAGTAGGCACCCATGGTATCCAAAACCAACTATGACAAAGGGTAAGTAGAGAAAATATTTTGAAAATGGGCATTAAACATACCTCATATCTTAGTCGATTTCTCCTCAAGAGTACCATATATGCAGCATAGGCCCACAAACCTATTCACTACCACTTTCTTCTTCTTGAAGTCAAATAAGAACTTGGACCCCTCATCACCCTCCTGAATCCAAATCAATCTGACATGAACATGGGCCCCTCTAGTAATATACTCCTCCTCTGTATGCACCACCATCTCACATCAATATGCATATTGTCGAAGGGAAATGTTATGTAGGTCCTCTCCCAAAAAAATACATACATCCTATAGCTTATTCCAGGCCACCCGAAGTACCCTCCTACATTTTTGTGTGATGATATGCCTCTGCCCCTCCATGAACTTCACAAACAACAAATAGTTGCTTCCCACCACAAAATCCAACCATTTTCCCCTAGATGTTTAAGAACAAGATTCCAAATACTATGAACCAAAGCATAAAAATATGGAGACTCAAAATGGAATACATTAAGCTTGAACAAAGATGAGGGTTTGGAGTACGCCACATGCCCTACCTTAATAGAGGTCATAACGGGTAGGTGATATGAACCTGTAGTTGTAATCAAAACATCAATTGGGAACAAATTACTAGAAAAGGAAATATAATCTCTCTGACCATAAATCTAATCCAATCTAACCTAAACTATGGCAGAGCCCTGTCTAAAATTGGACCAAGTAAATCATTTACCGTAGTCTAGATCTTTCTTCCCCCGATTTAGGTAAAAATGATGAAGAGAGGATTTACACTTAGTCCAAGCATACTTCTATGGACGGTTGAATATGGAACTAGCCCCTCCTCCCATGTCACCATCCCATTAAACCATATTAAAGTCAGCACCAACAATCCATTCATCATCTAAAAGAGAGGCCTCCATCGACGCCACAGGATAGCATGTTCAAAACTAATGTTTGGTGCATAAATAGAACAAAACTCAAGTAATTTATTCTAAATCATAAGGGTGATCCATACACATCGATTACTCGGGTCACTTCTTATTGATGTAACAAAAATCTGCAAGGAATAAGATATCGTTGACAACACCCTCATTGCTCCCTGAACATGATATGTGGCCTAGAAGGATCCATTCCAAATATAAATCACACATATATGAAGCTCAAGTTTAGATGATTTGATCTCCTACAAAAAGAGTCGCTAGCTTTATTTTCTGAAGAAATCCTCAAACAACTTACTTCCTTCTTGGGATCATCATTCTTTTAACATTCCAAGAAAAAAGGGAGAGCTTCATTCAAGGAACAAGGGATTATCCAAGGATATGAACTTATTCTCATTCCAAGTAAAATCCCCCCCTCACAAGAGATTAGGTCACAACCTCCTTGAAGGATTTCACTTTTAGATTTGGGATCATAGTGCTACCATATCTCTCCAAATAAATCAAAGATGAATTCCCTTTGTGCTTGTTATTTTTATACTATCATCCTGCATCCACCTCCATATTTTGAATAGGAACACTACCACTTGTTAAAGTTTCCTGCATGATCTGGAACTAAGGGATGACTAGCGAGCCACCCAAGCTACAAGGAGTTATTTGTCTGAGTCAAACCTATAGTGTTATTATGTATATCTACAACCACATATCCAACTACCATGTTACGAAGTATGGGTGTCGAAGGAGGAACAATGTAATACACCAGTTGTTAAACCCCGGACTTATGATCCTTCATGTGACTTATGTTCTCTTGCATTATGGACTTGTGATATTTTATATGATTGTGGATTTTTTCTCCTTCTCATGATTAATTTAATTAAGGACTTATTATTAATGTTTGATAACATGACTTTGTACTTTGGTGCTATTATTAATGTTAATGTTATTACTAGAATCTTTGCTATCTTTGAATGTTGTTAATGATTGATTAAATAAACAACTAGATCAGCAAAGGAAACTAAATGAGCATGGGGGACCATGGATTCAACAAAGTCATGGAGAATAGGGACATCCCTAGCACCTTATCACTTATTGTTTACTTAGCTTTGTCCATCCCAATTCAATTTTGCACCTTAGTGAGATTAATAATGTCTGTTACCCAAACCTTGTACAATGAACCCTATTCTCAATAATTATGAACTATGGAGATAGTTTTGCATATTATGCACACCTTAGTGGGCCCCTATTGCCTAGGGAACCCTCCTTGGGAAAATATTCCCTCACATTTTTGTGTTTATGGTCATTTATGAGCCCTTTTCCTAGTTTTTAGGGTTGTAAGCTATTTTCTAGCTTCCACTCTTACACCATGCATTGATGATCCTATTTTTGTGCTTCCATGATATTTATGACCCTATTGGATTCCCTCTCTCACCTATTTCGACCTCCTTGATGTTTTGTAACCCCCTTTATGCATTAGTGTGCCTCCATGTGCTTTTCATGGCTCCACTCCTTAGTTTTTGGGTAACTCCTCCTCATGGTGCTAATTCGAGAAAGAGATTCTTTCCAGTAAGCCACCACTCCACTAATTCAATTTAATTATCCATGATGCAGATTAAACCTTACCTCTCTCTAATTTGGGTTGATCCCTTTGGGTTAGAGTGGTCCTCCTTATCCTATAAATCCATATTCCATCTCCTTGTTGAAGTTAATCTTGAGCTTTATACCATGTGATTTATGCTATCTAACCGTGTTAAGAATGTTGATATTATTGAGAGTGTGTTGAGACTTAGAGTGAGTCCATTTTTTCCCTTTGCTTCCATTATATAACTCTACTAGTCCAAGTTTTGACACAGAAAGACAAGAAATGGGAATGGCGAGCTAGGTCACATCCCATAGGCAGTGGAGATGGACATGAAAGTAGTAGTGGGAAGCATTGTGTCTCTCGAAAGAGGTAGTTTTGAGAGTAGTGAGACTAAGCGAGACTCTACCCATGGATCCATAGTCTCAGCTCGGGGGTGACCTATTCAAGCGAGGAAGGCTTGATGGTGTCTATGGCAGGGAGGAAATTTGTCCTGCTGCAGCCAGTTGCTTATATTTTGAGATAAGTATTTCTCTTATGTTATGTTTTCATTGCATTATTTTATTTGGTATATGTGTAATGATGGCTTATTTGTTGTTTGATTTTTCATGTATTGAATGTCAGGATCTACATGGAGGAAGGACAAATCTCATGTAGTATGGAATTCAGTTTCTATTCTTGTTACCTTCTTTTTATTCTTCTTCTTCTGGCTCTATTTTATTGACAGGGGCACAACCATATGATCTGGTTCGACCATATATGCTCATTTATGTGTTGTGAGACCTATTCCATTACGTCTGGGGCAACGTTTCCAGTGAATAACACCTTTCATTTCATGGAAAAATCTTTCCATATGACCAAGGTATGTTTGTTTTGGTCTGATAGCTTTCCGGTGCCAAGATGAGCGCACCTGTCGTTTTATTGTAAATCATTTGGTTGCATAATTGTTGTTAGTTGCAGATCTAAGAATGAGAGATGTATTCTATATGTAAAAGTAATTGATGGTTGGAGGGTGGCAGCCATGTGATCTGATTCTTATTAGTGAGAGATGACTGTAGGGCACAGTCATCGTGAGCCGATTTTGAGGGTTGTAGTTGCAGCCGGTGTTCTTGTTTGCTATGGTTTTGGTCTAGTTGTATATTGCAGCCTATGTATGCTCCATGATATGTGGTTTTCCTTACTTTTTATTCTCACTATCAACACACACATAATAACACCAAAAAAGTAGATTAATTTGCAAATAATCAATGACATCAATACTTGGTTATTTATAAACTATGCTATCAAACAAACCCAAAATACATAAATTAGTTATTCACAATGAATCCGATGCTTATCATGTATTATTGATGTTCTTGTTTCAATTACAACCTTTATCTTTCACTTTGGAAATTATTAATTGAGTGTCACAATTAATTATTTAATTAAGTGGTGTAATTAAATAATTAAGTGTAACAGACTTTAGTTATAATTCAATCTCTAGAATTTAATTTATTTGGGTGAATGGTTAGTAAGATCAATCGTAATTTATCTATATCCATTGTTCTTAAAATTTAGTTAGTCTTAATTTTAGCACCTTTGGCCTTATCTCAAGGTGCGGGGACATCACAAACAATCTCTCAAGTAGAAACCTAAAGGGTGCCTTCCTTAGTGGCATAGTTAGACTAATTGAAGAGAACCACCCTTACCAAGATGAGCCACTTTTGCTAAAACACATACATCCCTTGTAGATTGGGGAACCCCTAAAGATGGTTTTTCGGTGAGGATAATCATAGATGAGATGATCTTATGCTTGGAAATAAAAACATGCATTCAACAAATTCAAATACTATGCCTCCTATTCCAAGACACCATCAATAGTCATTACTAAAATAAAGGGAGGCATTTTTTAAAAATCAACTTCTACACAAACTCTTGGATTAGGTAAAAATGAGTTATGTTTGTTGTTAGGGATTGGAACCTTTCCAAACCATTAAGCAAGAAGATACACAAAGGGCATCGAATCAGTAGGGAGTGCAAGAAACTCAATACATAAAGGATAGTTGGCCTACCCTCTATCATCCAAATTGAAGTTAGCTCTCTAGGATTACAGAAAAGTTAGGGATCGCGTAATATTTCATGTACCATATTGAATAACATGTCGAGTTGTCACTTCAGTGTTAAATAGAATACAAACATATTTGTAACCCAAACCCTAATATGAATTCAATGAGACTCCTTTTTCCTCTCAGTTCAACAAACACCACATGTTGAAGATTGCCTCATCCATCATGCAACGAAGGAAATATGATATCACACCTTGGTGTTCCAGGTTTTGTCGTCTTTATGCATACTCCTTGTTACTATCACCCCCAAAAATTGAAACCCTCGTCACCATCTTCTACATTGTTTTAAGGGGAAGGGGTTTCAAATTTTTCAACCACTAAGGTGGAAGAATCAAGATGGTTCAAAGCGAGGGCCTCACTGTTTTCAATTAGTATTTTCCCATTTATTATAATTGTCTTTAGATTCACTTCAATAATCATAATAGTTGATTGTAACTCAAGTGAATTTGATTCTAAGGTAGTATCTTCGCTTATCAAATTATGGATTTCAAACATTTGCAAATTGGAATCACTTGTTAATTTTACCACTAGATTGAATTTAAGAGGAATTGAATCAAATCAATTAAGTTGGAGAAGATACAACCATTCTTCATTATGGATGGCAGAAATATCAATATCGAATTTCTAATCAAGGGAGACAACAACATCATGAGAACCCTTTAAATCATGGCCATCTAGAGGCACAAAATCAAAGGGTAATCTCTCTCTTGAGGTAGTCTTCCTTGTGTATACCCATCTGTCAATTTGGCTGGGGAATTGACCATGGGAAGAGGGTCAACCCCTTGATCTCTGTCTAGAGGATCCTAGCATGAGTCTTGTGGCCCAATCCTCTTCAAAACACCCTCGCATAACCTCTCTCTTAGTGGAAAACTCCTGCAGCCCAACCCCTCTCATTGGTTAATCCTTCTCCAAGATCATATGTAGACTACTTAGTTTGATTCTTTAAAATTATTGAAATAATGGTTTCATTTATTCAAGGATAATATAAAATTATCCCAGTATCATTGTGTCCATATAAAGCGTTATTTTATTTATCACTACATCATCTCTAAGAACTAACCACATCCTTTTTTTAGAAATTTTACACAACTTATATTTCTCCTTTTCATTCCTATACCTACCTCAACTCACCTTTACTTCTAAACATCCTTAAATCCTAAACCTCTACATGTTATTTATTCGATATAAAAGTTTTAAAAATAAAGATAAAAAAATAGGTTTTTAGGGAGAAACTTACTATGTGGGCCAGGCTATGCTACTTCTCTAGGCACCATTAACAACCATGAAGTGATTAAAATTGTATGGAGTATAAGCTTCAACTCCCTTATTCCTTTAATCTTTTTTTGTACATAGGAGTAGGTATAGGATCCTTACATGATTTAGAGTTAATTTCTAGACCTAGTCTCCTACCATTTACAATGTTATCTTGTGGAGGCCATACCTAGTCATAATTATGAGCATACTAACTTAACAAGGGCATAAGGCTTATCTCCTAATGGTTCCTTATTGGTGTAGATTAAGATTATGAGGAATTTCATGAATCCAACAAGATTTCACATTGTAAAAAAGATCTCTTGTTTGAAAATGATTACACAATCGCCTTCTTTGATCGGGATGGTTTGATTCAAATGTGTGCTTAAACATATGACCCAAAACTTAAGATTAGTATTTTTAGATCATATTCTGACCCTAAACAACATATCTCCCATGGGGTTCCTTTGGCCTTACGGATGTCATGTACTCCCTCCCATTGTAATATTTGCACTATTTCTCTCCTTGAAGACCATTTTACATTACCTCCTCTTGTCAAGAAAAAATGAAGCCTTTACACAATTCATCTAATGGATACAACATTTTTTCATAGAAAAATGTTAATATAATTATTCTATTTTGTGGTTAAAAATCACATCTAGTACTATAATGTTTGTGGCTTACATAAGTGAACATGAATATCAAGAACATGTTGGAAACTAAAAGAAAAGGAGGAAAAAATCGTTCCTCAAGTTTGGATATGTTTTCTTGCAACTTTTAATTCATACATCTATGAAATTTATCCCCTAGATAAGACCCAAATAAAAACAACATGTCCTATTGTTAACACCAAGCTTAAAAGAGGGAAATTTACCTCATAGTATATATCTCATTCTCTTCAAAAAACTATAATATAATCTAATCTTCTACTTGGTTGCATACTTCCTTAACTAACCCATCTACTATAGATTTTAGCTCCCCGTATATGCATTTTAAATTGAGAACATTGAACTGTGAATTATGAATAAGGTGTGAGAATATAATGTGTTTTCATAAATATTGTTCATGCATCTAGTTGTACGCCAATTTTGAATCAAAATATACTAGTGATGTAACAATGTTGTTGAAGGCTATATATTTGGTTGTGATTATCCCTAGTATCTTAGCATAGTTATGGGGGTGGAAACTTGACCCTACCTTAAACTTAGTCAACCTATTCCTATAGAATATGATACCACCCATCCCATTTAGCCAAGTTTTCCATGAGATCCTCCATCACAAAGACAATATGGATGGATTCACCTCCAAACGAATAACCATGTTCTAAGGTCTTTGTTAATTTAGTGGATTCATCTACAATAGAGAGTGTTTAAATTTGTATATTGCATTGCTGGAGATATCATTTATCTAGGAAGATCACCTCATTTGTCACAGTCCATATTCTCCATTATATGATGTGTAAGGGGATAGAGGTCATTGAATTAGAGGTTCCCTATGTCTGCACATCATGAACATTTAATTAATTCAAATTAATTAAATGTTTAAAAATAACCAATGGTCATTTGGTCAAATGAGAAATATGTCAAAATTACAACACTTGTATGTAGTGAGTCCTACATTCATCAAGATGCAAGAAGAATAAAATGTAAATGTTATCGTTGTCTAAACAAATCCTAACATCACAATCAAATTTTTCCATCAACGTAAAAAAACATTGTTAGATTTCACACCCAAATATAACAACACCTTTAGATTAATTGAAGCGAGACTTGGTATTTTGATTAACCTCATAGTGCATCTTGTTGGATTCATTTATGGAGGGATATATCCAACAAAAACCAATGGTTGCAACATATCCACAATGAATGGCTTTATGCATATAGTGGAGGAAGATATTCACCCTCACTGTCAAGGTACAAAGTGACCATCATTGCATGCTAGGAAAATATTCCCATTAAAAAGAAGAGGAATGATGAAAAAAAGGATCAATAAGAGGATTTTACCCTAGTATCACCTCCATTATTAAAGGCTACAACTTAAAATTCATTCATTAGATCATATTCATGAGAAGATGCTAAGAAGAAAATGAGTAATATCTTGCAAACATTAATCAACTAAACAATATATCAAAGATAGTTTGTTAGCACTCTATATGATGTTTGTTACTTGCTAATGGAACTAGAATTATTGGGGATACAACCTTGAACTATAACAACAACGATGACAAATCTCTAGAAATAAATTGGTGTTGCTACAAATATCATGAACATTGACACAAAAGAATACCAAGTATTAATAAACTAAACAATCTATCAAAGATAGTTTGTTAGCACTTTATATGGTGTTGGTTACTTGCTAATGGAACTAGAATCATTGGGGATACAACCTTGAACTATAACAACGGTGACAAATCTCTAGAAAGAAATTGTTGTTGCTACAAATATCATGAACGTTGACACAAAATAATACCAAGTATTAATCAACTAAACAATCTATTAAAGATAGTTTGTTAGCACTCTATATGGTGTTGATTACTTGCTAATGGAACTAGAATTATTGGGGATACAGCCTTGAACTATAACAACACTAGTGAGAAATATCTAGAAATAAGTTGTTGTTGCTATAAATATCACGAACATTGACACAAAAGAATGTCAAGTATTAGCAACATATAATCACTAAAAATTTGTGATGAAGATTTGGAAAGGAGTAAGCATTGAATAGGGAAAAAATACCCTCTCACCCCAACCCCCACCGCACCCCCACAAACCCTCTCTCATAGTTAAACCTACCAATAACAAAGGTTCATAAATTGACCCCTATTATAGTATGGTCACCATATACGAGAGCAAGAATGCCAATCAATTGAAAAATGATTTTTAAAAGTTGAAGTTACATAAAATTGTCCTATAACAAGGAAATTTAAAATTGATTAAGAGTTAGTGAAATTGAAATTAGAGATTCTAGAATGATCATATTAGCAGACAAAAGAATAGATAAAAAAAAATAGTGAAAAATAAAAATAAAATTAAAAAAATTGGAAAAAAAATTAAAAGATAATATTTATCACCATAACATCAAGAATACTCTTTAACCCCATAATATCAAAAATAATAAATTAATAATGAAATGAAAAAAATAGTGTTACAACATTTCTCCTCTAGACAGCACTAATAATAATAACACACTAATACAAGAACAATAAGCATAAAAATGATTGTAACACACATGGAGAGAGATTATCACAACGAGGATAACCTAATGTGTCAACATATTCTCGGGGATATCTTTATAAAAGTCATGCCTTTTCACAATTTAAGAAACCTTGCATCATATAAGTATTTTTATTTCTAATTATTTTATTTAAATATTATATTATTATTTATTATATAATTTATATCTATTACATTCTATCTATCTTTAAAATACTTTATCTATTAATATTTCTATTACATTGTATCCATCTTCAAAATACTTCATCTATTAATATTTCTTTTCCATAAGATCTACCCTATAACAACTAAAGAAACAACAATACCAAGATAAAGAATGATATCAATACTAAGATCATTAACAATCATAAAATCAGAAAGATAAGTAAGAAGTATCAAATACATCATAATTCTCAAATTTGAAGATGAAGAAGGTGTGAAAAATCATAAGAAAAAATATCTTAACAATCACAAAATCAAAAAGGTATTTAAGAAGTATTAAATGAATCATAATTCTTAAATTTGAAGATGATGAAGGTGTGAGAAATCATAAGCAAAAAGTGTAAAAGAAGCCATAAATACATTTTAATCGTCAAATTTGGATATGAAGATGAAAAAGGTGTGAGAGAAGTATTCCATACATTAGAATCTCGACAAAGGGGTGGTGAAGAAGTTGTGAAGGAGTCGATTAAAGCCGTGGATTCTTTACTACACATATCTTTATAAGTTTTATTGTTGATTTTTTTTAATGTTTCAGACTCATTTAGGGGAGACAATGAAAGTAAGCTAAATGGTAAATGATTTGCAGTTTTCTTTTAGTGATTTTTGTTGGAATTATGTGATGTAATTTTTTTTTAATTAAGGTTTTTTCATTATTCAAATTGCAATTTTAATTGCAGAAATAGATTCAACATCCTTGATTATTCTTGAAACATCCCGATAATGTAATTCCATTAACCTAAAACTACAAATTCAACAACTCCACCCAAATTTTAACTTAAAAAATCACAAAAAATAGATGCAAATCATCAACCATTTACCTTACAACAAAACAAAATCCTTTGCCAATAAAAATAATATATACAAAATCCTACTAGTGACGATGTCAATTATCTTTTTGGATCTAGAAATTCAAAACTTCCACAACACTCTAACACATATGTTCCAAAGCTCAAAGTGTCAATTTCCACTCTGTTAGATGATTCTTGAAGAAAAAACATGATCTTTGAAATGCTCGAGGATCGTGTATCTCAAGTTACCAGTAGTCAAATTGTAACCATTCATAGGCCTTGAATCGAAAATGAATATGTTGATGTTGAGGACTGAAGCTTCAAGTCTCCAATAATACTGATCAAATAATTAATGGGATCCACGCCCACCTATGCGATCTTGTTTTCTTCATCCAGTAGTTAAGACAATTCCTCAATATTATTGAAAGATCCTCTCATTGATTCTCTTTTTCTCTTTGATGAGGTCATCCAATGTTAGAAAATGTCTTTTGCTCTTTGATGAGGTCATCCAATGTTAGAAAATGAGATCCACTAGTGCTTTAAACCTTCTAACCCTTCTAACTATGAATGGATCAAAAAATCAATTAGACTTGGATCTTTCTTTAAATCTGCTCAAAACTTCAATTTTTTTTTTTTTTAACTGTTGCATGTGAATAATGTTGACTGTTGCAAGTTTAGCTCAACTAATCTTGTCTCCTTTGTGAAAAAAAAATTGTTAAGCCTCTCTTAACATCCATGTGAGGTGACTTACTAAGCATTGGACCATAAAAGATGAATAATATTACCTTAATCCCTCTATCGTTATAGATTAAAGCTAATGCATATAGATTCAGGGGCTTTTGTTCGCTTGTTGGAACATTCTCAATAAGTCAACAATAATCCCTTGAAGCAACAATTACAGATAGTTATGCACCCGCTTGATTTCATGAAAATCATGAAATGTCGTGATTAAAAGGAATCTAGAGTGGTTGAACATTGAGGATATGAAGAAGTGATTTCCATTCTCAATTCAAAATGACTTTCTTTGTGTGGCCATTGTCCTCATCTTTTGGTGGAGTTCCATTTAAATCCTCAACAAGTTTGAGTCTTTGCTTTCCCATTTTTGAGGCTTTAATGATGGTGAGGGCTTTAAATTTTCTTCTTTCATCATGTTTTCCTCATTAGCATCTCTTTTATAATCATTGTCTTCTTCAATGATCTCATTGTCCTTGATCCATAAACGAGGGATATATAGCTCAATTGCTTCAACAACAAGACATGGTGTGGAAATAAATAGTTAGCTTCTATTCCCAGTCTTGTACAAAGCTCCATGTCCATCTAGATGTGAGAAAATATAAGGAGAACATATGCCTAGGGGTGTGAGAAAATATGCCCAAACAATAAAAATGCCTAGGTAAGGATATGGTCTCATTAATTCACCTTTGACTATATTTAGTGAAGGTGAATCTCTTGTTTGCAAATAAAAAGTACTTAAACAATTACAAATTTAAACCAAAAAATCAATTTGGCAACTCCCAAAAGAAATGCAATGGCTTTGGAATGACAACCATTGATTTTCAATCTTGGAAATGAATAGACAAGGAAGTTGGGAGAAGATCTATTGGAATTCTTCATTTAAGAAGGAGAATGAAATATGGAGTAAATCTACAAGCTCCAATATATATTTAATTCCCACACCATTAATATTCACTAGAAATTCATTAAAAATATAGAGTAGCTAATAGAGAAATTTGCACATCATTTACACAACACATAGAACCATTCAAACCATTCAATGGAAATCATGTTTACCTTAGAAACCCAAATGAGAAAACCAACGCAATGGTAGCTTAGCCTTATGATGGCAATCTATGGTTATAATGAAATTCTATAATCCCTAGCATTCTCTCCTCTTTTTCCAAAAGAGCCTTTGAAAATCAAATTCCAAGGACTTATAAGAGATTTTGGGGTTATGGAAAGGCCAAGGGGATGACCTTTCATTTCCCATTCCTCTCCTATTTTTAATTTTTATATTTAATTCATTAATTTTATTCTCTTTTGTCTCATTTCAGTTTACAATACAATACATTGCCTTTAATGCTTTATCTAAGCTTTGTTAATTTTTTAATTGCAATTATAGGTATTGAGTCTTACAATCACTCATTTGTTTGGATCCATTTTGGATTATCCCTTTCCTTCCTTCATTTTCCTTACCGAAATCGCTATATTTTTTCTCATCTTCACATTCCCCATCAGAATGGGATTGGGATCGAGAATACAAATCTTTGGATTCACATTCCAACTGGGTTTCAAATTCAAAATCTTCACCCTCATCTCCACTTTTTTCATTTAGAGAGGCAATCATCTACCTTAAGTTGGTTTCAAGGGAATCATCTAAACATTATGTAATAGTTTTTTTTTTTTTTAATAGGGGTGTGCATCCTCTGCAATCAAATAGGGTGATTTATCCTATATGGAAAATTCATAATCATGCCCATGTTGCATCTCCTCATATAGCCTTCGGATCCATGTAATAATTTCCTAGGCAATAAATAGCCTCTGGTAGAAATGGGAGAGAATATATTTATTTCAAAAATTCTCATACTTTGTAATATAGAAATGACATATAGTTTAGAAAGTTAAACTAGAATATTGACATGGCATTTTAAAAAGTCACTATTTGTGTGGAATTCAAAGCTTACAACGCCACAAAATTCGATCTCCACAAATTTCAACCTCTACAAAATTTCAACTCCACTAATTATGACCTCCATTAATTATAGAAATTATTTTGCAATAAAATTATCACAATCAAAGCAACCTCCATGATTTTCAACAATCATTTGCATTGAGTTTGTCACAATGAAAGATCCTATAATTAATTCAGATACCAATGTAATAAGCATGAAAAGGCTTATATGCGAGAGACACAAAGTGTGTGAATCCTAGGAAGGGCTGAGTATGGCTCTTGGTCATCTCTTACTCACTGAATCTGTTGATGACGAGTATATTGGGGAAGTCTAACTCCAGCTTTTTTAGAATTTTGCTCCTTCTATTTCAGACATTTATCTCATGGACTTTTTTGAGTTATTTCTAGTTATGCTGAGCAGAAATAACAGGAATTTTGAGGGTCACTAGCCTGCTTTGGATAAGGTTTCTGGGCTCTTGTTATGTTCTTTAGGGACATATTCTAACTAATGATTATATTGCACACATATGAGAGGTCATTTTCATGTATTGATGCCCAGATGCTGATAGTGTGTTTCATCATGGGATTAGTTAATATTCTGAATTTACTATATTGTGATGAAGTATTACTGTTTCTGTTAGACCTATTGGGGTTCCTAACAATTTTATATGAAGATATACCAAGTTACCTTTGATTCAATAGAATATCAAAAAACTGTTTTTTTCGTCTAAAAAAAGAAAAAACAAAACAAAACAAAATGTATGCTAAAAATGGTTAAAAAAAATGTAAGCAATATCAAGCATTATATTATCTATAATTTTTATAGACATTTTTGCAATTTATTCCAAGATTATGAGCTTAGAAGACTCAAAAGATTAAAAAAAAAGGATGAAACAAATCGCAGATACTCTAATACTCATTAACATAAACAAATATGTCAAAATATATATACTATATTTAATAAATGATCGGTAACATGACGACACTAAGGATAAAATGATCGGTAACATGATGACACTAAGGATAAAGTATAAATATTTAAACAACTTCATTGTATAAGAAACTTTATATAATTCTTAATATAGATTTATTACTATTATTTTATTTATATATCAAATTGTTTTATTATACTATTTATTTCAATTAAAAACAAGTGGAATAAGCAACAAAATTGCTTAGTACCTGCCTCCTAAGAAGAGATTGAAAATATATAGCAATAGGATAATTTTTCTATAAAAATATATGATAAAACAAATATAATTACAATTTGAAAGAAATTAAAACAAAAATGAATTAAAAAATGTCCATTTAAATACTATATAGGTTATTGCAATGTAGCATAAAACAAGCATATTCAAGCTTCCTTACATACTTCTAGTAATATTCTTGACTTATGTTATAAAAATATGCAAGTTTCTTTATACACTAGCATAAATAGGAAATGAGAAATAATAGCTTATAAGACTATAAATTAATATCATTGTTGTGAGAATAGTTTATTTATATTTTATTATAAATTTATAATTTAAATTTAAAATAAATTTAATTATTTTAAATTGAAAAAAAATATTTTTTAGTTAAATATTTTGAATAATGGATTTTCCAAGAATAAAGCATTACTATAAATTATTATATATTACTATATATAGTAATGAGTCGTAAAGGAAATAAACAAAGCATTACTATATATAGTAATGAGTCGTAAAGGAAATTCAATCTACAAGAAAAATCCCATGTTCTTTGAACTCAACCTTTCTAGTTCTATTTCCAAAATTTGATAAAGTCAATTATTTTGGAGATTTTCGTTCAATCTCTTTATGAAAAAATGTTTATAAATTATTTTGGTTAAGATTAAAGGTAATTCAACAATGTATTTCCCGTGAATAGATTGGGTTCTTGGAAGGCTGATTCATTCATGAGGCCATTAGTATAGCCCAAGAAGCTTTCCATTCGATAAGACAAAGAAAATATCCTTGTGTTGTGATGAAAATTGACCTAGAAAAGGCCTATGACAAGTGTAATGGCATGTATGTTCGATTATTACTTATCCATATAGGGGTTTAGGTTTCAATGGTGAACTAGATAATGCACTGCATCAAGAAATTCTAATAAATGGTGCACCATCAAATTTCCTCAAATCAGATCGTGGAATTCGCTACGGTTGTCAATGGATGAACATACTACAAAATGTGACACAGAAATGGGGAGAAACAGAGAACGAATCAAGAAAATCATGCACCCAAACCCCACTGAAAGTAAATCTCTAGCAAAGTCGCCAATTCTGTCATGGAGAAAACTTCCTATGGCTTGGGGTGGACCACCACAGAAAATACGACACTAGAAATCAATCCACTTCAAATATGCTAAAGAGATAAACAAGTCTAACACTGAGGGATGGGAAGCATACCTTATTCCGAACGTTCGTAGTAGATCTCTGTTGAGCTTTCAACCACACTAGTACATGCAAACATTTTTCCCACGACAAATCATCGCTATAACAACACTTTTGTGTAGCTATAGCGATGAATAGGAGCCCAGATTTTCATGGAAAAATTATCGTCGCAGTATTTGGGATTGATACATTAAATGTCTATGGAGATTCTATGGTGATTGTAAAATGAGCTGTTGATAAATTCAAACTTTAGGTGACCAATCCACTTAACTGATGTTAGAGAACAAAGGAGACACTATCCTCTTTTGATTTCATTGCCATTAAGCATATTTACTATGAAATAAATCAAGATGTTGATCTTCTATCAAAAGATGCATAGAAAGAAAAGAAGAGTTTACTTTTATACTTTTATTGGAGGAGTACGTAGAAAATTCTCATGAAGACAAAGGATCTTCAAACTTCTTCACTATATAACTAATCTTTTAATTTTGCTCTATTGGATCTCTATCCTAAGATCGATTTAGAGTAGATGTAAGACATGAAGAGCCTTTTTTTTGTTATTTTGAAGTATATCATATGATAATTGTTCAATTAAAGTGCTATAATAGTATTTCTTCAGTTAAATTTTATGACAATTTTGATGTGAACAATCAAGTGTTTTTTCACTCAAGTTTTAAAGTTTTATGACAGTTTTATGTGAACAATCAATAGTCTTGAGTGATTAAATTAGTTATATATTTTTTATTCATATTATGAATAACAAAATTATGGTTTTTTTTTCAATTTGCTAAAAAAACAAAAAACAAATGCTAAAACAACATACATACTTGAAATATAACCACCAATTAACATACTACTGGATAGTCATGAATATATATATATAATCCTATTAGAGATTTATTAATTATTTCATTGTATATAAAGCTTGTCATATAAGATTATGGTTGCTATGAGCAATAATTCATCAAATATATAATAGTTAGATAAGATGGTTAGTTCATGTGGGAACATGGAATAAAATTAAGTCATAATATACACTTTGAAGAGGATGATAAGCCTTGGTTTTTATTAAATTTGGATTACCTTGCATCCTATCTTGGAAAAGTGACAGAAAAACTCCAAAATGGAGAGAATTTCGCTCCATTTTTATTTCAGATGCATATTTGCACATGGCTGTCTGTTGTCCTTTCTAGGTTACGTGCAGAAATCCATAATTTTCTTTTGAATCCATGTCTTTTGAAGAACCAATGAAATTTTTGATGGACTGGTTGGGTAAGAGAAAAGCAAAGAACAGTCAAAAGTATAAAAACGAGCACATTGTGACTTTTATGCATCTGACCAGAGAGCTGTGAATCACGTGGTGGAATAAAGTAGAAGTTCAGATGTAAAGGGACTCATCTACCACCATTCACACTCTCATCACGCTGATGAGACGCATTGCAATTTGAACGTACTTGAATCCAAACCGAAACTTATTTGGTTTCTCTCATCTTTTTTTTATGATTTCTTGGTGAAAAACTTCAAATTTTTCCTAATTGTTTCTCGTCAAATTTACGGTTCTGTTTGTTGGATCAAATTTTACTTGACCAATCTTTAAAATACCTAAATCCTGACCGAAAATTGTACATCCCATTTACTATCAACGTGGTCAGATTACGCCCTCATCTGCGACCAGATTCGCTATTGCAACCCAGCAGTGCGTTCTTGACCCAAACACAATCAAAATCTGATCACGCTTAGTCAACCAAGTCCCATTAATTAGTTACAAGCAACAGACTGAATTCGGATCATTTACTCGAGTTCAGGAAACTAATGTTCTGTCTCTCTCTCTATATATATAATATCTATTGATCAAGTAATTACGCAGGTTACAGGTCAGTTGTTTTCTCAACGGGTGTTATTATACTTATTGGATTCCTCAGGATGTAGCGAGGTAAGGAGCTTGTTACCATGGACTTCTTAGGAATCGACAAGACCAAGAACAAAGCTTCGAAAATTAAGTATTGCACTCCAGGCATCCATGAAAAATGTACGGAATAATTTTATCTATAAATTGATTATATATATATACCTCCAACACTGTTGGAAAATGTAATTAATTCGCAGATCTATATTTGATCTCCAGCCGACTCTGTCAGAGTCTGTAGAAGCCACGATCTTGTCTGTCAGTCTGACAAGAAGGAAAAGTCAACAAGTAGGCAGCGTAACTGAGTCGAATTTATTTCAGAAGCTAAGTTGTTAGATAGATAGTTATTGCAGTGTTTAATGCAATGTAAGTCGGCTAGTAAGTCGGTTTATGCTGAAGCAATTTTCAGATTGCCTATAAATAGAAGAAGCATTTTGTAATTTAGTTTACGAACAAAACAGACACACACACAGAGAACAGGAACACAGACACAAAGGAACTCCGGGTGAGAAAGAGAAGTTGAAGCTCAAGCTTCTGTGCATTTGATTTAGCCGAAGAGCTGAAGCTCTGTAAACGGGCAAGTTTGTAACAGACAAGTTTGTATTACTTTGTATTTCCGCATAGTTGAATATATGAAATAGTTTGTGGTTGAATTCATGATTATTTGGCAGCTCATATTTCCAGATTTACTTCTGTAAATGTCTTTTACTGTTACTGATAAGTAAAAGAACAAGAACCCATAAAAATCTCACGGCGTGAAAGTTCCAGGTTTTACCGCACTTTGTTCCGCTCAAATATTCCTACATATTTGCGCATATGTTTTTCATAAGTTATTTGGATTTGTAAAAGTGGGTAGTTTACTTCATCTTACACACAGGTGAAAAGTATTTGTAAAATTCTTAAGTCTTTAGACTAAGAATCATATTCTATCAATCTAGTCGCATCAAGCACCAAACTTGATCGCAGAGAAGTTTTATCGCATCAGGCATCCCCTTGATCGCATATAACTTGATCGCATCAACTTGATCGCAGATCGCACCAAATTTGATCGCACCAAATTTGATAGCATCAACTTGGTCGCACCAACTAGCTTGGTCGCAGTAAAAAAGGTGGTCGCAGTAAAACAGGCGAAGTTAAAAAGTGAAAATTATTTTCTTTTAAATATTGACTGAGCGCTAAACCCAAGTTTAGTGGGCTCGGTTTTGGCCATCTGGTATCAGAGCAAGGTTATATCAGAGAAAGGCTTTTAACAGCCCAAGATTTTAGGAAAGAAATCTTGTCTTAAAAAGTGGAAATTAATTTTCTACGGAAAGTTAATTAAAAATTAAAAATGGCTTCCACTTCCGGTTCACTACAACCTCCAAGTTTTACGGGAAAGAATTATGAATATTGGTCTTTAAAAATGAAGGCTTTATTCAGAGGACAAGATGTCTGGGAAATAGTCCAGCATGGTTATGCAGAACCAGCAGACATGACAGCATATAACAATCTCACACAGGCTCAGAAAGATGCCTTGAGAGAGCAGAGAAAGAGAGATGGAAAAGCTCTGTTTTTCATACATCAAGCTATGCATGAGAGCATACTCCCAAGAATAGCAGCATCGACTAATGCCAAGGAAGCATGGGATTCATTGGAGACTGCCTATCAAGGTTTGACCAAGGTAAAGACATCTAAGCTGCAGATTCTGAGAAAAGATTTTGAATCTTTGTGCATGAAAGATTCTGA
>LPNX010661884.1:0-15352 GCA_001517045.1 Pseudotsuga menziesii | reverse complement strand
AGGTGGTCGCAGTAAAACAGGCGAAGTTAAAAAGTGAAAATTATTTTCTTTTAAATATTGACTGAGCGCTAAACCCAAGTTTAGTGGGCTCGGTTTTGGCCATCAAACACGCTGAATATGGCTTCAACCGTTCAGTGATTTTATCAGTTTAATGGCAAAAATTAGGTTGTAGATTTTGTATTAATGTTGTAGGTTTTCTTTTGTAATGGATGCAGCCATTCATTGGATAAAGCCGCAGATGGTACATCAGGCGTTCTCGTCGAGAGGGTTATGCCAAGAATATTGTAAAGCTTCAAGGGATTCTCTAGACTCTAAATTTGAGGCTGCGTCAAGAATGGTGAAGGAACTGTTTCCTCAGATCAACAAAGGTTGCGGTTCGAATCCTACATGTGAACAGAATAATGCAATATTTAGCAATTCCTCTATTGGCAGGTATATTTAAAATTCACTCTTCGCTCTGCTGTTTCGCTTCAAGCTCCTGTAGATCAGGTCAACCTTATGTTTGCTTTGTTGTTCTTGATCTGAACAGATCTGCTTACACAACTTCCTTTGACAAACCTTCCAATACCCAGCTCATGACCATATTTTATAACGGGACGGTGAACGTGTACGATGTTGTTGAAAAATAGGTATAATTCGAAAACACCAAGTATTGTTTGCAGGAAAAATCTTACTGATGTGTTTTGCTAAAATTCTCATTTTTTATATCTTTGTTGTAATGCTCAGGCCGAAGATATCATCAGCTTCGCTGGTAATGAAAAAATCTCTCAGCAATTGCATTCTGCCGGTTTCAACAGCCATGCTGATCCTCCAAAACCAATCACAGTATCGTCAACGAGTACAAACAATCAAACAGAACCGTTGCCTTTGAATCCTTCGAAGAACAGTACACTTCAACAAATAGTTATTCAAAAATTACTTACAGGTATGAACGATGTTCAAAAAGTTCAGAGAACAGCTGGCTCCACTTGCTATAACAGATGGCAATGGGATATAATTTTTAACAGATGGCAATGGGATATAATTTTTATTTTTTTAATTTTATTATTATGATGTCATGTTGCCACATGTCTACTCAAATCCAGATACCAAATTCCAAAGTTTACATCATCTTCTATCCACCAATCAGAAAGTTTACATCATCTTCTATCCACCAATCAGTGGTTTACAAAATAGTTTTTTTAATAAAATTAAAAAAAATATTTTACAAATCCCTAAGTTATACTTTACAAAACAGATTTTAATTTTTTATACCTGCATCAAAAAAGAGCAACTAATACAAAAGTCAAAAGAGTTTGACTTGCAATCAATTACAATATACCTGCTGAGTCAGGTATAAAAATATCAAATTGTTTTATTATACGACTTATATTATTAAAAAAATGTTAAGCATAATAAATCTCATATTGTTATTATGGAAAATTATATCAATTAAAAAAATGTTAAGAATAATAAAGGTCATTTTGTTATTATGGAAAATTTTAAAAACCTTCATTAAATTATAACTTATTACAATCTTTCATTATATTATAAAATATTTGTATTTTTTCATAAATACAAATATTTTGATAATACAATATAAAACTATAGATAATTTAATACTCATGTTTTATGTTTATGTTTGAAAAAAAAAATATAATTTAAATATTAACTAAAATGAATTTATTAAATAAAATAAATACTTAATCATAATTTAAGTATTAACTAAAATGAATTTATTAAATAAAATAAATGTTTAATGTATTAAATAGAAAAAGAAAATTTGAATTAGATTGCTAATTATAATGAGTTTATTAATAGAATAAATAATAGCCTAATAAATAAAAATTAAATAATGTGTTTATTAACAATTTATCTTGATTACGTTAAGGAAAAAATAAATTTTCTAATTTTTATGAAGTTCCTCATGCAATACCATGGGACACCCAAAACCATAGTCTCCTAAATTATCAACTGTAAAATCATTATTTATGGTGATTATATTAAGAAAAAATTAATTATCACATGTGATACCATGAAACACCCAAAACCATGAGTTCCTAAATCACCAATAATAAACCCATTATTAACTCATAAAGGTTATCATTAAAAGTGTTGATTAAAATTTTTTATTAAAAATCCTAATTGATTAAAAGTATATATATATTAAATGATAAAAAAATATCAATATAATAAAACATATGCATGAATAAAAACATATGTTTTTGATGATATTGTGATTTCTCCACGTCTATATGTATATTTATATTTTATTATTTTATTATTATTACCCTATACAAAAATTTAGACATTCTCTTTTTGTGTGATACATTTTAGTATATACAAAAATGTAAACATTTTCTTTTTATGTGATAAATTTTAGTATAAAGAAATTGATTGTCTAAAAAATTGTTTTCATATACATGAATTTAAACATGATTAAACACTAACTTTTCTATATTGGTAAACATGGTCAATTATTATTACAAATTTTGGCATTCTATTGTTATGTGATAAATTTTAGTATAAAGAAATTAATATTTGTGTTTTAGTAAGTCAATGTAAACAATTAATATTATTTTTATGACTAGTTTTTTTTAATAATTCAAAGAAGCAAGGTGATTTTTAAATAGGGGAAAGTTCAAAGATATGTTTATTCAATTTGTGATACTTGGAATAAAAATAATAAATGAAGTTTATAATGTAAAATGGTAATAAAATAAATTAGCATTTTTAAGTACTTAAGTGTTGAAAAGCTTGTTTATCAATTTTATATATTTGAGAATGTATGTCTTTTTTATGTTGTTTAATATTGAGAATACTAATATATAATTGAAAATGTGGTACATAGATATATTTCATTTTTTCATATAATTTAGATGTATATAGTTTCTTAGAAAATATAATTTATTTCACCTTTTACAATTCACCCAAAAATTGACAAAATTCTCATCTCTATCGATATTATAGTTTTTTTACAGGGCCACCAAATTTAGTGTAGGTGAACACACCCAAAAATTGACAAAATTCTCATCTCTATCTGTATTATAGTTTTTTTACAAGGCCACCAAATTTAGTGTAGGTGAACACAAACGAATCCAATTGAAAGATTCCAAAACTTAATTATTAAAAAAATTATTAATATCACTAATGTATTTTTAACCTTAAAATATAAAAGGGGTTTTTCCAAGATTATAGATAGAAAGATAGATAAATAGATAATCACCATTAATTTTGTATTGTATATGTCATTAATAAACTTTAAAGAGGTTAATCACTTGTAAATCTTGTAAACTCCATTATTACTCAATCCATAGGAAAGGGGTAGTATGAAAACCAATGATCCAGAACATAGAAAGTACTCTTATAGAATTATGCTTGAAATGGATGAAGGTGCATTAGTGAATTCAATTATTACTCAATCCATAGGAGATGGGTAGTATGAAGACCAATTATCCAGAACATAGAAAGTACTCTTATGGAATTATGTTTGAAATGGATGAAGGTACATTAGTGTTGATCCAATCCACTAGTATGGAAAAGTGGAGAAGAATGTTCAAGTGCATTGACTAAAGGTACTTAATAATTGATCTAAAAAGGCCATTCCAATAAGGCAACAACATTTTCTGAATTGGAGTTCACTAGATTGAGCTAATAAAATATAAAAGGATATAAAGCATGTAAGAAAAGATGAGAGGTTCCTCTAAAAAATTTGTTGAACCTCTTATTTTCCTTGAGCTAGCATCACCACCAATGGTTTATGTTCAAATTACCATTCTTTGAAAGTTTAATTGTATCAACAATTTGTAAAGGTGAAATGATGTGTAACTTGTGGTGCACCATTTAATGTATTGACAACACTAATCCATACAATTATTACTTGAATGTAGGCACAATCATGATTAGTTTCATAGTGCACATGTCACTAAAAAACTTTAAGAGGGTTAATCCATAATTAATATGAAGATCAACAATTAAGGAGAACATTGTGCATACTATTACAAAATCATAACCAAAATGAAATGGATAAAAATGTTGGAAATATCAATTTGGAATGACACTTCAATACAATTCAGAAATTTAAACTTTTCTCTAAGAGGTTCCTTAGATCTTAACCCATAAATTTTTACCCTAGAACTTCTGTAAATTAAAGTACAAAAAATCATAACCTAAATGAAATGGATGAAAGTGTTGGAAATATCATTCTTGGAATGACACTTCAATACATGCCAGAAATTTTATCTTCTTTCTAAAAGGTTCCTTGAATCTTAACCCCATTTTTTTCTTACCTAAAACCTTGTAAATTAAATCACAAAACAACAAAGAAAGAAATAAAATAATTCATTTTCAAACAACTTTAAACTTCCCAACAATTAAAGAGAAATGACACCAACCAATTATATAAGTTTTCATTGAATATTCAAATCTTAAATATGCTTTTACAATAAAATAACAACAATATTGAAAAACTAAAATAAGCCTCTTTATGTTCTATTTTAAATGTCAAATCACTTAACAACTTTCCCTTTTACTTGTGTCCAATTAGCGAGATCATAAATAGATGTAGAGAGCAAAATATGAACACATGTACTTGAAAAAACAATCTAAAAATGTTAGAATACATGTATGTTAAATTATAAGATTAATGATCATGTACATACCATAGTCCCCTATTAAGGCTACAAAATACAACTATAAAAAATGCTCAAACTAGGGTAAATCATCAAACCCTAGCTCCACCAAGAAGAACAATGCAAGAATCTCTCCAATAATCTCCAAAGCAAGATGTCACTCTCTTCTCTTCTTCTTCACAAGTCCATCATAGGGTTTTCTCCTAAAACCCTAATCTCCAATCTCTAAGGGTAAAACTGTAACCCTGGAACTCTAAGATGCTACAATAAACTTCAAAGAGACCAAGAAACCCTAATATCTAAGGGAGAGAGAGAAGAACAAGTACAAGAGAAACCCTAGAGAGAAAGAGAGGATAAGTTCGCTCCTCTTCGAGGTCACATCTCTACAGAAGAGTGAGAAAGAATGAACATACAAATCATGTGAATGAAATATTGTCTCCTTCCTCTATTTATAACAGAGGTTAGTGAGGATAACAATACTATGTGGGCACATTTGACCTACACTAATCATTGTAGGTCACACAAGTGAGATGTTCACTCTACTGTACAAATAGCATGCTCCAACGATGATGTCATCCACAATAATAAGGACTCGAAGTTGATGTATCTACATAAGGAAAGTCCACACCACTCCATCTATTCTCTAGTGTAAAGTACTCCTATGGGTCAGTTATCTTTTGCAATAACATTGTTGAAGAGTAAAGCATCCTCGAGACATCTACAATACTCTGAAAAATGATCCAAGATCCCACATGCCATCTAGGGCTTGAAGCCCTTCTCCATGATGCATAATACTCCAAAACCCCTAGAAGGAACTCTCCCACAAAGCAAATCCTCCATGTGGCCATCATGATGTGCATCCACCATCTAAGCAAAATATATCCAATACCCAAGGGAAGAAATCAAATGAGATCAAGTATCCACTAAACAATTTATCTCAAATCGCTTCTAGAGAAATATTGAAGTAAGAGTACCATCGAGGGAAATTCCTTGTGTCCGAGTGATCTAAAAATGGATCTGAACAAATTAATGGTTGTAATACTCAATATTGTAATGCTTTTTGGCAATGTATAAAGGTTAGACAATACAGTAAAGATAATTCAAATGTAAATGCGTATAAGAAAAGAAAGGAAATGGAAAATGAAAGTCATGGTTGTTGGCTTTCTCATTACCCCTAGATCTCCTATATGTTCTCCCTGTCAAACTATCAAAGGGAATTTCATTTTTTCCTATTGTTGGACCAAGCAGGAGAGTTGGAAATGAGCCTAGAGTTGCATTGTAATCCATATATTACCAAAATGAAATAATAAACAACCATTCAATGTTGGTTTTCCCATTTGGGTTTCTGAGTTAAAAAATGTGTTTTGTTTGTTTCCTAGGCATTTGGAGAAGAGGTTGTCCAGTTTTATCATTGTTGGAGTGTTCTTCACACCTAGGTGTCTATTTGATTATCTAAGGCATTTTTCTTTGTGGATAAATCTTATTTACAACAAATGGCTTGATAGAACTGTTATCCTTGAGTTCAATACAAAACTCCCTTTCATTGTATTTTTATGCATGGCATTGTTGGAAATATTGAAGAGGATAAAAAATGTGTTTGTTCTTATTCCATTTTGTAATTTCCAATAGTTACACATAGGTTGCATCCACTACATACATCCTTCATCATATAGGTATATTAAAATATATTGTATGGAGTGTTTCTCCTAGCAATACCGACAAAGGAAGGATACCCATCCAGTCATAATGTGGGCAATGCAATAAAAAAAACCAAGTTTATAGTGAATATAGAAGTTGCATTCAGATTTGCATTAAGAAAAAGATCCCCATAAGATATTTCTGAGACAAAGGATATTTGAATAAGACTAAGAATCAAGGTCTTAAAATGAGACAATCATTGGCCATTGCAGTGTCTTCTAGTATCTTATGGGTAGGTTACGAAGATGAAGAATATTGATAATTAACTTTGAATAGTGTTGTAGAGAAGTAATCCGTTTCGAAGTCGACCAAAAATAGAAGCCTTGCAACCATTAGAAAGGACAAGGAAATCTTTAATTCACACAAGAAAACAGACTCAAAACAATGAACAAGATTAATTTTCCACACTCGGTCTGTGTTGGTGAGTTGAGTGGGATATAAGTCCCTCAATTATGGATCACATGGTATCAGAGTGGTTGTATCCTTTTCCGTGGCACATCTACTAGTATTTGGAGAAGAAAGAATGCTTCACCATGGGAAAATCCTTAAAGAGAGAGAAGGTAGAAGAGCTCCAAGAAGAAAGCATATATTAGAGAGAAAGAGCAAAGGAATTGGAAAAGGAACATTCCATAAGACAGAACTTTGAAGAGAACACTACAAACCTTAGCATGAGTAAAGAAAACACATATAGGTTGGAGGACTTGAAGGATACCAATACTGAGCTTCAAGAAGAAAATGATTGCTTGAAGGAGCAAGTCCATGATGTTCAACAAGATGATGAAAGAGATGGAGAAGCACCTTGGGAACCCTTCCAAATTGTTTCCATTACTAAATAATAAGCTTGAACAACACCAAGGTACCAGCATTATAGCCATGATAGGTTGGGACAATCATAGAGTGCAACTTGTACAAATTGGTGAGAAGTTCATTTAGTTGGATAGTTGGCAAGAAGATAATTGTACTCGGATGATGGCATAGTTACAACAAGAGTTGGAAGAGGAGGAGGAAGCCTTGAGAAAACTACAAGAAACTATCAAAGGGGACTATGGAGCAAAGCCACCTTCCATTACCACTGTCAGAGCCAACACCATGATTGAGACCACTGAGGTGAGTTCACCTTCCATAAACATTTCTAAAGAGAAACTTGGTGAATTTGAAAAGCATGCCAAAGGAATTGGTTTCAAACTATTAAGGAAGATGGACTATGACGGAAAAGGATGTGGTAAGAGAAGACAAGGCATATCAAGCCCCATTGTAGCTACACCATGGGCCAAGCATGAAGGCACTAGACTTCGATGTGAGAATGGAAAATTATATGTCCAATAAGACCATTTTTGTGATATTGGTACAAGATGTGACAAATTTGGCTAGCTCATTAGAGGACATACTATAAAATGAAGGTATAAATCCACTGCCTCCTTAACCTTCTTGTGACATATTGAATAAGTGCAGTGATGAGAAGATCTTGAAGATTCATCCTCCACTAGCATGTAGAAGAAGTGGAAAACCAATCATCCATAGAAAGATTAAGAATACTAAGAGGCTTACATTAGGTAAGGCATACCTGATTATGTATCTTCTTGTTGGGAGAATTAAGCCATGTGTAGTAAGCCATATCCCTTTCAGAGGAAGGATGGAAAGAAGGCTTCTCCAAACCATCAACAAACTCAGGTGGAAATGGAGAATCTAAGAAGTCCAACTAAGTTCAAGAACTTTTCCACCATTGTAATATGAGTGGACATTGGGAAACAAGGTGTTGGAGAATTCATCTAAAGCTTCACCCCAAAAACCACACAACCAAGAGAAGAGGACATATAATGATGATGAGAAGTGATTAATAGACTCCTACGTCTACAACCTAAGGAGTAGAAACTATCCAAGGATAGATATCCACTTAGGAGGACAACAAAACTAGAAAAATCGACAACAAATTGATGCCAAGGGAAGCTACATTCCAATGGTTATTTTTTATCTTACACCAAAAGAATCCACTTTGGAAGATGTGCCAAAATACTGGGGTTCCTTGGAACTCCATGACAACAAACAAAAAATTCATGGTTGAGTATGTGTTGTGGTTCACTGAACAATTGATTGCATTTCTAAGAGTGCACGGAACAACAACTATGATATGGTGGAGAGAGTTCAGTGAAACCACCATCGTAGTCTATCGATAATTTTTACTTGCATCCATACATGTCTAGGTTTTCTCACACATGAAGAATGTCATACTGGTGGTTATGATTGCACACCAAGGAGGTCATTCATTCAACATTCTTACAAAGACAAAAAATTTATTAGCACCTACTAACAACAACGAATCGATTCCATAATGAGAATTAATTCATCCTAGCAACATAAATTTTCTACCATGACAAGAAGCAAATGATTCTAGCAATGAAAATCTCATTTCCTCCGCATCCCAAGGAGCATAAAGTTTCCACAAATTTGTAATGACACAAGAGGTTAGCCTCACCACATTATGAAACAATAAATAATTCAATGGAACTAGGAAAAATCATAAAAGGATCTCAATCCTAGGATGATGTCTTACTCATTGAAGACTGGTTGAAGAATGACTTTCCAATAGATAATTGTTTCCATTCTAGGAAGAAATTGATCATAGAAGAAGAGGGAATTCCACTCTTCCATTTGTGATGGAATATGCTCACTAGGATATCACTATTGAATGAGTGTTGTATACATTCAACATTGAACCAAAGAAGACCAACATTCAAGTTGGCTTCATTGGGCTGCTAAGATAGACTATCTCCAAGTCTAAGAGGGAGATGGGAATGGATGTTGAGTCTAGAGTTCAGATCAGATGATTGCCTAGAGTTGAGAATCAATGAGTATAGTTTTACAGTTGAAACAAGTGAGCCAGGACCAAGAGTCGATCCATATCTAGGACCAAATCTAGTAGTTGGATCCACGATGCCAACTACATATCCAAAGTTAGAGTTGTAAACAAGAGCCAACGTTAGAGCCCACGCTCTAGAGAAGTTCATAGAATTTACATTGATCTTGTTTAGTTTCCTTGAGAATTTGGAGACCAAAAGGCCTCTCAATTGGGAGGTGTAATCCGAAAATGGATCTAAACAAATGAATGGTTGTAATACTCAATACTATAAGTCATTTTGGTAGTGTATAAAGGTTAGACAATACATTAAATATAATGCAAATGTCAATGCGAATAAGAAAATATAGGAAAACACATAGGATAAAAAAGGGAGGGAATGGGAAATGAAAAGTCATGGTTGTTGGATTTTCCATTACACCTAGCTCTCTTATATGGCCTCTTAGGAAAAATAGTGGAAAAATATCAAAAGGATTTTTCTTTTTTCCTATTTTTGGCCCAAGAAGGAGAGTGGTGAGGAGCCTAGAGTTGCATTGTAATCTATAGATTGCCAAAATGAAATACTAAGAAAACATTGAATGTTGGTTTTTCATTTGGGTTTCCAAGGTAAATAATGTGGTTTGTGTGTTGCATGGGGAATTTTGAGAAGAGGTTGGGATATTTTTATCATTGTTGGAGTGGTTTTCACATTGTTTGGGAAACTATTTAATTGTCCGATACATTTGTCTTAGTGGCTAAAGCTTATTTAAAACCAATGGCTTGATAGAACTATTGTCCTTGATTTCAATTCAAAACTCCCTTTCATTATAGTTTTATTCATGGAATTGTTGAAAATATTTAAGAGGATTAAAAACATGTTTGTTCTTATTCTAGTTTTATAATTAATAATAGTTACACATGGGTTGCAACCATTACCTACAACTTCATCATACATGGATAATAAAATATATTGTATGGAGTCTTGGTCCTAGAAATACCAGCAAAACAAGGATACCCATCCAGTCATAAAGTGGGTAGTGCAATCCGACATAAATACCAAGTTCATATTGAATAGATAAGTTGCATTCATATTTGCATTAAGCAAAAGAGCCTTGTAAGACATTCTCGAGACAAATGATCTTTGCATGAGACTAAGAAATAAGGATCTTAAAAACAAATATTCATTTCTCATTGCATTGTATTCTAGTATCTTATGTAGGTAACAAAGATGAAGAATAATGATAATTAACTTATAGTGTTGCAGATAAGTAATCCATTTCAAAGTCCACCAAAAACAGAGTCATTGCAACCATTAGAAAGGAAAAGGAGATCTTTGAATCACAGAAAAAATAAAAGGCAACCACAAAAACCCTCACTTAGTTGGATGGAATCCTCAGAGAAGGCTACAGTAGTGGACAACAACCACCAAGAGGAAAAAGATACCCTCAAACAGTGGAAGCCTATATACAATAAGTGGTACCCTAAACATAGTCCACATGAGCAGTGACATCTTCCACACAAATAGTAGCATCCTCATACCAACCCACATAGACAATGGTCCACACAAAATAATCCAACAACAGTCCAACAAGGTGACATCCAAAACAAACAACCCAACACAGTGGCATCCCACACAATAATCGGTCCAACAAGGTAACATCCATCCAACATAGTTAAATAGGAAGCAACTTACCTAAATACCACCCAAAAATAGTCAAATAGGCGGTGAATTCCTTAAATGGCCTACAAAACAGTCCAAGCAAGTGGAAGCTTCCCTAGTAGAATTTAAGCACAATCTAGGTAGGTGTCGGTTTCCCTAGAAACACCCAAAACAATACAAGTTAGTGGTAACCAACACAAACAATTCACAAATAGTAGTGGTCCACTCTAATAGCCCTCAAATAGTAGTGAACCACTCTAACATCCAACAAACAGTAGCAGAATAGTCTAACATCCCACACAAGGCAACACTAGTCACTCAAACAAGGTACAATAATAAGGTACGACTCACACATTTCAAGGAGGGAGAAGAAACTAGAAACAAGAATTCCAAATCTAGAGATATCCCAAGCAAGGAGAGGGTAGAAACCCTAGACGTCACAAACAAAGCAGTTGTAAAAACCCTATACTAGTCTCACAGAAAATCAGATCTGAAATGCCACTTCAAGATTCTCTCACAATGAAGAATTATATTTGTATGTATAACCTATTAAAGAATTCTAGAAGGATCTTCCTTCTAATCCATCTGTTGTCACATATATAGTAGTTGGGCTACATTTGTTCTCGAGCAGCACTGAGCAGTTCTTTGAGCCAACCCTTTACTATGAGATCAGTAGATGATTAGCTAGCAGTTGATGATCTCTCACTTTCAACAGATCTACAATGTCAATATTGACTAGTTCTATGCCATGACTGAGCCTCATTACCCCAGATCCGATGACTGATTTATCCATTTTCATGACCTAGAGAATAGATTGATATAGTGCCTATGTGTAGCAGCAACAATTTTTCTAGTGATCTTCAGGTGTTTCAGATCTAGTACATGTATATGACCCAGGTGATATTATGGTTTGTGCATATGGATTTTGATGTTTCTTTGTTACCTATTTTAGCGGTGAGCCTCAGTTGATATTGATTATATGTTGGCAATACTTTATATTTGTTTACTTGAAATATAAAGTATAAATGATCTAGTGGTTTTGACCAAGAAATTACTTTGTATACTCATTGAACTTGTCCTGCTCCTAGTATGGATTTAGCCTTTTCCCCTCAGGGACATAGCTTCCTAGTTTTGGCATCACCTCCATTGTCTCCATTCATCTGTTGCCTTCCTATTTTCATTGACTATCTTGACTTGTAATTTGACTAGTGACATCTGGGATTTCCCCCACCTTCACCTCTATGTTGGAATAGGTCTCCATGTATAAAAATGTGTCTCAGTTTTGCTTTATATTATTTTTGTCATAGGAAATGTCTACCTCTAGGTCTTGAAAACAAGTAGTCCTACCAAAGAAAGTGTCTTTAGAAACTAAGGTTTCATAGCTTAAAGTTATTCTAAATGGATGCCCTACCAACAAAATAAAAGTGTATTTAGACCCTACTGGAAATGAAAAATAAAAGTAGCCAGTGACCAAGAGATGAGCACTCATCCATTGTATGGTGTAAGGTTCATGTATCCACATAGGGTATTAGGGAGGCAAGCCCAAGAAGGAAGAGAATTAGTCATTTTTCTGGAAGCCCAGAAGGATTTCCAGGGAACCTTCTCCTCGAGGTTGGCAATTTATAAATGAAAAATAAAGTTAATGGCTAGAGGATGAGCAATCAATCTTTGTATAATGTACCGCTCATCTGCCCCCACAAGGAAGTAGGGAGAGACTGGCCCAAGAAGGTCATGTCTTTTTCATTATCTAGAAGCCCAGAAGTATTACCAGGGAACCTGCCTTTAGAGATCAACTAGTGAAACAAATGTTGAGCAATTTTTCTTGAAAATGTTGCTTGTCTAGATTCTAGTGGAGTTTTTTCATCATTCCACCCATTTGTGAGACATTGTCATGCCCTATTGTTCACATAGTCCAACTTATGTGTTGTGTGGATCCTCTTGTCCTTTAACCCAAATGATTACAGTATTGAGTTATCAGGTGTTAGAATATTTAGACACTTAGGAGTTAGTTAAGATCAACTTGTGTAATATATTCGTTAGACAAAAGTGTGTTTCTTTAGTATGCATTAGTATGCATTTGTAAATATTCTAATTCGATGGTCACGATATGTTCTAGACACAGAGTGATCTAACGGTTCAACTTCTCTTAGATCATACCTACCATTGATCTGTGGCTTAACACCCGATTGGTCTATGATCTCTATTTAAAGAGCATAGTGGGTCCTTGGCTAGTTGATCGATTATGAGAAGCTCATGTAACTTTCTTTATTTTGCATAATAAATTGCTCCAAGTAGCTATTTGGCTGGGGCCGTGCACTGTTTCCCTCTCGAGGGTTTTAACCACGTGACAAACATCGGTGTGTTGATTTGTGATCTATTTGTGTGAAGCGGTTGCTGAAGGTGTTCTGTCTTTTGGGAGTACCTTATGTACCCGAACATGGTATCAGAGTGTTTATGAAGAGCCGCTTTCGGTTTTGATCAAGATCTGGAACCGGTGTTGCCGAAACTTTGAAATGGTTTCTGGTTCTGAATTTTATGTGCATTTGTCGCCTATGGGAGCTATTCCATTGCGTCCGGAGCGCCATTTCCGTTGGGAAATAGTTTTCATTTCATCGAAAAGTGTTTCTGTTTGTTCCAGAAACACCAATTTCAGCAAATCTAAAGGTATAATGTTACAGTGACGGATTTGTTTTTTTTTTTTAAATCTCTCATATTTTATCAGTTTTATTATTAGATCTCTACTATTTTGGTCTTGGACTGTTACCTTCCTTGACTGTGTATGCTATTTGTTGTGCACCTTGCGCGATCGCAACGAATCAGAAATAGTAAGGGAAAGTCTTTTTTCTTGTCTTCTTGGCTACGTATGCTCTTTGTCGTGCACCTTGTGCGATCACAAAAAATTAGAAACAGCGAGAAAACTTGAAAACGTAGACTTTCAGGGTAAGCTAACCAAGATCTAACCCCATTGTGTGGAAAAAAAAAATTGTTTTTGTTTTTCATTTTTTTTTGTGATTTGCAGAAAAAAAGGCAAGCACGGAGAATGAGAGAGAAGAGTAAAATAAATAAATAAATAAAAAATCCCCCTTCCTCTTTCCATTCTTTTACGTACTTAAACTTAGGTCACTTGGTCCAAAGTTGTTTTATTCCTTAATAAGTCTTGAGTTCAAGTCTTATTAAGCTACTTTTTAGTGCATGCAATTTCTATTTTCAAGTTACTTTATTGTAAAAGTGCATCTCACATAAATAAAATAAAATAAAAAGTGAGTCACTTAAGTCTTTTAATTTATTGCCGCACTATTTAAAAACAACATTATTGTAAAAGTGAACATCACTTATTCTACAAAAGTGATTCACTTAAAAACAACTTTATTGTAAAGTGATTGTCAAAGGTTGATCTTGGGAAGAGGGGGTTCGTTTTTTTAGTTGCTCAAATTAATATCTGTCACGTCACTATTGGGGACATCTTCAACATTTTCTTTGATCAAGCATAACTTCATCATCCAGAATCAGTTTTCAGTGACGTTTTTTTTTTTAAATCGTATATTTTTTTGAGCTCTTTGCATCCAGACAGTTAGTTTCTATTCTTTCAGCCATTAATTACAGTATGGATTCCCCTTGTGATATTATACTTACAAGTTCTAACTATTTCTCATGGAAATCTCGTATGGAGGATGTTCTGCGAAGTAGGGGACTTTTCAGGATAACCTCAGGAAAAGAAACAGAACCCACTAATGATGATAAGAAAATTAAATGGGAAAATAGATGTGATGAAGCTCGTGGATTGATTGGGATGTCAATCTCTATTGATTTGCGATTCCACATATCTGGAATTGATGAACCTGATATAGCTTGGGAAAAGTTGGAATCTGTGCTTGGTAAACATAATGAAATTCGGGGTCATCAACTTGAGAATGAGTTGATTTCCTTGAATCCAAATGATTTTTCATGCATTCAAGACTATTTATCTAAGTATAAAACTCTTAGACTCTTATGTGCAGAATGCAAGATTAAGAAAGAAGACAAACAATGTATTTATCATATTCTTTCCAAACTTGGACCTGCATACTCTGTTTTTGTATCTACATTCTACTCCATGAAAGAATCCTTGACTGCAGCTAGCTATCAAGAGCCTAGTCTTGAATCATTTTTTTAATTCCTTAATTAGAGAGAAAGATAAGCTCATTCATCTTAGAATAATTAACAATGCAGATACATCTGGGAAAGCCTTATTGTCCCAACAGAAAGAAAAGTCCAAGCCTCCCAAGAAATAGAATTTTCGCAATAGTAAGCTAAACAATAAGGGTCTCAAACCCTCTCAGTCAGCTCCTTCTTTAAAAACTGACAAAGGATCCAAGCCAAAAGGAAAGAAGACTGAGCGTCATTGCAATTTTTGTGGGAAAAATAATCATGATGAATCTAAGTGTTTCAAGAAGATGGCAACCTTGGAAGCAACAATGAAGAAGCACCACATCAGCATAGATTCGTCTTCAGAATCTAACTCTCATGGACATGCACTTTGTGCTTCTGGTTACTCTTATACTACATCTTCTT
>LPNX010661862.1:401499-417309 GCA_001517045.1 Pseudotsuga menziesii | reverse complement strand
TGTATAATGGTATGCATGTTCTATTTATCAATTTCTTATTGTGCCATTTTTCTCTAGTGTATTGGCATAGATTATCTTCTTGGTATCTCTTCAAGGATACCATTCTTTTTTCCTTCTATACCATTCTATTTTTCCCACCACAACCCCTTTTGAATTGACCTTTCTTTGGGACTGTGTGGTCTTCCAATGCCTAAATAAATGTGTGAAAACCGGTTTTCGTTTCATGGCCAAGCTACTAATAGCTAATTGGACACATTTCTTCCCATGGCTCACATTGAAAGTTTGTATCATCAACATATTTTAGCAACTAGAGTACTCTGGACTCAAATTCAGACAACTGGGTGTATGTGTAATCTTTATCAAAAAATAGTCTCCAATTTCCTTCAAGGCTTTCTTTGTAATGCTGATGAAGGCTTTATTGTTAATGATGCTGAAGGTTTGTTTTATATGTTTATGTTATACGATGTTGGGTAAGAGCTGATGCTTCATTGATTTTGTTTACAATGCAAAATGCAGCAGTGAAAATGCTATTGGAATTTGGAAAGGAGTCGGATTCAGTTTTTTAGGAATGGACACGATAAATCAGGACTTTGAATCTGTAGTGGTTATTGTAGTTTGTTTAATAGTCTAGAGCTCATCCATGAATAAGGTCAGTTAGTTTCATTACACAGTAGGCTTATCTGAGCAGTGTTGGAAATATAGTTTATGAGGATCTCCCCATAAATAATTATTTTAGTTATTATAAAAAGGTTTGCAATCATTTTCATTTTTGATGTTGTTTCCTTCATCTACCGTTATAATCTAGAGTCTACTTCATTTACATGTCTGGGACTAATGTAAATATTGATGCACGATTGCATACTCATTTGTAAATGCATATTTGATTGAATAAATTGTGTAAAACATAGTCTAAAACATTTTGTTTGCATTTGTACAGGATAGGAAAGCAGCAAAACATTCCAGGCATGCCCCTAATCAGGACTTGGGGACTATTTTAGGGATCAACAATGTTGATTCATTTAATTACAAAAGCTCAGAGCAGATTACCCCTGTACTGAAACTTGTTTTGCATCCCCGTCTGAAAAAACACATGAAATCACACCAGGTTGATGGATTTAACTTTTTGCAAAAGAACCTTATAGTTGAAGAACCTGGTGGCTGCATTTTGGCACATGCACCAGGAACAAGGAAGACATTCCTTATGATTAGCTTTATTCAATGTTTTTTGACTAAGTACCCAGAGGAAAGGCCACTGATTGTAGCACCCAAAATCATTTTGGGTTCATGGATGAAAGAGTTTAAAAAATTGGGAGTGGAGGAGATCCTTGTTTATAACCTATATGATGTAACCAATAAGGCAGAAACGTTGAGATGCAACCAGCTTCAGACGTTGAGAGAATGGAAAGAAAAGAAGAGTATTCTCCTTGTAAGTTATTCACAGTTCTCAAGTATAGTCTGTGAAAAATCAGAAAATCAAATGACACAATCTTACCAACAAATTCTACTTGAGGGACCAGGACTGTTGGTTTTAGATGAAGGGCATTTCCCACGCAACAAGGACACCAAAATACTCCATGCTCTTTCCCAAATACATACGAGGAGACGGGTGTTATTGTCAGGCACCCTCTTTCAGAACAATTTTAAAGAGCTCTTCAATCTTTTGAGGCTGGTAAGGCCTAATATTTTAGATTTGAACTCTTTTCAAGCCTTCTTCAGCCGGTTGATTAGTATCATTACTGCAACTGAGAGGCATCCAAAATTAATGTACAGGGGGCATGTTCAAGATATAGTTGAGAGAATCAGGTTCCCTTTGTTTTCTTTGCTCACAATTCCTCTAAACTTTGTCAGAGTTCCAAGTACAGACGCTATAAGCTTAAAGCTAGCATATGTTCTTAAGATTTCTCAGATTTCCAGCGTTGTTATGTTTTCAAATCTAAGAGCATCTCACTGTATATTTGACCTTCAAATATGTATTTGCAGATAAATATAAAGATATAGAATGTATTCAATACCATCAGCTAAGACCTCTGACCTGCTGCGTATTGCATGGCTATTAACTTACAAGTGTTTCAGGTCTCTCTGTTTTCGGTAGCATAGAGATTACAGAACCACTTAGTAATATAGCAGCACATATAATATGGCGAATACTACCTCTGGATATATTGACAGTACTGATTGTTGCAAGGTTGTTGACTGCAAATTATTATTATGCACTAGACGTAGAAGCTGTGGAAGGAGGAGGCGTCTGTCCAAACGAGGGTAGGTGAAGGAGGCCATTGTAATCTGTGTTAAAAATAATTGTTTCTGCTCTTTCAGTGGGAAATCCCTCCTCTCGTTCCAAAACACATGATTCTACTGATCGAATGAAAGAATTCCAATTAAATGATCGACAGCTCGCATATTGTGCAGGTATACCTATGGTTTTTGTAAAACTGAAGAACAAGAAAGAGTTAAGATGAGCAAAATAAACACGAGTTATGGTTTGCAAAGTGGTCAAAATGTTCTTTCTTCTTGAATTCCATTTACAGTTTTAATGATCTGTCCTATCTGCCTTCTGCTTTCTGGTCATTTGTCACTGGCATGGGCTGAAGAGACCGTGCCAATATTTGAAGTCCATATATTGTTACGATTTGATTATTATTACATATTCAAAGGCTTGTATTGTTATAATGTGATATTTTTGCTCTGTAAAATGTCTTCGTTCTCCAACAAGTCTTGTTGGTCATATAAATAGGGCTTAGTTACATGATTAATTGAATTGAATGGCGGCTTTTAAAATTAAACTTTTCAGAAAGAAATAAAAGCTATCAAACTGAATTTATTAGGTAATTTTTTTTAAAAAAAAATTTCAAATACCGTCGCTTAAGCAACGGCTGGAAGTATTTTTTTTTTTTAAACTTTCACCCACCGTGGATACAGCGATGGAACTCCGTGGCTATAGCGACGAAACGGCATGCCTATAGCGACGGAAAGGTGTGGATCTAGCGACGTCTTGGATTTGCATTTTTTTTAAAACCTTGTACGGGGCGTGGCTATAGCGACGGAAAGGCGTGGCTATAGCGACAGAAATGCATGGATTTAGCGACGTCTTGGATTTGCATTTTTTTAAAAACCTTGTACGGGGTGTGGCTATAGCGACGGAAAGGCATGGCTATAGCGACAGAAATGCATGGCTATAGCGATGGCTTGGATTTGCATTTTAAAAAAAACCTTATACAGAGCGAAGCTATAGCGATGGAACGGCGTGGATACAGAGACGGCCAGGCGTCGATATAGAGACGGCCTAGACATTTAACGAAATATAAAACATTGTTGCTCTTGCGACGCAAATTAGGGGTCGTCTCTATTGCGACGAAATAGTTTCCACGGAACAAAAAACACTTAGACGTGGCAATATCCACGCTTTTCCGTGGATATTGCCACGTTTTTCCGTGGCAAAATTGATCACTTGTACTAGTGCTTTACTCCCCCTACCAAATGAAAATATGTCATTTTTTATTGTCAATCATATTAGAGTCAAACTTGTTAATTATCCAACCCTTTATTGTTTTACACATATTTATACTTTCTCATATGACAAATTAATGTACATTTCATTTTACTTTCCATTGCTTACACATGTTACTATTTATTGCTTATTAATACTTGCACTATAGTTTTCATTTAAATTTCATTGACTACCATGCCCTCCATAGATTCACTAGACCCGCTTTCAACACATAGCCTTATCTTATCTAAATACACATAACATTCTCTCATATATGTAACATATCTAAGTTTTCTTCAGCGTTTCATTTCCCACTCTTTGGGGGTATGCTAGTAATAAAATATATTATACATATGAAATGACATAATATGAAAAGATTATTTTTACCAAAAATATGTATTATAATGTTCTTACCAAAAACATATATTAGATAAGTAGTGATAGTAGTTTGTAATTAATTTCTAGCTAATATAATTAATAATTGGGAAATGAGGTACCACCTTAATACATGAAAAATAATCCTCGGATGCGGGTGCCAGGAAGGCAATCAGAACCCAATGCAGGAATGACGTGCCCTAGCACGTCACCAGGCACCCCACCCCACATGGTGGAGCTGACACGACTCGCACACAGACAAGTGACAAGTTGGATCTGACTCCCACAAGACTCACACGTAGATATGATGATGACTCCTCCATGCATGACGAATCTTCAGGTCCCAGTGATAGCGAGCACGTTTTTCCATAAGGAACGTGTCCTCTTGCCAGTTAAGGTCGAGCAAGATGAGCTTTGTGCATTAATGGTCAACCATAGTGTGCATAGGGCTCAGTGTCGAGGGTTTAATGTCTATGTGGCCCTCCTTCTTACTCTATTCATCCTCTCTTAGCCCGAACTATAGAAGCTCTGCTATCCTCCATCCAAACTTCAACACACATAGCCAGATTCTGGCCACCATTCTGTCATCCTCCTTCCCTTCGCTCCCGGGCTTCCAGAGATAACCATGACACCATGTTGACGCGGCACTCCCAAGGGTGGAAGAGGCCGTGGAAGAGCTGGAATAGGAGATTCCAGACCGACACCATTCAATGCCTTGGCTAGTTCAAAAGGATTCGATGTCGAGGTTCCAGAAGCTTTGCGTGCAATGATGGATGATTGGGAGGACGAGATTTCATGCTCCTCTCAGCGGCTAACCACACTCCAGCCTGTAGAGGGAACTACTGGGTAATTAAAAACTTGATCACCCGTCTTATTTTGCATTTAGTAAATCTCCATGCAGCTCCTGAAGCTCAACTTGCTGGACCTGCTCCTCCTCAGCTCGCACCACCCTTTTTGCATCTGGCCCCAGGCCCCCCTCAGTGCATCCAACTCCGAACCCCCTTCATCCCACCTTTGTTCCTCCTCACCCCATTTCCACCCATGTACCCAGCTTCCCCTCTGCCTTGACTCCCTTGGACGCCACCAACAATTCCCCCCCTCCCCCTCAACGCCAGTTCACTTCGCCAAAGGGAAAGGTGGCCAACGTTCTTTTACCTAAGAAAACGGCCCCTTTACCAGTCAAGCGACCCAACTCCTCCAGCAAGGAAAGCATGGAAAGATCCAAAGGAGGCAGAACCTCCAGCAGTAGCAACAACTCGAGTGAGGAAGCAGACAACACTAAAGAACAGGTCGTGCAATGGGGTACATGCTTTGGTTTCTCGATCATTGAAGTACCCTTCGAAAAGTTCTAAATCCAGGTTAAATGTTCCAATCGAGTCTCTTTTTCGATTGTCTTCTGTAATATTGCTCCTCAGAGTAGTTTTGTATTCCTCAAACAACAAACTTGTTTTGTAAGATATGTTTTCCCTATCTACGGGAGGATCACCCTAATAGTCACAACCTGCCTATCTCCTCCATGCATACTGGTGTGCTTCCTCTGTTTTTGCTTTCATGCACGATGGGCATGCTGAATTGTATTTTTATCTGTATTATTATTTCTCCTTAATAGAATAGACCTGATCTTACAAAAAAAAATACATGGAAAATAATATATGAAAATAATGTTTTTTTTAAAATAAGTACGTAGTTGGTAAACAAATCTTGGAGGCAAATATTTTGTTTTTATAAAGTTGCATTTAATTTGATTTTGATTTTTTAACATGAAAGTTTTAAATCATTAAAATGGTCATAGTTGAGTATAAAATCCTTACCAACAATAATTGATGAGATTCTTAAGGGCTATAAAGGACTTAGAGTGATCTAAAGCCATAGCTTCATGAGTAATTAAGGGTTACACGGACATAATCTTATGAGCAATTTTTTATAAACATTATACACCCAATAAAAGGTAATAATTGTTGTGTATTTTGATATGTACATTATAAATGTAGTAAAGTAGATAAGTAAATGCTCACATTAAAAAAAAAATTATATCATATAATTCTAAATTTTAAATAAATAAATAAATATAAATATTATATTTATCTATAGAAATCTATATATACCCTCTAAATTAATAAACAACAATAATAATTATATTAATAAACAACAATAGTAATTATATGTATTGTATTTATCTTTTAAATTTTCATATATTTATTAAAGTTTTATGCCGTAGGCGTTTTCTCAATGAAAGAAGTCATCCCAAAAGATTCCTCATCTCCCTGGCCATTAACATCCCGACATGTGTCACCTAGTTATTAGCGAGTTTAATCGTTAAACTTTCCGGTTATTGTATCTCGTCATCCGCCAGGGACGGAAGAAGGCGGCATGGAGTGGATCGGTTGGTTTTTTGTGTCAGGATTTATTATGTTTGTTGGTATTATTTCCGCAAAAGCTCTTCCTCTGCCAAGTCCATGCTTATCTTAAACTCCTTGTTTTCGACCTGCCTCGTTGTTTTTTTCACACAGTTTACACAGGGTTTTCACAGCGTTGTACGATATAGGGTTTTTGGGCTTGGACTTGTGCTTAGCGTCAGATGTCAGAAATTGGTACATGCACACTTATTTATTTGAACAAATGCTAAATGTCGAAAATCCAAAACGAGGATCTTGCGGAATTTAAAATCAGAAATCGAAACTCGAAAATCCGAAATGTGAAAAGAATACAAAAATGGTTTTGCATATGCCAACGTTGAAAGTCAGAAATACTATCTTCGACATTTCTTTTTTTGAAAATAGAAAAATTGCGAAATCGAAAATGTCACAAATTGGATCTTGCGGAATCTAAAATCGGACCATATGGTGTTTCTTAATGAAAACATACGACATAGGATTTTCGGAGTCCCAAGTTGGAAATCGAAAATGCGCAAATCATAAATTTGAATATTGGTGTTCCTTATTTCAAATGATGGTATTTTCTGCATCTGAACAAATTACATGTGCACTTCTTCTTCTTGCTCAACTAATGCTACTGCTTTTAATATACACCAATCTACAATAGATTAATTATGTTCTTGGACTTGTGTTTAGCGTATGATGTCGAAAATAAAAAAATCCGCAAATCCGAAATTGGAATATTGGGACTTTGCTAAATGTTGGAAATTGGAAACGAGGATCTTGCGGAATTTAAAATCGAAAATTGAAACTCAAAAATCTAAAATGCGAAAAGAATACGACAACGGTTTTGCATATGCCAACGTCGAAAGTCAAAAATACTATCTTCGACATTTTTTTTTTTGAAAATGAAAAAATTGTGAGATAAAAAATGTCGCAAATTGGATCTTGCGGAATCTAAAATCGAACCATATGGTGTTTCTTAATGAAAACATACGACATAGGATTTTCGGAGTCCCAAGTTGGAAATCGAAAATGCACAAATCATATATTCGAATATTGGTGTTCCTTATTTCAAATGATGGTATTGTATGCATCTAAACAAAGTACCTATGCACTTATTCTTCTTGCTCAACTAATGCTGCTGCTTTTAATATACACCAATATACAATGCATTAATTACCTTCTTGGACTTGTGCTTAGTGTCTAATGTCGGAATAAAATGCGCAAATCTGAAATTGGAATATTCAGACTTTGCTAAATGTCAGAAATTGGAAATGAGGATCTTGTGGAATTTAAAATCGGAAATAGAAACTCGAAAATCCAAAATGTGAAAAGAATGCGGCAATGGTTTTGCATACGCCAACGTTGAAAGTCGGAAATACTATCTTCGACATTTATTTTTTTGAAAATAGAAAAATTGTGAGATCGAAAATGTCACAAATTGGATCTCGCGGAATCTAAAATCGGACCATATGGTGTTTCTTAATGAAAACATTACGACATAGGATTTTCGGAGTCCCAAGTTGGAAATCAAAAATGCACAAATCATAAATTCAAATATTGGCATTCCTTATTTCAAATGATGGTATTTTCTACATATGAACAAACTACCCATGCACTTCTTCTTCTTGCTCAAATAATGATGCTGCTTTTAATATACACCAATATACAATACATTAATTACCTTCTTGGACTTGTGCTTAGCGTTCAATTCCAAAAATTGAAAATGCGTAAATATGAAATTGGAATATTGGGACTTTGCTAAATGTCGGAAATCGGAAACGAGGATCTTGCGGAATTTAAAATGGGAAATGGAAACTGCAAAAGCCAAAATGCGAAAAGAATACGGCAATGGTTTTGTATACGCCAACGTCGAAAGTCAGAAATACTATCTTCGACATTTCTTTATTTGAAAATATAAAAATTACGAGATCAAAAATGTCGCAAATCGGATCTTGCAGAATATAAAATGGGACCATATGGTGTTTCTTAATGAAACATATGACATGGGATTTTTTAACTTGGACTTGTGCTTAGCATCCGATGTCGAAAATTGGTACATGCACACTTATTTATTTGAACAAATGCTAGATGTCGGAAATCCTAAACAAGGATCTTGCGGAATTTAAAATCGGAAATCAAAACTCAAAAATCCGAAATGCGAAAAGAATATGGGAACGGTTTTGCATATGCCAACGTCGAAAGTTAGAAAGACTATCTTCGACATTTCTTTATTTGAAAATAAAAAAATTGCGAGATCGAAAATGTCGCAAATCGGATCTTGCAGATTCTACCAAAACACAAAATCGAAAATGCACAAATATTAAATTCGGATATTGGTGTTCCTTATTTCAAATGATGGTATTTTCTGCATCTGAACAAAGTAACTGTGCACTTCTTCTTCTTGCTCAACTAATGTTGTTGCTTTTAATATACACCAATCTACAATACATTAATTACCTTCTTGGACTTCTGCTTAGCGTCCGATGTTGGAAATAAAAAATGCGCAAATCCGAAATTGGAATATTGGGACTTATCCGATGATTTAAACTGTGATGCTAACACCTTTCTGCCATCCCATATATTTCAGAATTCATAAATGCCCTATCATGATATTTATTGACTAAATCTTACAAAATGTTATTATGAGGTTGGGATTTTCATGATGTAGTATATATATGTAATGAATTTTCTTGATTAATATCATTTGTATATAGTTCCCTTATCTCTTGGAAAACTCGAAAGGTCGCTTGAACATACTGAAATATTATCACGTCATCATATTAATCACAGAGGTGACTGTTACCCTCACTTGTTGTCATCATTAAGTTATCTCATAGTGTCTAAACTTCACATTTGTCACTTTATCGATGCCTTGTTATGATGGTATTAATATATCCGTGTTTCTTAAAGATTAAATCATTGTCAATATCACAAACTCCAAATACCAAATCTTTCAAATCCAATAATTTCACATCTTGTATTATGCTCCCATTGCGGCCTTTCATATCATCGTTTAAGTGACCTTTCGCAGGTTGCAAGAGATAAGGGAATTAAATACAGATCACATTAGTACCAAGTTAAGGATATATACGACATCATGAAAATCTCGAACTCATGATAACATCTGTAAGATTTAGTGAATAAATAGACCCTCCTCTTGAGGAAAATATCATTTGGACCTTATTTATGGTTTTTTATATGCACAAAAACTGCACTCCTGAGCGTCATTACTTCCCCTCTCATGGTTGCGGAAGAAAAAAATGGCAACATGGTGATACCAAAGGCCGGAATGGGAAGAGATGGGAAGAGAAGTTCAGAGTCCTGCAGCCAACTAAGGGGCTATATAAAAAATGAAGTGCAAAAACATATGGAAATGGTTGGACCTTAGCTAGCAAACTGTATGGAAATTTATCTATCAAAACGTATGGAAATGGGTCAGTATTGTAGCGTAGATGAATGTTGAACAAATCACTTTGTATCATCACGATTTGGGGTTTACTACCTTATTTGTATTATGAAAATAATGACTATTGACACATTTTGTTCTTTTTAAGCTTCTTCAACATTGTCATCATGTATAAAACACTTTTGTCTAACATCAATGAGCAAAATTTCATTTTCATTCATCTTAAACCTTTTTTTCCAAGATAAACTAAACAATTGAAGCATGATGGATAACTGAATAAGTTTATGTTGAGTATTCAATCACCTGGAAGTTGCAGTGTTGAAAAATTGATATCTTAACAAACAAAGACAAGCAATCGATAAAACTTATTTATTAAAAAATAATAATAAATATTTTGTTTTAAATATTAATAAAAATATCTTTAAAAAACTTACAATTATAGTTACAACTACTTAGGTGGCTTCACACAAATCCCTACATATTCCAAATTACATAAACTAAAAATTTCCTACTCTTAAGTTCAAAATCGCAAAGGCCGGGAGCCGAAGCACAGGGGAAAAGTCAAGAAAAAGTTAAGATTTTTTATTCCGAACTTCGGACGTCGAAAAAGTAGTGAAAATACATTAAAAAAATTATCATTTCTGATTCCGCAGTTGAAAAAGTAGGGAAAAGCCAAGCACAAGGGAAAATACAAGAAAAAGTTATTTCTGATTCCGAAGTTCCGAAGTCGGAAAAAAGAGGACGAAAAAGAAGACAAGGTTGAATGTAGTGGCTTAGGAAATGTAATTAGGTTGAGTAAGAGTATGCTCACGAAATGCAGCCCTGTTATCTCCTCCATAATACTTCCCGATAGTCTATTATTGGATGCGTTCAAAACACCCAAAAACCGAAGCTGTCCAACTTCTTCAGGAATGCTTCGGTTGAATCGATTTTTGGTGATATCCAAGCACAAAATAATTGATTTTTCAATCGGCTATAAGACGCAAATATACGATGGAATCTTGAACGTGCACAAAAATAACCCTGTGCACCTCTATACGATGATTCATATTGCAATGCTAATACCTTTGGGTTGTCCCATAGATTTTCGATTTCATAAATGTCCTATCATGATATTTATTGACTAAATCTTACAGAATGTAATTATGAGATCTGGATTTTCATCATATAATATATATCTATAATGAATTTTGTTGATTAATATCATTTGTATATAATTCCCTTATCTCTTGGACAAATCGAAAGGTCACTTGAATGTACTGAAATATTGGACAAAGACATGACAGGACAAAAACATGTACTGAAATGTCACATATTAATTTTTTTTCCTAAATTAAAATGTTCCTTATGAGATGGTGAAACACCCTTCCTAGGTTTCAATTGATTCTTCCAAATTATATTTGCCTCAAGAGAAGGGTCTATTTATTCACTAAATCTTACAGATGTTATCATGAGTTCGGCATTTCCATGATGTAGTATATATCTATAACTTGGTATTAATTTGATCTGTATATAATTCCCTTGTCTCTTGGAACACACGAAAGGTCACTTAAACGGTGATATGAAAGGCCGCAATGGGAGCAAAATCTGAGATGTGAAATTATTGAATTTGAAAGATTTAGTCTTTGGAGCGCGTGATATTGACAATCATTTAATGATTAATCAAGATAGTTCGTATATATTAATTATAAATATTAAGCGACGAGGATATATTTATACCATCATATGAAACCATCGATAAGGTAACAAATGTGAAGTTTACATATTTTGAAGATAACTTAAGGCTGACAACAAGTGAGGGTAACAGTCACTTCTGCAATTAATATGATGATGTAATATATATTATATATGAACTATCTTGCTTAATCATTAAATCATTTTCAATATCACGCCCTCCAAAGAACAAATCTTTCAAATCCAATATATTTTAGATCTCGGATTCTGCTCCCATTCTGAGCTTTCATATCACCATTTAAGTGACCTTTCACGTGCTGCAGGAGATAAGGGAATTATATACAAATCTCTTTAATACCAAGTTATATTGACAATCATTTAATGATTAAGCTTTTAATGGTTGCAGCAAGAGAATACCAATGCGGAAATTGTAAAAGGGGAAATAAGATAAAAATAAATCACTTAAGGCTGACAACGAGTGAGGGTAACAATCACTTCTGCTATTAATATGATGATGTAATATATATGAACTATATTACTTAATCATTAAATCATTGTCAATATCATGCGCTCCAAATACCAAATCTTTCAAATCCAATATATTTCACATCTCAGATTCTGCTCCCATTCTGAACTTTCATATCACCGTTTAAGTGACCTTTCGCGTGCTGCAGGAGATAAGGGAATTATATACAGATCACATTAATACCAAGTTATAGATATATATTACATCATGAAATTCCCGAACACATGATAAATTTTGTAATATTTAGTGAATAAATAGACCCTTCTATTGAGGAAAAGATCATTTGGAGCTCTTTTATGATTTTTTTTATGCACAAAAACTGTATTCCCCAATTTTTGAAATTATATTGATATATAAATAATATTTTATGTCTACTTAGTTCTTCATTTACTTGTTTTAGGTAATGAACTTAGCCTAAATATGCAAGGTCACTACAAATTTTTGCTAATATATTTTTCGTTATCGTTCTCCAATACTAGTCAATGAATAACTGTTGTTTAAAGCTTAGAATATTGGTATATAGAATCAAACCAAGTTTAGACACCAAATTTACAAAGAGACCGATGAAAAATAACACAAAGCAAATTTAAAATAGAAATGAACTTAGAGGAGGAATAACGTACGCGAAAAATTTTGGATTCCAAAATATCGTAAATAGGAAGTATTGGAGATTCGGAATAGGAACATCAACATGTTCTTATTTGAACACACAATATTTTTGTATATGTCCATTATTGAGAAACATATGAAAAATAATTTCTGCAATCCTAAATATTCATACTTGTGAATGTCATCAGAGATACAGATTCGAAACCGAATAGATGATGAGTTGAATAAGTTCACTTGGTCTAAACCGAAGAGCTACTGCATCCAGTTATATATAATAATATTGTAGAAAATGGAACACTAAAAGAAAGAACTATAATAAGAAATAGGAACTATAATAGTTAAAATTAAACATGAACTTAAGGTTTTCCAATTTCCAATATGGTGTTCCGAATTGGAAAAAAATTAGTGTTCCTTATTCGCAAATCGTAAATTGCAAAATTGAAAATGGAAAACTAAAACAAGGAACTATAATCAACACTACCCAATGTTCATGCAACATTGTACATAATGTAACATACGTATAATTTATTTATTGTAAAGCATAGGATATACGATTTTTGCAATCCGAAATGTCACAAAATCAACAAAACTGTCCACTTAACCAAGTCGATATACAACATGAAACCAAGTTTGCATAATTCAAAAAGACATAGGTAAAAGCGGTTTCATTCATGCACAATAACATCAGTCTCCAAAAATTATACCAATTTACAGGCCAAAACCCTCGCCAAATTTAGACGTAGACCGATAAAAAAGAACGCAGAGCGAGTTTAGAATAAGGATGGACTTAGCGTAGGAAGAAATTATGCGAAAATAATAAGAACAGTGAGAATAAATCCTGAAACACCAAACCACTTTAACAAAATCGATGTTTTTCAGTTTCCCATAGTCGAACATCAAAAATTGAAAATAACAACTTTGACATTTCTTTAATTCAAAATACAAAACTTTCGATATCCCAAATATCGAAAATCGAAAATTGGGGAATCCAAAATCGGAACATAGGGTACTCCTTATTTGAAAACATAGGACATAGGATTTCGGGAATCCGACATGTCGAAAAATAGGAAATCGAAACAACATAGAGCGACAGATATGTTCATCCTCAAAATGTAATTTCGACTCTCCCAAGCTAACCCAAGCCTAAGTCAGAAAAGTTCAATTACGGTAAAACTTAATATCGAAACATCTGTCGGAATATCATAAATATTATAGCCTATATATTCAAAAATAAGAACATTGACTTGTCCCTATTTGAACACAGGATTTATGGGTTTGTTGCAAAATCAGAAATTGGAAGATAGCATCTTCCTTATTGCAAAACATAGAACATAGATTTTCAATTCCCAAATGTCAAAAATTTGCAATAGGAACATGGACTTGTGTTTTTAAACATGATATGAAATGCTTTGCTCCTTCTGACAAATGGAGATTTGTCTACACTCAAATTCCGCAACTCATCATCTTTCCCCATGCTCTTTTCATCATTAGGTCTTTTAGACTGTTAAGACATTCTTTAGACTTGGAACTTTATCATTATCATTTTGTATAAATAACTTTTGTCTAACATATTTCATTATTCTTATTGTTGTTATTTCTGATTTCCGTTATTTGGGATTGACAAACATATTCGCTTTTAACATTTTGTTCTTTTTGACTTTCGATAATATTGCTCTTTAAAAATTTATTTTTTTCCACTTTCCAAATAGCGACAACATATTTTACATTGATAAGATCTATTTCATTATTTCCATATGCATTGAAATACTTTATTTAAGAGAAATTATAATTTTTCATTTAAAATTTTTGAAATACTTTAGAATTTCCGAATAAGGAACACCATATTTTCTGATTTTACGACATTTCGAATTACAGAATCCTATTTCCTATGTCTTCGAATAACCAACCTACTTAATTTTTTCCTAGATCGGAAATGTCACAAATCCAATCTTGCGGAATCTAAAGTCGGAAAAAATGGTGTTCCTTAATGAAAAACATAGGACATAGGATTTTCGAAACCCCAAATATCAGAAATAGGAAATTGGAACATGCGCAGTTTCTGATTTGAACACATACAATATTCGGAATCTGAATTGTCGGAATTTGAAAATGCACAAATCAAAAATTGGAATATTGGTTTTCGTTATTTCTAAACATATTATTTTTCGAAATTCGACATGTCCCGTGATCTAGCAGGGACCGAAGAAGGCGGCATGGAGTTTATCGGTTAAGTACACTTTCTGAAAATGCTCAGGCTTTATTATGTCTGTTCATATTCTTTATGCGTAACTTATTGTGTTAGGATTTATTTTGTCTATTTGTAGGCTTTATTGTGCCAGGATTTATTCTATCTGTTCTGTTTGTTTGTATTCTTTACAAACATGTTATGTCCCCATTTTCGATTTTTCAATATATACAACTATCATGTGTTCAAATACAATTCCCAATTTCCACTTTCGCAAATCTTGACCTTGAAACATATTTAAACTTGATATTTATTAACATAAATAATTGAAAAAGGATAGTTAAAAAAATTTCATATACCCAAATGAACGATAGGAAAGGAGCTGATTAAATTTAAGTTTAGCTGATTCTGATCAAGTGAAAACAGTGGTCTAACAACCACTCTAATCCGTTAAAAGCAAACACTCTACAGTTGAGGTTTTTCTAAGATTTCGGATATTGAAAATCATTTCATTACATGCCCCTTCCGACTTAAGATCGTAAATGGGTGTTAAATATGTTTTTCAAAATCATGCTCTTTCCTTTAGAAGGTAAAAGCAAACCAATAGTAATTTTTATAAGTTTATATCCAACGATCTAAGAACCATTATGACATATTAGTTTAAAATAGTGGTGAGTAGATAGCTTGGCATGTTCTTGAATATTTCGAATGCAGAACAAAGTAAAAATATATTATTGAATTTATTAGATAAATAAATCATATAAGAAAAAAAAATAATATGTCACTGCAAGATAATAGTGGTAGTAGACATCGCATTGATCACATTAACCGACTATGACAAAATCTTGTCATGCCCGTCCATGAAAATGTGAAAACTAAAAACTTATTTTTGGCAAACAAAACATAACCCCTAAAAATTACTATCGCTTTGGTTTTTATCTTCTCCATGAAAAAGCATGCTTTTGAAAAAAGAAACCAAGTTTACAGAGGAAATGTCCACCAAAATTACACGCAGACAGATAAAAAATAACGAAGAGAAAATTTTATATAGTCACAAACTTAGCGGAGAAATAACTTATATGAAATAGATAAAAATAGTTAAAGTAATGATATTCATGTTTTTTGTTAAAATAATTTGTTGCCTTCGCAATTCCGATTCTCGATCTT